>CM058234.1:90418598-90918280 GCA_030180135.1 Orychophragmus violaceus
GCTTCTCTTGCCATCGATTTACTCATTCTCAGGAAGTGTGTCCTAAGAAACGATTACCCGAAGCTACTCAGCAGAATGAAATTCAGCATGCTCAACAAGCTGCACAGTTACCTCAAGCGCCTTCCCTAAAACCAGATGATCCGTTATTTGGAGTCCTTCATGAATCACAGGTGGGTGTCAATCCCATGACTGGCTGACCACGAATAGCAGCTGAAGTTTTAGACGACATGAGGCAATACCTCTTGGTCGCTAATGACAATTCAAATAGTATTATACGTGAAGAGAGAATCAAAGCTTCCCTTGCTGATTTAGCAGATGATCCAATTGGCCAGAAAACTATTCTTCGTTTGGAGTCAACACCTGTGATTTCGATGGATATGGACAAAGGAAAGGGTCCAGTTTTTTATTACTCTCACCAAGGTAGCATTTGGAAAGGATCAGCCATTATCAAAGGTCAAAAGCTTTTACAATCCGCTATTACTGATGGTCGCTCTTCATCTGGCACTACTCATCCCACTTCTATCCACTCCGAGGAAGTTGCTGGGAACTTTGGCTCTTCATTTGTGCTGAGTCAGGATTGTTCAACGGTTTATTGGACTGGCTTCTTTCAGGCAGGTTCTTCTGGGACAAAGCTGAGGAAGCCTAAACAGAGGAAGAGGCCATATATCCGTCGGAGACAGCCCAAGTGATATACCATGGATTTTAGGGTTTTTAACCATGGTATATATCTTCTTATTGAGTCTTTTAGAGTCCTTTGGAGTCCTATTATCTATGTTTTCAGGTCTAGACACGTTTGGAGCAGATTTGGACATTATGGCACATTATGGAGCATTTTGGAGCATTTGGCCGAGAGATAGAGATCACTGCCCATTTCACAGACCTGTGTCGATCGACACAACATGTGCATCAATCGACACAAGGTCGACACAGACTTCTCGCGAGCGTTTTATCAAGACTTAAGGAATTTGCACTTTAGCCCAGAAGTTTCTCATAATTACAAAGAAGCCCCAGCCGTGATTAGATCATTATATTAGGGTTTTTAAGCCATTATTTAGGCTGGGCTTTATTTTTTACATTCAGAGAGTTTTAGGGGCTGATCAGATACTCGACATAGAGAAGATTTCGAACCCCTGTTTCTTATTCTGTTATATGCTATTTGGTTTTCTATTCATGATGTCTATTGTTATGATTGCCATGTCTGAGTAGTTTACCTGTTAGGTTTAGGGATTCTCATTAGGGATTTCATGGAATTATAGGTTAATCAATCTGTAGGGATTCATATATGTTAGTTCTTCATCTAGGGTTGTTCTTAATGCTTGATCTGAATTGGCCACTTAGATTATTGATGTTAGGTTGATTGATGCAACGACAGTTGGTTAATTAGCTAGAAAGAACCTAGATGAGCAATTTGATCTACTCGCAAAGAAATTTGGTTTAGAGGAATTGTGAACGAACGAACTTGTGATTAATGCTTGTTTAGAACTCTAGAATTCGCAACGAAAGTTGGTTTGTTTGGTTGTTAGACATAGATAGGATTCGCAACGGAAGTTGGCTTCTTATATTTCCGTGATTCCAGTTCTAGAACAGTTCCTAATTAGATCCCGCTTGATTGATTGCCTATGTTCCCGATTCCTGAGAACTCCCTTGACCTAACGCTTCGCTTGCTTGCTTACAAACCACTCCCGCTATCTGATTTACTTTTCTGCTTGCTTTTAGTTTCTCATTACTTTCACCTAGTTCAAACTTGACTGTTCTTAATCTATCGCTGACCGGAGTCTCTGTGGGATTCGATACCTTATATACTACGATTGCATTAACTGTGCACTTGCAGTAGGATATGATTAAAACCTAACCCTATCAAGTTTTTGGCGCCGTTTCCGGGGACTCTTTTGAGTCTTCGATAGATTTAAACTTAGGGTTTAGACTAGGTTTTTTCGTTTTTTTATTTTACTGATTTATTTTCTGTTTTTCTCTGTCTTGCAGGTCAGATTCGACAGAATCGTCTTGCATCGATCGACACGGTCATGTGTGTCGATCGACATTGTTTTCGCATTGCATCGATCGACGCTCTTCTTGCATCGATCGACACATTTCGCAGAAGCACCAAGAAGAGATCGTAAGACGATGTGTCGGAGTGATATTTTCAGCTCAGGGATTGACAGTTCACAGATAGCTGGGTTGAAGAACAAAGTTGACTCTTTGAATAGTCTTATAATTGGAAAGTATGCGCAACGAGCAATCAACTACGTTGGAGGGAATGGATTCTACAGTCAGGAATCTGCTTTTCAGGAACCCTTCCAGCAGTAGAGTAACTCTTTCTCGAGGAACTATTGTGTTTCCTCTTACCAAGCACCGCATGCACTTGCATATAAGAGCAGATTGGAAACCATGATGGAGCAGTTTCTTGAGGGACAACAACAGATCACTGTGTCCTACAACTCAAAGATAGATGCATTGTATGAAGATCTTAATGGAAAGTTTGAATCTTTGAGCACACATGTGAAGAAGCTAGATGTCCGAGTTCAAAAAACAGCTGGAGCAATACAAAGGAAAAATGAAGCTGGGAAAGCTGAACAGAAGCTGTGCATCAATGTTGTGACCATAAGAGATGGGATTGACTTGCTGGGAGAAGAAGAGAGCATAATCTAGGATTTTCTGGATGAATATTGTATGTCTGAGACATGCGTCGATCGATGCATCCCCGATACGTCTGATGGATCTGAACATAATCGCCTTGTGTCGATCGACACATCTCGTGTATCGATCGACACAGATCGAAGACGGGACCAGAAACTTGCAACAATCTAAGAACGAGTCTATAAGCACTCTGTGTCGTATCCTAAGGTTCCTAAACTGTCTAAACAGGAGCTAGAAGTGGCTAATTGCATGAAAGTGATGGAAAAGAAGCTGATTCAGATCACAGAGAAGATACCAGACCCAGGAGCCTTTGTGCTAGACTGTTTCATCTCTAAGGACAGATTCAAGCGTTCTCTGTGTGATTTAGGATCTTGTGTGAATCTAATGCCGTACTCAGTTGCTGTGAGATTGGGAATGATGGAATTCCAGCCTACTAGGATCTCTCTTATCCTGGTTGATCGTTCAAAGCGATATCCGGAAGGAGTTCTTGAGGACGTACCTATCAGAGTTGGAAACTACTTGATTCCAACAGATTTTGTAGTGCTGAAGTATGAGATCGAACCTTATGATCCTCTACTGCTTGGAAGATCATTTTCAGCTACTGCTGGAGCTGTGATAGATGTGAGACGTGGTCTGATTGATCTCCAACTGGGAGATAAGCCATTGCAGTTCAAGATGGATAGGAAGCAGAGAGCCACCATTGAAGGACATAGCTTCAGAGTTGAGGAGGAACCAGAGGTTCCTATTGGAGAGGAGAAGATGGCAATTCATTCTGAACTTGCTCTAACATCTTCAGAAACTACAACTGCTCTTAAGCAGAAAGCTCCTGATATCTTGCGTCCACCGAAGCACATGTATAAAGCTTCTAAACTTAAACCTCCTAATCCATCAGCTGTGACTACAGGAAAACGCAGAATCCCACCCAAGCTTCGCTCCCGCTCTGGTACTAATCCTTCGTTCCTTGGGAGATCTCATGATCCGACAGAATATACACCACCTTAGATGAGGAGACATTCACATAGACACTCAAAGTCTCTGATGAAACCGCCATGAGTCCGATCTCTTTTCCATAGTCAAGCTACTGACTTTAAACAAGCGCTGAGTGGGACAAACCTACTGTTAGGTTCGTTTTTGTTTTCATTTTTTGTTTTTGATTTGGTGTTTTTGATTTTCTGCTTTTGTGTATTCAAAGCCGAGAGAAACAGTCAAAATCGCACTGCATCGATCGACGCTGATATTGCATCGGTCGACACAGTTGCGATTTACGGATTAGCCGATTCGATTGCGGTTCAGACACCGGTTATCTACATAACCGCGAGAAAAATCCGTCATGCATCGATCGACACCACTTGTGGCATCGGTCGATGCAGGGCGACAACAAGTAAGTATTCTGCAACTTTTCGGATTGTTCTTCAATTTAATTTTTCTCGCCGATCCTTTGCTTGATTACACTAGGGACAGTGTAGTTTAAGTGTGGGGGAGGTCGCTACTGACGCACGCTTTTGTTTTCTTAGAGTCAGTCCTTTGTTTTTCAAAATTGTTTTATTGAGTCAAAATCTGTATGAAACTATGATTTTTCGAGGAAATGTTTCGCTGGAACAGGTACTAAGTGACCATTGGACAGACTTGCAGAGCCTCTATGACTGTTAGAAAACCCCAAATAGATCAACCTACCAAGGACACCCATATCTTACCAGGTATTCAGAGGATCTATCACTAGTCTCACCTAAATATTGACTTTAATTTCTCGCTTAGGGGTTTGGTAATCTTTGGATCGGATTCCTTTGATGTGTTTGGCACAGCCTATAATCTTGTTCAGAGTATGGTTCATGATTTTCCCCTCCTTTGAAAAGTAAAAGAAAAAAAAAGAGTAATAAGAATTGAGGATAAGCTAGTAGCTTCGAAGTGGTCTCGGGAGTGGTAGCTACCACTATTACCTTCTGTGCATCCATGGAAACATGTCCAAAGTTACACCCCGAATAAAAAGGGAAGAGCACTGATAAAAAATAATGATACCCAGTGGGGAAAAATCAGTTGCTAAAGGAGAAAGGGAAAAGAAGGAACCAAAAAACGACAGTTTGGTGGTCAAATACTGAATAGGTTGACTCCATGTGTCATTTGATTCGATACTCCCTCTGTGAGACCGCATCTAATTGTATACAGAGGCTAGTGTGAGGAATTTGGATGTCCTAACTTGATTGTGGAGTTTACTTGGGACAGTTGCTAAGTGTGGGGGAAGTATATTGTGGTCTTGAGTTATGTAGGAAAGTTTTCAGTGGCTTACTAAGTGAATATGAATGCGAAAGTTCCTAGGACGAAATGAGTTTCTGTGTTTTCAAACTTCTTATCTTATATTTTGGATCTTTACTTGCTTGAGGGCAAGCAAGAGCTAAGTGTGGGGGAGTTGATATACCATGGATTTTAGGGTTTTTAACCATGGTATATATCTTCTTATTGAGTCTTTTAGAGTCATTTGGAGTCCTATTATCTATGTTTTCAGGTCTAGACACGTTTGGAGCAGATTTGGACATTATGGCACATTATGGAGCATTTTGGAGCATTTGGCCGAGAGATAGAGATCATTGCCCATCACAGACCTGTGTCGATCGACACAACATGTGCATTGATCGACACAAGGTCGACACAGACTTCTTCCGAGCGTTTTATCAAGACTTATGGAATTTGCACTTTGGCCCAGAAGTTTGCCCCAGCCGTGATTAGATCATTATATTAGTGTTTTAAGCCATTGTTTAGGCTGGGCTTTATTTTTTACATTCAAAGAGTTTTAGGGGCTGATCAGATACTCGACAGAGAGAAGATTTCGAACCCCTGTTTCTTATTCTGTTATATGCTATTTGGTTTTCTATTCATGATGTCTATTGTTATGATTGCCATGTGTGAGTAGTTTACATGTTAGGTTTAGGGATTCTCATTAGGGATTTCATGGAATTATAGGTTAATCAATCTGTAGGGATTCATATATGTTAGTTCTTCATCTAGGGTTGTTCTTAATGCTTGATCTGAATTGGCCACTTAGATTATTGATGTTAGGTTGATTGATGCAACGACAATTGGTTAATTAGCTAGAAAGAACCTAGATGAGCAATTTGATCTACTCGCAAAGAAATTTGGTTTAGAGGAATTGTGAACGAACAAACTTGTAATTAATGCTTGTTTAGAACTCTAGAATTCGCAATGAAAGTTGGTTTGCTAGGTTGTTAGACATAGATAGGATTTGCAACGAAAGTTAGCTTCTTATATTTCCGTGATTACAGTTTTAGAACAGTTTCTAATTAGATCCCGCTTGATTGATTGCCTATGTTCCTGATTTAATGAGAACTCCCTTGACCTAACGCTTCGCTTGCTTGCTTACAAACCACTCCCGCTATCTGATTTACTTTTCTGCTTGCTTTTAGTTTCTCATTACTTTCACCTAGTTCAAACTTGACTGTTCTTAATCTATCGTTGACCGGAGTCTCTGTGAGATTCGATACCGTATATACTACGATTGCATTAACTGTGCACTTGCAGTAGAATAGGATTAAAACCTGACCCTATCACCAAGCCTAAAGGAGAATCATATGGTCTTGATATGATGGTGGTGAACAAAGGAAAGGCAGCAGAAAATGTGGAAAAGCGCAAACCCACGGATGATGCTAGAGGGTTATCTAAAGCTGTGAGGTGTGGTCCACCAGAGATAGTCCCAAATGAGGGACTGTCCAAGTTTGAATGAGCATTTTGGCTTGGAATTGTCAGGGATTAGGCCGTGTCGAGGACCTGACAATTCAACGTCTCCGGGAGCTGTGTAAAGAACATTTTCCGGAGATCCTTTTTCTTATGGAGACTATGCATACGAGGAATGTCTTGGTGGATCTATAGGAGTGGTTGGGTTATGATAGAGTCTATACTATCGACCCTATAGGTACGAGTGGCGGGCTGGCCCTTCTTTGGAAGAGCAGCATTGTTTTGGATGTAAATTACTCAGATAAAAACATGCTTGACATGTCTGTACAATATGGTAATGAAAATTTTTGGTTAACCTGTGTATATGGAGAATCTGATCCGAAGCACAAACCTAAAGTTTGGGAAAGACTCACTCGTTTAGGCATCAACAGAACGAAAGTATGGTGCTTAATAGGTGATTTTAATGATTTACTTCATCAGGAAGAGAAAATATGAGGCATCCGCAGAAGCGATACATCTTTTCCTCCTTTTTCAGACATTATCAGATGCTGCAAAATGCTGGAACCTCCTTCGTACGGCAACAATATGACGTGGGGAGGTATGAGGGGTGATCATTATGTGCAATGTCGCTTAGATAGGAGTTTTTGGAATCATGCTTGGTTCAGAATGTTCCCAGCTTCGAACCAGACCTTTATGGAAAAGCGCGGTTCCGACCATCGTCCAGTGATGCTGCGTTTAGTTGCTTCTATCGAGTCGTACAAAGGGAGTTTCAGATTTGATAAGCGTTTCTTAAATAAGCCAGCAGTGAAAGCAACTATCTCTCTGGCTTGGTCAGATGTTTCTACAGAGAAAAGACGGTCAGTCATAGAAAAGCTTTGAGACTGTCGTAAAGCTTTAAGTTGCTGGAAAAAAACTAACCATATGCATTCGTTAGACAGAATGCATCAGATTCAAGCTGATTTGGAGAAAGAACAATCTTCTAATCTGCCTTGACTTGCGAAAATACAGAGTCTCAAACTCTGCTTAGTGCAAGCTTAGAAAGATGAAGAAAATTTCTGGCGGCAACGAAGCAGAACAAAAACTCTCAGAAGTGGTGATCATACTACAAAGTTTTTTCATGAATCAGTCAAAGGTAACCGTTCAAAAAAGCATCTCGACATACTAAAGGATGATGTCGGTTGTCTCCACAGATCTGAAGCTGCAAAAGGACATGTAGCAGTTCAATAATTCACCAATCTCTTCAAGAAATCATCTATCGGTGGACTTGACAATCTGTTTGAGAGTTTCCAACCCCGTGTCTCTGACGCAATGAACTCTGAGCTAACGAGACCGATATCTAAAGATGAAGTTAAGGAAGCAGTTTTTTCTATCAAGCCTTCAAGTGCACCTGGTCCTGATGGCATGACAGGATTATTCTATCAGCCTTATTGGGAAACGGTTGGAGATCAAGTAACCACGGAGGTTCAGCGTTTCTTTCTCTCGGGTCACCTCCCCAAAGAATGGAATTACACTCATATATTCCTTCTCCCAAAATTCTTCCCACCTACTCAGATGTCTGAACTTCGTCCTATCAGTTTATGTACAGTTCTTTATAAGATCATTTTCAGAATTATGGTCATGCGGCTCCAACCCTTATTGTCATCCATTGTTTCAGAAAATCAGACGGCGTTTGTTTCTGAACGACTGATCTCTGATAACATTTTGGTGGCCCACGAAGTGCTTCACGCCCTGTGAACTCACCCAACTAAGTCCCAAGAGTTTATGGCAATAAAGACCGATATGTCAAAAGCCTTTGATCGCGTGGATTGGAGGTATATAAAAGCGCTTCTCACAGCCTTGGGTTTTCATCAGCGATGGATTGAGTGGACCATGGCTTGTATCTCTTCAGTGACCTTTTCAGTCCTCATTAATGATCAGCAGTTTGGCTTCATTTCTCCGGAAAAGGGTCTGCGTCAAGGAGACCCCTGTCGCCTTTCCTTTTTGTTTTATGTACCGAAGGACTCACTCACTTACTTAATCGAGCCGAGGCATCAGGAGAACTCAAGGGGCTGCAATTCTCTCATGAAGGACCATCAATCCATCATATGTTGTTTGCCGATGATACTCTCTTTGTTTGCAAGGCTCATGATGCTCAATGTACAGCTATCATGGGAGTTTTGAAGACTTATGAAGAGGTTTCTGGGCAATTTATTAATCTTGGCAAATCAGCCATCACTTTTGGAGCTCATGTCTCAGCAGAGGTCAAGTTAAGGATTAAGGAAACTTCAGGTATCTTCTGAGAGGGTGGTACAAGCTCCTATCTTGGACTCTCTGAATGTTTCAGTGGTTCCAAGGTATAAATGTTGGCCTTCATTCAAGATAATCTGAGAGGAAGATTAACTGGATGGTTTGCTCGATGCTTGTCATTAGGTGGAAAGGAAATTCTACTAAAGGAGATTGCGCTTGCTCTCCCTGTGTATGCGATATTGTGCTTTAAACTACCAGTCTCCACTTGTGCCAAACTCACCAGCGCAATGGCTGATTTCTGGTGGAACTCCCTCGAGCATCAAAGAAAGGTTCATTGGCTTAGTTGGGACAAATTATGCCTCTCAAAACAGTTGGGAGGCCTTGGTTTTAAAGACATCCACACTTTCAACCAAGTCCTTCTCGCCAAGCAAGCCTGGAGGTTGTTGCAACTCCCTGATAGCCTCTTTGCTCGTCTGTATAAAAGCAGATACTTCGCCGATGATGACTTCCTTCACGCCCCAATAGGTTCTCGCCCTTCCTTTGTGTGGCGGAGCATTTGCTTTGGAAGAGAACTGTTAACCAAAGGCCTGAAAATAACTGTGGGTAATGGAAACTTCCTTCGGGTTTGGCTGGATCCGTGGATTTTTGATGGGAGAATGCGTCTGCCAGGGATCAAAAACTCAGTGGTGAATATTGAGCTGATGGTCCGTGACTTGATTGATTTACAACATCGCTGCTAGAACAGAGACTTACTGAATGAGCTTTTCCTTCCAAGGGATGTCGTGCTGATTGTAAAACAACATCCGGTCATCCCCAAGAACGATTAATGGACCTGGTTACACAATAAAAGTGGAGAGTACACTGTCCGATCAGGTTATTGGATGGCTTTTCAGAGCAACAAATCCAGTTTCATTGAACAAGCAAAACAATCTCCTGCTCTCAATGATCAGAAGGCACAAATATGGTCTCTTAAATGCCCTCATAAAATCAGATCGTTTTTATGGAGGTTGTTAAGTGGTGCTTTACCGGTTGCAGACCTTCTCTCTCATCGCGGGGTAAAGATTGATTCACGTTGTCAGATATGCGGTCTTGAAGGGGAATCAGTTAACCACGTGCTTTTCTTATGCACGGTGGCGTGGCAGACTTGGGCTATCTTTGATTTTCCTCCCCCCCCCCCCAACATGAGAATGGTATAGTTTTTTAGAATGTTCAATACCTTCTGGACACTCTAAAGAACACCAACTTTGAGATGGATAGCAAGTGACGGTTCCCATGGATCCTCTGGAATCCCTGAAAAAACAAAAACAACCTCCTTTTCGAAGGAAATCGCATTCCTTCCTGTGAACTGATTGCTACAATTAATGATGAGACTGTGGAATATTTCAATGCTGCTATCATTGATAATCTTGAAACAGTTGCAGATCATCGCAGGACCTCTCACGGACCCCAAATCTGGAAGGAACCGCCGGCCACTTGGATGAAATGCAATACAACTTGCTCTTGGAACAAGCACAATGGTATCGGGGGTTGTGCGTGGGTCCTGAGAGATGATGTTGGCCGAGTCACTTTGCATAGCAGACGATCCTTCTGCAACATCAAATCATTGGACGACCTCAATCTCCTTTCTCTTCTCTGGTCCATTGATAGCATGTCCTCCCACCGGATCTCCAGCGTCATTTTTGGTATCGAGGCTCCAGAACTAGTGGACGTAATCAACAGACCGAATGCATGGCCTTCCTTCTTATACCACGAAAATGAAATCAGGTCAGGTTCCAAACTTTTTTGAAATGGAAACTGGTTAGAAAAGAGAGCTTCTAACAGAGGAACATCACTCATCGCTCAAAGTGCCACCCGCCGATGCTTTGCCCAATCTTACGTCGCCAATGGTCCACTTTTGTGGCTCACGCAATACTTTATCAATGAGAGTTGTTCTCCCTGTGCTCTTGACCTTCCAAGCTCATCTCACTAACCTTTTTTGATATACTAAGCTCTTTTACTTATACTCGCATCACCCTTTTGTTGTTATGATGCGCTTTTAGTTGATCTCTGGCTAGTTAGTTAGTTGATCTCTGGCTTACCTCCATTTTTTTCGAGAAAAATGGTAACACTCTTTGTATTGATATCTGAATGAATATATAAATCCAGTTGATAAAAAAAGATTGTTATTTAGAAATGTTATTATTGTGGGGGGAAAAACTATGGAAAGAAACACGTGGGGAAGCTTTTTGTGACATGGACCAGACCAGTCATTCTGTCTGCCACGCCGCACCGGCAAATCCTTTGACTGTTTAGGGCCTATAATGTATTGGGCCGAAGTCCCTTTTATATGTTAAAACTACAATTAAAGTCCAGTTTTATTTATTTTCTCTAGTTTGTTTTTGACCTTTTTTCAGTTTATGCATCATCTTATTCTTTGCCGGAACCAAACTAATTTTTATTTATGTCATTCCAAATTTATCGATGTATCCGAATTCCGAAGTATTTAATAGAATGACCAGTAGAAACTGATGTATACATACGTCATAAGAGTCGTATATAGTGCATGGAAATATGCATGTTATTGACAACGGAAACCATATCATCTCTCTCTTTAATAACGAAAGAAGACTCGACACAATATATAAGCATGTCTACGTGACGACAGAAATCGATCACCTCATTATTGTACGTTCCTAATCATGTATAAATAAGCTTTGTGTCTCAATAAGAATCATTTAGGGTGAGTCGCCGTAATTATCACCTCCGCCGTATCCACTCCCATATCCTTCACCGTATCCGCTTCCATAACCTGATCCATTTCCACGGCTACCACCACCACCACCTCCTCCTCCTCCGCCGCCTCCACCGCCACCTCCTCCGCCTCTACCACCACCACTTCCATATCCAGAACCGCTTCCATAACCAGACCCGTATCCGGAACCTCCGGAACCTCCGTTACCACCTCCACCGCCTCCGCCTCTGCCGCCGCCTCCACCCCCACCACCACCGTTTCCTCCTCCAGACCCGTAACCACTACCGGACCCATACCCTGAACCGTAGCCACTCCCTGAACCTGATCCTTCTCCTCCTCCTCCTCCTCCTCCTCCTCCTCCACCACCACCACCTCCTCCGCCACCATTGCCTCCCCCGGAGCCTGAACCATATCCGGAACCTGAACCTGAGCCTTTACCAAGAGCTTTTGGTGACCTAGCTGCCAAACATACGTCACAAACAACTAAGACCAAGAAAGCAGCTCCCAAGAACTTGAGACTTCCCATTTTCATCACTTCTTTACGAACCAAGCTAATCAGTCTTTGATAAAAGTATACTGTGAAAGTTTAAGAAATGAAGCTAGCTAGAGAAGCCGTTTGTGATGGTATATGGATAGAATGTTGGTCTGTGTATGTATTTATAAGGAACCGAGGATAATGGAAACGTAAGAGTCACGTAAGTTCTAGTAGCCTCCTTTGACCGATATGTGTGAACAAAGTGGGCCGGCAACTTCTTAGTGCTCTTCTTGGTGATGATACTGCCATCGCCATTCCTCCAATATATACCATCCCAATTTTATATTTTAACTTATTATGTATTGGTACATGTGTCGTCGTCCTCATGGCTCATCTTTCTAAATTTTTAGTATAAACTTATCTGCTTAACAGACGTGTAGACGTTTCGAGTAGCACGATCCATGAACCAACATTTCATAGTTGGAGATGCCAAAATCATATTTGAAGTTCACATCTACAAGAAAAATATTTGTGAATTATGCATTTTTTTCTAAAACCGCAGTACCATTCACTATATTTCACAGTATGCATTTTCTCTCTAAAACCGCATTGTATAGTGTTATCCGTTTAATCCGCACTGCTCAAACCGGTATTACCATTCGGAGCCTTACAACATATTCATTGGTTTAGAACTTGTATGGGTTCTCAATCAATAAAATAATAATATCTATAATATATTTTATGATTTAATTAAAATTAATTCTAAAAATGAATTGAAAGAGTTTCCTATTAGAAATGATGGATTCTCATTTGAAAATCCTTTTTATTCTCTTTTACTTTTTCAATTTGTTATTATTATTTTAAGGTGAGAATTCTATAGAGAAATCTTGTTCTTATTCGAATACGTGGTAGGTGGCCTCTTTTCCTTTTTCATCTGTGAGAGAGAGGGGGGGAGAGAGAGAGAAAGAGATTTGAATTTGTAGTTGGGTCCTCCAACTATTTATAAATATCAAAATGTTTGCCTCTTTATAAACCGAAACGCGTGAGAAGGTCCAAACTTGAGTCTACTGCATTCTTATTGGGTGTATTGGTTACTGTCTTACCAACCCAATAGGGTTTTTTTTAATGAAATTCAGGCGTAACAAGAGTTTTAGAGCCCATCATTCACTCTATTGCCTAATGTCCTTGGTGTGCCTGTGGCAAAGAAGTGTACATAACAAAGTATACACGGACTTGAATGAGAGTGAGAGTTTTTGAATTTGTAGGTGGGTGGGTAGACATACTTTTCAGTTTGTTTTCGTCTGGCTATCTCGAACTTCAAAGTAATATCCACTTTCGCCTTCGTTATAAACACAAGACGCGCCAAGGAGGCTACTGTTATTAAAAGAAAAAACAATAGGCCACGAGGCCCGTTTATTGAATTCAGGCCTACCAAAAATAGTATTTGTTTAAAACTAATATTATCTAAAAATTGTGGCCCAACAGGAAAAAGTTCCATATTAATTTTTTGTTTTTTTTTGTCGCCAAACGCTAATATTATAAATGTCCAATGGACTGCAAAAGTGTAGAAAATTACAAACCGAAATATAGAATTTGTTACAAAGCGAGATGGGCTACGCTAAGGCCCAGTTACACAGATGAACCGACATCAACTTTACGGATGAACACGAGACTCCTACGGGTCATCTTAAACGCCACGCGTCATGCAACAAAGCTCGTCGATATGCATACCGCCGGCAAAAAGGTCCGATCACTGGAGACGCTTCAATCGTTTCAGCGAGTGCATCCTACCAATCTAAACCTCCACCTGAAAAGCAAGGAAAACCGCATCGAAAGAAAGAACGCTTCCATATGCACAATCTGCCACCGCTATCTCGCGCCTCATGTTTAGATTTCGAGATCGAAACCATTAACAGAAGAAGAAAATCTCAAGATCCGTTCAACTCGATCGGACACCGTACCTACTGGCCAGAAGGACACGGAAGGAGAAGTGGAGAAAAGAAGGAGTCGTCGGGTCTTTTACAGAATAGATACCTGGAGGAAGATCGATCGATCCCAAAAAGAATTGAGAAGACCAAGTGAAGAGTCGATTAAAAGAGTATGAAATAAATCGATTCTCACTTGGAGAAAAACTGACAAGAAAGTCGGAAGTCGAGTCCGGCAGAGGCCGTAAGATTTATTGGCGGCCGAACCGCAGCAAAACCGGTATGTCGCCGGATTATTTAACAAAACATATACAGCCAACCACAGGCTAAATGCCGGTGACCGGAGAACAACCGAAAATCGCTTTTAGAATAACTTTTAGAAAAAAATGAGAGACGAGAGAATTTTTTTTTGCCAATAATAGTTCGATATTAATTTAACATAACAAAATCATTTTCTTACTTTGGGAGAAATTGTTTTTTTTTTTTCTATCACGAGGAAAAAGAATTTAAGTCGAATAACAAATGCATATACCCAATAATCAAAAATACCATACTTTTTTCAAAAATGTGACTATATCATCGTCAATTCACTATTTCTAGGATATACAAAGTTAAGTTTTAAATAATATGAGTATATTTGACAAATAAATAATATGAGTATAGAAAATAAAACCTATAAAAAGTTTAGGAAACAACTGAAATAGCAGACAGGAAAAGTCAGTTGCACAAAAAAAAAAAAAAAAAAAAGCAGACAGGAAAAGTCAATTGGTTCGCAAGTTTTTCCGTGTTTTATTCCATTCATTTTTAATTTTGCTTTGTTGGTTTATTAAACGCTTAATCAATACACTAAAATTCTAGTTTGTGGTTAAATCAGTATGTAGAAAACCCTTATGTCCAAAAATAAAAGTTAAATCAGTTTGTAAATATGATAATTGAAGGACAATCGTTTCAATATTTTTTTTCCCATCTCTGTCTTATTAGATTATTTTTCTTCATGATATCTGTTTTCGATCTTTTTCAGATTTTGGCTTCTCATCGGGTTTGTAAATTTTTTTTTTATTATTTTTCCTTATGCTTCTCTCCTCTAAATGGCGGTTCCCTGAGCAGTTACGGTGGTGATCGGCAATCGTGCTAGCTTAAGTGATTGTCTTCGGCTTGAATTCGACGGACTTAGTTTTGCAGATTTTGCTAAACGAAGATATAATAAGAGATGCTTCTTCAGAGGTTATCGTTGAAGATCCTTAGTAAATCCTCTTGTATGTTGCGGTCGCGGTGGAGTGATGATTGCGCGCTAGAGTGATGAGCGTTAAGCGTATTTTTGTTGGGTTTCCTGAACTGTTTGGGACCATCGAGTAGGATCACTACTTTAAGGACAATGGCGAACTCATATAAAAGTGCTTCGGCGACGGTTACTTATGTTGATCTTTCAGAACATCTTTCGAAACCAAATTGATTTTTCCGCCTCTTCTCTTGTTTACACTACGATATTAGCCAATCTTTTGTCAGCATGATGTTCCTTTTGTGGTTTTGGTCTTTTTAACAAGTAGAAACTCTCTCCGGTCTACTCCGCTCCCAGTTCTTGCTTTCTTTGTGGTGTCTCCTTTCCTCGGCGGTGGCATCTACGGCTACATTAGTCAGCGGTTTCTAAGTTTAAGGCATTTTTTATCTTTTTTTAACGCTAGAACTATTATAAGGACAATTTTACAGATAAAATTATCTCCGTTCTACGAGAATCAACGTCCACGATCAACAGCTTCACATGCTCTTGAGTTTTTTTATAAGCTTGCCTGCATAAATCTTGTAGAAACTGCTCATCCGGGGATTCAAATCTAATACTTGCCGATGTAAAAACTTACCACTTGACCAATAGACCACGGTTGTTTCTGCGTGCATTTGTTATCTTAGTGAGTTTGTTTTGTAGCTTCTTTTGTTAGGGTTTCGTCCAATTTTATGTTCACTAGATTTTTTTGTTTAAATTTTTTTGTATCCAACTAGGTGGGGTGCCAACACACTGTGCGGGTATAGCAGGTTGATTGATTTTTTAGAGCGATTTATGCTTTTTTGTAAACCATCATAATTCCAAAACCCCGATAATTATATCGCGCAAACATTATAATTAGCAATCGTCGGAACTCCATAGCTACTTGTTGCTTGGCTTCTTCTTCCTCCTCCTCTTCCACTTCCTCCTCCTCCTCTTCTTCTTCCTCTTCCTCTTCCTCTTCTTCTTCTTCTTCCTTTTCCTCCTCTTCTTCTTCCTCCTCCTCTTCTTCTTCTTCCTTTTCCTCCTCCTTCTTCTTCTTCCTTTTCCTCCTCTTCTTCTTCCTCCTCCTCTTCTTCTTTTTCTTCCTCTACTTCTTCCGCTTCTTCTTCCTCTTTCTTCTTTCTCCTCCTCTTCTTCTTCTTCCTCTTCTTCCGCTTCCTCTTCTTCTTCTTCTCTTCTTCCGCTTCTTCTTTCTCTATTAAGTTATATGGGCTTCCAACCTAAAACCAATTGGTAATAGGTGAATTAGCCTTTACCATATATATATATTAGCCTTTACCATATATATATATATATATATATATATATATATATATATATATATTAGTTAATTATTTCTTCAACTACCGATGTGGAACTTATTTTTTTGTAGATCATCGTAATTCCAAAACCTCGATCATTATATCGCACAAACATTATAATTAGCAATCGTCAGAGTTGCATAGCTACTTGTTGCTTGGCTTTTTTGGAACATTATTGTCACAATCACTAATCGGATAATCTTCTTCATCGCCATATTCAAGTCCACCATCATCTTCTTCTTCTGCTTCTTCTTCTTCTTCCTCCTCCTCTTCTTTTTCTGATTCTTCTTCCTTTATTAAGTTGTATGGACTTACAACCTAAAACCAATTGGTAATGAAAGGTTAGACCCTAACCCTATATATATTAGTTAATTATTTTTTTAATTACCGATATTGAACTTACTTTTCATTATAATTTTATTAAGAGTATGTTGCTAATTAACTTCGTGAAAATGAATCTGGTACATTTTTATTTCTCAATCATATAATTAGATTTTATTAATATAAAAAAACTTTTTTGTCATACAATAATTTTTTTTTTTTTTTTGTCAACAGATGCATTCATGGGCCGAGGCCAATATTACAAACGGGCTAAGCCCATTTACAACAAAAGAGGAAAACGCGTGTGAAAGAAACGCGTGGATGAGGCTGCACGCGGATAAGATTGCCACGTGGCTGCTCGAACCGAGGCCACCCAACGGGACACGCGGAGACCAAAGAGGAACCGCCGGAGACGCACCATGCAGCGCGGAGGAGAACGCCGCCGATACCACCGGACCAACTTCACCGTAACTGCCTATGCCGCTTGCCGATCCATTCACTCCAAAAGCGCCACCCAAACCAACCTGCATCGAAAGAAAATCAACAGTCAAAGCTCGACAGGAACCGCCGAAGCCGGAGGCGCCACCGCCGGTAGAAGAAACTTCTACACAGATTCCCAGACGCTTGTCCTCTAAAGCAGGGACACGGCGACGATGTTAAACCAACCAAACCGGAGGAACACAAGAAGAACCCGGCCGAGAAACCCAGGAGATGAACGGCGCCGGAAGAGAGAGAAAAGGAGCAGGATCGATGCTCGCTAAGCGAGAAATCGGGAAATCCCGAAGAGGTCCGATTAGTCGGATATAAAACATCAGCCATAGAAAGCATCCGGAACTTATTTGGTCGGAGGGTCGGGAGTTACAGAACCGACAGCTCCGAAAATCAAACCAAAAAACCGACCCCGGAAGCACCGAGAAAAAGAATCGCCACCTCTGAAAGATTGAGAAGAGAGAAGAGGGGCGAATCAGAAAAAACTCGGCGGGCGGAGGAGAAGAGAGAAGAAAACCGCCCGTAATCGGAGACGATTTCCGGTAAACCGGAAATCGCCCTCTCTGCAGAGAGAGAAAGTCGGATTTATTTTATCGACGACTGGATTAGGTTTTTATTTTGTCATACAATAATTAAATCAGTTTGTACGTACTGAATGTATTTCATTAAGATGAAAAGTAAGTTCACAAAATATATACATATATATATATATATATACATATATATATATCGTTAATACATTTTGTTATTATCATATTAAATTGTTTGTTTTCGACGGCTTTTTGGAAAACTAGACAGACCAGGGTCCTACCCACGTGCGTTTTAAAGAGCTGTAGACAATGTTTTTCTCCTTTCTACGTGTTTGTAGACAAATTAACAAGTCTCTTTTCTGTTTTTCTCAACTTTATATGAATAAGATGGCCTAATTTATTCATATTGCCTTTCTTGATCTAGTAATTGCCGAATTGGTAAATGGTAATAACAGCTAATCAAGTAGGAGTTATTGGTTTATGCATTTTAATTGATTTTTAAATCTAAGTGAAATCAGGTGTTATTGGATTATTGATTTTAAAATCTTTTTTAAAATCACGTGTTATTGGTTCTATGATTCTAGAATCCTAATTCAAATCCTACGTTATTGGTTCTATGATTTCAAAATCCAAATTAAAATCAAGTGTTATTCAATAGTAAAAATGTATGTACGGATTTGATTTTATCATAGATTTGAATAGATTTTTGTGAATTTTAAAGTTAAAGATAGAAAGACTCAAATCCGAGTGAAAACCTACAAATTTTGAAAATATTGGTAAAATCTATATATTAGATTTTAAAATCAACGGATTTCTAAATACACGAAAATATACAAACCAATAACACTTGCAGTAAAATCTGAGATTTTGGAAATCTCATTCAAAATAAATATACAACAGTCATAATGTTCATCATAAAATATTTTATAACTAATGTTATATTTAAATATTCTTTTTACAAAACTTAATTTTGTGTGTTAATAGTTTTTAATAATTTTTACAACTTAACTTTCATATATATACAACTATTTTTTTTTTTAAATGTGGGATCCCATAAACGTAGAAATCACGTTCAACTGATGATTTATATGTATGTATTTATGTCTCTCAATAGGTGATAATTTTGTTTGTAATTTTAAGATAAGTGGTAATAATAACGATTTCCGAGTGGTAAACTTACATATCTCTCGTGTTTTCTTCAAATCCTTGTTTTAAAAATCATTATAAGTATTTTCATAGAACAAAAAAACCCGACTCTTTATAAATAAGAGAATTCTATATTCGGTAATTTTTCTTCATGACTCATCACTCATGACAAGATAGTAGGGTTCTGTGAGCAAAGAGACAATGCATAAATGCACGATTAATTAGTTGAGTATTTGGTTATATCTTAAATTATAGTTTAATTACCCTTTTGCCAGAAACTTTGAAAATGATAATCTAATAAAAAATGACGAGTTCGACCAACTTGCGAGCGCATATTTCTAGAATCTATTATCTATAGGTAACTAATCAAGTTTAGATTGTGATTAGCCCGAACTTAATCATAGTTTAGGGATCTAATTGCCACTCAATAATTGATTATCAAGAGGTTACTTTTCTTAAAAGATAATTGTATAGAACAAAGGAAAGAACCACCACCAGTCCACTACTATCGTAGCATGTGAGCCTTGAGCTAGATTGGTGTTTAGGCCTTGGATAGATCAATCGACATTTTAAAATTATAAATTATCACTTAGTATTACACTACATGTATTAATCAATGTAATTATTAGTTTTAATGTATCTTCAATGTACCATATTGATATAGATGAAAATATAACTATATTATGTTGATCTATGTTAATTATATTATCGATCGAGTTCTAGTTCTATGTTTTTTTTTTGTCATCAGTTCTATGTTTATTATAAAAGGGTCATTTTACATTTTAATGTTGTTTTTAGACAATTCATATACAATCCTTCACATAAGTTCGGTTTGTATTGAGAACGATATTATTGTTTACATAACAAAACCACATATGATCAAGAGAGATCAAAAACAGGAGTTGGATCAATCAAAAGAGAAAGGCTTAATAAGAAAGCTCCTATGAGTGCCTTGAGCTAAAAAGGTGATGAAGCCATTGTGGGTAACTTGAAGTAACATATGATTGATAAAAATCCGGGTGAGTGGCACTTTGGGCGATAAATCTGGCCCTTGTGTTGCTTTGGAAGTCTTGAAGTTCACATCTCCAAACCAAAAAATTATGTAGTGCTGCTAGTAGTTTATCTGAGTAGAATCGGTAAAATGGCCAGGCTGGAAGTCTTGTAATTGCACCTACCAAGACTGCATCTTCACCAGCGAAGATGATCCTATGTAATTCATACTTGCCATGCTTTCTAAAGCCTACAACCAACTTGCAAGCAAAGCATCCAACTTCCCAGTTATGTCGACAAAGGATCTCCGACCATGCCTAATGACCTGGCCGCGTTCATCACTAAGAACCCATGATGCTCCACTATAGCATGTACTTCGATCCCATCCCATGCCAATGTTACATTTCAACCATAATTCTGGAGAGGGCAGCCATGAGCGTTGGTGTTTCATCTCATGGTTTCTCGTCTTAGATTCGTCTTGCAAATCCAAGTTCTTGATAAAAAAACAGTGTGTAGTTTCCTCTCTAATTTGGTCCATAGTGTCAGTTGCTAAGAAGCTCTTTCCTTCAAAAAGGAAGGTGTTACGATGCTTCCATAGCATCCATAAGATCCACGGATAAAAACGTCTAATCTCCAAAGAAAGTGAACCGTTCTGACCCATCATAATAACGAAGTACATATTTTGGTACAAAGAGGTTTGATCATACCCGTTAGCCGGAGATGGGAAGAGAGAAATAGCCCAGACTTGTTTGGCGAAGGAGCAGGTGAAGAGAACGTGATTGATGGACTCTCCCTCTAAGCCGCAGAGTTACATCTAGAGTCAACCTTCATACCCATAGCCAAGATGTTATCTGCCACAGGAATAGCTCCACTTATTGCCTTCCACACTCTTGATAACATTTAAACTTGGAAGAGAGCTTGCTTGACTGATGAGATCGGATTTTGCACTCTGATAAGCCAACCAGTAGCCTGTTTTTACAGTGTATTCCCCAAAATTTATGTGGCTCCAGCAAAAAGAATCACTTGAGTTTACCGCTGGCTTTATTTTCTTTATAAGCTCGATATCTTGATCAAAGAAAAGTTCTGAAAGCAGTTCAGTGTCCCACGTCCCAGAGTCTTGTAGAATAAGAGAACTAACCTTTAGGTCTATGTCACCAGAATGTTTTTCATCAGTGGCGCGCACATTGTTTCAGGTGGTATCCAGGGAGCAGTTTAAACGTATAAGGATTCTCCATTACCTACAACATGTCGGAGGCCTTTGAGCAGAAGATCCCTGCCATGTAAGATGCTTCTCCAAGCATAGGAAGGCCTTACACCCAATCTAGCATCTAGGAAGTTCATGTTCTCGAAATACCGGCTCTTTAGGAACTGACTAAGGAGAGAAGCCTCGTCATTAAGGACACACCATGCTTGCTTACCCAACAAGGATTGATTGAAGAGAGGTACTTCTTTAAATCCCAAACAACCGAGCTTCTTTGGCAAGCATAGTTTTTCCCACGGGAGCCAGTGTATCTTCCCTTCTTCCTCCAATGAGTTCCATCAGAAAGAAGCCATTGATGAGGTCAAGTTATCACATGTAGTTTTAGGTAGTTTGAAACAGCTCATCGCATGAACATGCATAGACATAGCTACTGATTTCAGGATGATTTCTTTTCCAGCTTGAGTAAGGTAGCGAATATACCAGCCTGACATTCTGCCTTTCATTTTGTCTTTCAAGTAGTCGAGCATGTCTACTTTGGAACCACTGAAGCACTCCGGCAATCCAAGGTAAGAACCCTCACCCCCTTCTTTTAGAATGTCAAGAACTCCTTTAATACTCGCTTGCAGAGCCGGCTCAACATTCTTACCAAACGTAAGTGATGATTTCTCCAGATTAATAACCTGCCATGTTGCCTCGCCATAAACACTCATTATATGCTTGAAAGTACTGCATTCAGAGATATCTGCTTTAAAGAGAAAAAGGCTATCATCGGTAAAGAAGATATGGTGAATAGTTGGACCCTGATCCGAGAATCTTAAACCACTGAGGAGCCCTTCATTCTCTGCTTTATTCATTAAGAAGGTAAGCCCTTCTATACACATCACGAAGATAAATGGTGAGATGGGGTCACCTTGGCGAAGACCACGTTGAGGATAAGTGAGTCCGTGGGGTTTCCCATTAATCAAGACAGAATATGAAACCGAAGTGACGCAGAACATCACTCTGTCCACCCATATTCGATGAAATCCAAGCGCAAATAGAAGAGCTCTCAGATAGCTCCATTCGACCCTGTCAAACGCTTTAGACATATCCGTTTTTGCAGCCATGTACTCCTTGGAAATAGATTTATGAGTACGAAGACCATGAATCGCCTCATGAGCAAGAATGATGTTGTCCAAGATAAGTCTATCAGCAACAAAGGCGGACTGGTTTGGTGAGACAATCTCCGTAAGCAAAGGCTGCAACCGTGAAGAGAGAATCTTAGAGATGGTTTTATACATAACGGAGCAGAGGCTGATGAGACGCAAGTCACTCATCAGAGTTGAGTGAACTTTCTTTGGAATAAGGTAGAGTTGAGTGAAGTTCCATTCGGAAGGGAATGTACCAGATTCAAAGAACTCAAGAACTTCAGTCGTTAGTTGCGGGCCGATGTACTCCCAAGAGTGTTGGAAAAAATAGCCAGTCATACCATCAGCTCCAGGAGCACACTCCTTGTTGATTGAGAATACCGCCTTTTTGACATTTGAAGGTGTTACTTTACTTATCAGGATATCATTCATCTGGTCCGATACTCGCGGAGTAAAACCACTGAAAATGCTGTCAAAATCCGTTGTGTTTGATGAGGAGAAGAGAGTTCTGAAATAGATCGGGGCGATATTCCCTTTAGAAGCCGCATCAGTATGGCCGATCCCGTTGATATCTAACAGCTTGGTTATTTCATTGCGGGACTGAGCTCCTCTTACAAACACAAAGAACTGCTTAGTGCTACCATCCCCTTTTAATATCCATTCATCTTTACTTTTCTGTTTCAAGAAACTCTGTTCGTCTCGATGAGCTTGATAAAGAGCTTGCTTAAGGTTGAAAAGCCTATCAAAGGAGGGGTAGCCTGCAGATTGCTCCAATTCCATGTCATTTTCAAGTTGATGGATTCTGTTCTTCGAATTTGGCTATGTGTTTTCTTCCAATTGCTTAAAGCTTTCCTGCAATTCTGAAGCATGGCTGAGAGCTTGACAAATGCCCCTGCCGACCCTTGATTCCAAGCTCTCTCAATGGATTCTTTAACCAAAGGTTGATGAAGCATCTTTTTATCGAATCTAAAAGAAACTTTATAAGAGTCTTGAGAGGACATGAGTTTTAATTAGACCGGACGATGATCCGATCCTCACTTAGCTAAAAATGCCTGATTAGAAGCTGGAAACTGTTGGAGCCAGGCATGATTCCCAAAGCCACGGTCCAATTTACTGTGACTGTAAAGCTTCCCTCGTTGTCCACCCCAAGTAAAGCTGTTCTGTGTGCTTGGGAACTGAGACATGCCACAACACGAAAGCATATCTGCAAAAGGTAGAAAATATCTATCACTTCTCCGAGGGCCACCAATCTTCTCTGAATTATCTAAAATTTCGTTAAAATCCTCTATCATACACCAGCTCTCCAGCCGGTTGATTCCAATCCGACATAACCTCTCCCAGACAATTGCACGCATCTTCACAGAGGGATGACCATAAACGCAGGAAAGAAAGAAACTAGAGACACCATATTGTACATGAAAGTCTAGTAGATTCTTGTCAGTAAAATTGAAGTCCAGTACAACTCCATTTTTTCCAAAATACTGCCAAGCCACCGCAAGTATCAACATGATTTATAGTATATACATTATTGCATCCTAGCCAAACCATGAAATCTACAAGGGTATTCCGAGGATGCATCGTTTCCATCAAAAAGAAGACATCGGGGAAGTACGACCATCGCATTTCCATGAGTCTTTGAACTGTCAAGCCTTGAGTACCCCCAAACCTTGGCAGTTCCAGATGAGGATGCTCATTAAGCGTTGGGCAATCCCTCACGTGGGACTATCTCTGAGCCTTTCAGTTTTACAACTTTGGAGGCACCTTCCAACTCTGAGTTTGCTTTCCTCCTTTCCAAAACTCCTGCATTAAAACCTTGCTTGTATTGTTGCATAGTTGTGGAGCCTGAGTCAACATTAAACCGTAGTTGCCGCAGATTCTTACTTGGTCGAGTCCTTGCTTTAGCTTTCCCTTTACTGACCCCAGATGAATCAGTATTGCTGCTTTCAAAACGATAGACCGGTGAGCTGTGCTGGGAAGAAGACGGGCTGGTGTCATTAACTGCAACTAGAGATGTAGGAAGAGCTAAGTGTGGGTTCCGTTCCCTTACATTACTGGCTTTCATTGCACTTCCCATGAGCTTCTGATCTAGTGGTCTCGGATCAGTTGTATGCGAGGAGGAGTCCTCCGAGTCGTAGCCAAATACTATCCCTTTTCCCGCGATTAAGATCCTTGGTTATCGTTGGGATTGGCTCAAGCTGCAGGACCGATTTGCGAGCAAACGGATCTTATTCTGCCTCTTTAACTGATTTCCGGACACAATCTTCTCTGATTATCCATTCCGCACCATTTGCAACTCAAAGGTATTGCCTCATATCTTCAAGCACTTCCTCAGCGATTCGTGGGCGGCCTGCGGAAGGATCAAGTCCCACTTGGCTGTCGGACAGGAC
Organism: Orychophragmus violaceus; assembly: GCA_030180135.1. Classification (NCBI taxonomy): domain Eukaryota; kingdom Viridiplantae; phylum Streptophyta; class Magnoliopsida; order Brassicales; family Brassicaceae; genus Orychophragmus; species Orychophragmus violaceus. The sequence continues at coordinate 90,443,030 of CM058234.1, forward strand.
CCCATAAAGAGGATCAGACGCAAGAAGGATAAACTTAGGCATAGGATGAGTAAGTGGTTGCGCCGGACCAGGACTATCTGCTTCTCTGTGGATATCTCTGGCTAGGAACGGGTAGACAATCTTTTCGTGGGTTAATCGCTGGCAATAGTAACAACACTTTTGCACCTTCTCATAGTAATAAAACACAGTAGTCTTCTCTGCATGCGGAAGATTGATTTCCTTGGATTTCTGTAATGGTTTTGAAACATTCAGGAGAACTTTCGCTCGAACAAACTCCTGACTTTGAGCTCGAGAATAGTCAAACGCAACTTCAATAACCTTCCCAACGAGATCCGCCAGATAAGATATTGCTTTATCCATACAGTAATTGACCGGGATGTTCCGAATTTGAATCCAGCAGGGCATGGAATTAAGGTAGTCTGCTAGAGGAGATTCAGTCCAACGATCAATAGCAATACCCCACTCATTATAAGTCTGAAACCCTTTATCAAGGATTTCCATCATATCATGTTCGTACCTGGAGATGAACTGGAACCGTTCTCGCGTAAACGCTATTCCAAGAACACTGTCATATTTTTGCCACTTCCGGGGCATATCGAGTATAAGGCCCGACATCTTCTGATTTTCGGGGTTGAGAAGACGACCTATGATACTGGTTCTATTTCTCTCAGTTGAGCAGTAGCCTTCCGAATCAGGTAAGTCCACTGGAGCTTCATCATCTTCGTCCTCTAGAGACATCGCGAGCATAACCGTCGCAGGAATTGGAGTTAGGAACTATTAGGAAGATGGGATGAACCCTAAATTCCTTTTTGAACTGTGCACAAAATAACAGAAAAAGATGCTTTTTCAGGAATCAAGTGGAGAAAAACGTGTTTTTAAAAACAAAAGCTCGTTCTCAAAAGAGTTGAGACACTCTAATTGAGAAAGAGAGTCCTAAACTCTCAAAAGAGAAATCTTAACATGTTTTTATTATAGTTCAGTTTGTATAATTTAACTTATTTTATAATATCATATTAAATAAGTGTATTTGTATATAATCATATTTTTTCTTAATATATGTGAAGCGTATCAAATAACATTTTTTATGAAATATTATAATATAATGCTTAATTTTAATACTCTATATCTTAAAAGTAACGCTGACAAACAATACAAAAATGTAAAAATAACAAGAAATTCTGAAATTAAGATTTGTATCTTACTTTTGTAACAAAATGAAAAGATTTGTAATTACTTGACAACCCAACAAATTTTGGCGTGGATTGAGATAGGACAGCAGATAAATGCCCCATCTCTTGTTTCAACACAGCAAGTCAGCAACCAATCGACGTACCATAATTCCTATCTTTTTTCTTTTTTCTTTTTGAACTATGCCATAATTCCTATCTACATTTTCTGTTTATATATTTGATTTCTTTTTCTTGTTGTGAATCTAACGTTTTGTTCTTGTCGTATACGTTAGGCTTGTATAAACCATATATCTATTCTGAAAATAATCATATTATTTCCTAAGAAATATATCATCCAATAGTGTTTTTTTGAAGAATAGATCATCCAGTAGTTGCACAACTAAACATTACTGACAATAATTTGAAGAAAACAAAAACATTGCATCAAAGACTGCACTAAATATATAGTTACAAGAACATTGCATTAAATAGATTCAATTGGACGTAAGAAAGAAAAAAAGATTCAATTGGTCGTATTTTGTTTCCCGATTATGGATAGTAAGGAAGTGGATAATCTGAGAGCACACGTGTGGTCCAACAGGTGATGTGCCCCACGTGCGAATAAGAGTTATCAGTGACTCTTGTATGGCTAGGACAGCGGCACACGACAGGCTGCCCGTCATTGCGCAACTGGAACCGTCTTAGGGCATCTCCAATCCACTTTTATATTTGCCTATAAATTCTATTTTAGAGGCAAATCTACTCCAACTAACCTCTATTTTCATCTCTAAAATAGAGATCTCTATTTTTTCCTCTATAAGTTCAATTTACAAATCAGTCCATTAACTTTCAAATACTTTTATTTATGAACAAAATAATTAAATATTAATATTTTAATAATTAACAATATAAAATTAATAAATTATAAATTATAATATTTTAATAACTAATATATAATTTAAATAATATTATAATTTTATAATTGTACAAATAAAATAAATGGGCTAAATTGTAACTTTTATAAATAAAAAGTTTTATAAATACAAAATATTATTAGTAAAATAAAAAATAATATTAGAAAGAATATTCCATTTTAGAGAAAAATATAGAGGAATACATTGGAGCAAAACCCACCTCTATTATAGAGTTCCTCTATTTTAGAGATAAAAATAGAGGAATACATTGGAGATGGTCTTAATAAACAACGTCCATAATCTATTATGGTAGTTTTTTTCTCTCAGTATTTATACATAACCAATATAAACAAGAGATAACCGGAATTACAAACGAAACTGGCCCAAAAATAAAACCAAACCTACATATCAAAGAGAACTCCAAAACTGAACCGAATCTCGGTTTAAACCTATCAACTTTAAATATATGTCGGAGCTGTCGACCATCGTACGTCACGCCCAAAAGCACAAGGAAACCCTAGGTTGATTCACGACACACTGCCGATGTCTTTCCTGGTGACATGGAGAATTGATTCTAGCCATCGTTTCAGAGATCAAAGGGCTTAGTCCTCTCTCCATGTCTTTCGGCGACTCCAACCTCAACCTCGTAAACTCTCACGACTCAACAGATAGAACCCGCCAAAGCGAAGCTCTAAGCTGATACTTTTCCCGAAGATCTCATCCTGCTCGAAACTTGTCTCCAAAATCCATCTCAAAAACTAACCTTAGATCCGGTCAAGGAAGAGCCTCCGAAAGATATGATCAACGACATGGTCACCTCTTTTATCGCCACCGTCGAACCTCACTTGAGTCGCAATGATCTTACCTGCACTGCTGCATGCTCTCCTCAACACGCATAACTCACCCACCATACCCCTATTTGACTTCAGCCGCAAATTGCAACACTGACACACACCGTCTTTCCAGTCTCCACGCTTTCCCCTGACCACAACCGTCCTCGAGCGGCACCAGATCTCGCAACTAACCAGAAGCCTTCGATTTTTGTGAATCTGCAGCCGACCGCATCTATGTGAGGTTTCCACCACGCTGTGTCGGATTACAATTAGCCGAGATATATTTGGGATTGCCTCGTGTTTCACGGTTTCTATGGCGCGCGAAGAAACCACCGGGAGATCTCCCACAACACCGACGTTGATCTCCCACAACACCGACATAGATCGCCAGACGCTAAGGAAATCTCCAAAACCTAATCGCTCTACGAGTCACCTCTTTCTCTTTGAGAGAGATTAGGAACAAACTCGTTAGATGCACATCCAAGTCCCTTAGAAGGTGTTATTGGTTTGTCTATTGTCAACATAAGATGTGTAGTTTTCTTGTTGGGTATATATGGGAGAGCCTCTTAATAATATGAGAAGCACAACTTATATAATAAAATAAGCTTTTCATAAACATAAGTTATAAGATATTGTCATGTGTCACCTAAAATTTTAATGTTTAATTTTATTTTAATCTTTAATAATTAATCTACTAATTTATTTTTATCCATTAACTAATTTTTATTTTCATAACATTTTTCAAGATATTATATTACATTTTGACAATAACTAAGATGATATGTCAATGGAAATACATTTAAACATATTTTCTAATATAATATTGTAAGGTTTTTAAAATATATATTCTTCTAATATTTTGTAGTGTAATATTTTGTGTTTTTTTCATACATCCACGTAGTTTTAAATTATTATTCTTTATATTATTTTCTGATAAAAAAAATATTGTGTTTGTTTGTAGATAAAAATTATGATAGAAAATAAGAATTACATTGCTAATGTCATAATATTATATTCAAACTTTTATAACCAGTTAATTAACATATTGTAAAACCTTTTCACGTTTCCACCTTTTAGAAAAATTAACATATATACTTATAAAGTTTAATATCAAAGTATACAAAATAAAAGATAATTTTCAAAAGATTCAAATAGTTAAAATCAAATTCGTTTAAAAATTCACAAACCATATAAATAAAGATTTTAAAATATTAAAATAAAAATATTTTATTTTATTTTATTTTAGTAAATTTCTTCTCTTGGTAATCTAATCAACGCAATGGATAGAACTATCTCTAGTATAATAAGCAGTGTCGTTATAAAACATGATAATAAATCATATTATCTATTTTACGTGACTCGAGGTTCGGTTGGTGAGACAAGTGTTTAATGAAAAGTGAATGTTCAATAGTTTTTTCACTAAAGAATTATATTCATACTGGATCAACAAGATCATTACAAAGAGGACGATAATAGCCGATGAGTTAACAAAATAACTCTCGGAGCCAAAAGCCATAAGGAGCCATAAGTCAATAGATTAAAGTTAATCCCTAGAGCCAAAACAGACATACAACACATAAAAGCCATCCAAACACCAACTAGAAATCGATAAAATACATATCGAGATCATAAAATAATACATCCAAACAGAAATCTCCATCAAGAGTTGAGAGAAACGAGAAGAGAAACATCAACAACCAAGTTTTATTAAAGCTGATCCATCGGAACTTATTATATTGCACTAATATCTTAGATGCCACGAAACAAACTGTATGTAGACTACCTGAGGAAAGCGAAGGAACACACTATTTACCATTCGATTACCGACGACTATATGCGAGGAGAGTCAAAGCTCCAAATCTTAAAGATTGAGCTGGAGAACATTTGCCCACAGGTAAAACACCACATGCACAATATAAGTACAAATATGAAATACCACATGAATTATACTGTAGCAACCAACATTTAAAAAAACATTCTCACATCACACAACTTTCAACACTACCAGAAACATTAGAAAATAAGCGCACAACAGTCCCAAAAAATAGACCGCCGAAAGCCATAACTGCTAATAGCCAGGCCAACACCACATAAACTAAAGATCGAGACCAAGATCTGAATTTTAAGAAGCCAAGAATGTAAACAATCTAAAACAAGCTGGGAAGAGAAAACCTAGCTAAACCAGGAGCTTTACCAAACCAATACCTAAAGGACATACCCAATGGCCAAAATACAAGCCAATTGGAAAACATTAGACTAACTCTTGCTTAAGACGAAGCAGAAAAAACACGCGATAAAGCCCCTAATCCTAACCAACCAAAACACAATGAAGATGAGCTGAAGCTTTACTGGAGGCAAACAAGAGAAAAGAAAACGGAGCCAAGACACTGCACCAACTAAGGACCACCTCGGAGAGGAGGCAGACCACCACTGCTACAGAACCGAAACCTTGCCGCCGACACCACACTAGAGCAGCGAGGATCACATAGGTCACGTCGGACCAAAGATTCGTCGAGAGGCTGACCTGTAATACTTTATTTGATCTCATGTCAGTTTCTGAATAACAAGAACAGAAGCGGAAGCGTACCTTTTGGATCCATAGCTTTTGATTCTGAATCTGTTGGTTATGGCTCTTCCACGACAAACCTAGAAAAGCCGCAATTCTCTGTTGATGGGATGCAGAGAGTTTTTCTGTATTTCTTGTTAGTGTTGCCGAGGAGACCATAACATTCTATTTATATAGAAACAATTTCTAATTTGGCCCTTCATCAAATTAGAAATTACATAGCGTATCCACACATTAATATTTCATAACACTTATGCCCCATAGTCTTAATTATTACCAAAGTGACCACATAAGTTTTGACTCCTTTAAATAATGACCCTAACACATCAAATATACATGTGTGACCCCCAAATAATTCTTACAATCTCCCACTGGGTCACATATGTATTCCGAAAATATGTTAGACTTTATGAGCTCAAAATTGTCATTATTTTAACAGGCATAAACAATCTCGTCCATTAACTATACAAACATAGGATCATGGCGGCCTTCGTTATAATAACAAAATAACTAAACCTTCCATGGTCACTTAAATCTATATAGTCAAATGACATAGATCAATTATGAAAAGTGTGGCATGAAAATCACATGAAAAGTGATCAATACATGTCGATTTTCAACTGGTCCTACTTTATTGAGACCCCTTAACATTATTGTACAAAGAGTAAACTTTAAACTTTATTTCTGATCAGAAAATGTGCATAAACCCAATAAAACATAGAAACCAAAACAAAATGACAAACTCCCACTAAACCAAATGATCCTCAAACACTGAAACACCCATTCGAGCAGTATGCTCATGAAAGACTTTCGGTGGAATACCTTTTGTAAGAGGATCTGCTATCATGGATTTTGTCCCTAAATGTTCTATGGAAATCTCTCCACTTTGTACCCTTTCTTGAACAACAAGATACTTGATTTCAATAAACTTGCACTTTGTTGCACACCTATTTTTGTTGGAATACAACACAGCTGATCGGTTGTCACAGTATAACTTCAGTGGTCTTTCGATCCCTTCGACAATTCGAAGTCCAGTGACAAAATTCCTCAGCCAAAGTCCTTGATCGGATGCCTCATAAACTGCTACAAATTCTGCTGCCATTGTGGAGGAAGCTACGAGTGATTGTTTCGCAGTACGCCAAGAAATCGCTCCACCAGCCAACAGAAAAACATAGCCTGAAGTGGACTTTTTACTATCTTTGCATCCACCAAAATCAGAATCAGAATACCCAATGATCTCCAAATTATTTGATCTCTGATACGTGAGCATATAGTCCTTTGTTCTCTGCAGGTATCTCATGACCCTTTTGGCTGCTTTCCAATGGTCCATACCTTGATTACTTAAGTATCTGCCCAAAACTCCAACAATGTATGCAATATCCGGACGCGTACAAACTTGAGCATACATTAGACTCCCTACTGCCGACGCATAAGGGATATTTTGCATCTCCTGAATTTCCAATTTTCCTTTAGGGCATTGATCGAGACAGAATTTGTCTCCTTTAGCAACTGGGGTGTCACCTGGTTTGCATTCTTGCATTCCAAATATTTTGAGCACTTTATCGATATAGCTCTTTTGAGACAATCCGATAATTCCACGAGTTCTATCTCGTTGAATCTGGATCCCTAATACAAAAGATGCTTCACCAAGATCTTTTATGTCAAAATGACCCTTAAGAAATTTCTTGGTCTCATGCAACATGCATATATCGTTAGTGGCTATCAGTATGTCATCAACATACAAAAGCAAGAAAATACACTTACTCCCACTGAACTTTTGATACGCACAATCTTCGACTATATTCACCTCAAAACCAAATGAGATGATTACCTCATGAAACTTGTGGTACCATTGACGAGAAGCTTGTTTTAGCCCATAGATGGATTTGTTTAGTTTGCATACCATTTTCTTTGAATCACCTAATACAAAGTTTTCTGGTTGCAACATATAGATTGTCTCATCAATGTTTCCATTGAGAAACGCTGTTTTAACATCCATCTGATGAAGCTCTAAGTCATAATGTGCAACAAGAGCCATGATTGTCCTAAAAGAATCCTTCGATGAAACTGGAGAAAAGGTTTCTTTGTAGTCAATCCCTTCTTTTTGAGTATATCCTTTAGCCACTAGACGAGCCTTATATCGCTCCACATTACCATTTGAATCCATCTTGGTCTTAAATATCCATTTGCAACCAATGGGTTTCTTTCCTTCTGGTAATTGGACGATGTCCCAAACTTTATTGTCTAGCATTGACTGATACTCTTCATTTGCAGCTTTGACCCACTTATCCGAATTGGAACTACCCATAGCCTCACGGAAGTTGATAGGATCATCTTCCAATTGGGTTTGATTTTCCTCTTGTTCCATAAAAAATACTATATAATCATCCGGAATAGCACTTCTTCTTTCTCTAGTGGATCGCCGCAAAGGCACTTGTTCTTGATGCACCGGCTCTTGAGGATTTTGAATTTGACTTTCATGTTCGATATGATCGTCATCTTGATTTGGAGGAAGAGCTTCAACTTGAGGTTCCAAATTTGCTTTATCAAAAGCAACTATATGAATCGGTATAGAAACTGGATCCGATTCTTCCTCAAAGATGATGTCTCTAACTTCATTTCTCCCCCCCAAATTCAATATCCTCAAAGAACGTAGCAGTTCCCGTCTCAAAAATGTTCTTTTGTGTGGGATTATAAAATTTATACCCCCAAGATCGTTCAGAATAACCAATAAAGTAACTGCTCACAATTCTGGAGTCCAATTTCTTTTCATATGGCCTATAAGGCCTAGCCTCAGCTGGACATCCCAAAATGTGAAAATGCTTTAGACTAGGTTTTCGGCCAGTCCAAAGCTCATAAGGTATTTTGCAGTTGCCTTAGTTGGTACTCGATTAAGAATGTAGGCTGCAGTCTTTAGTGCCTCTCCCCAGAGTGATTCTGGTAAGGTGGAATGACAAATCATACTCCTTACCATGTCCTTAAGAGTGCGGTTACGTCTTTCAGATACACCATTCATACTGGGAGACCCAGGCATAGTGTACTGTGGGACAATTCCACACTCTTCTAGGTATCTGGCAAATGGTCCCGGACGTTGTTCACCTGAACCATCATACCGACCGTAATATTCACCACCACGATCAGATCTGACAGACTTTATCCTTCGGTCGAGTTGGTTCTCAACCTCAGCCTTAAACTTTTTGAACACGTCTAGAGACTCTGACTTTTCATGAATAAGAAACAAGTATGCATATCTAGAGTAGTCGTCTATGAAAGATATAAAGTATTGTTGACCATTCCAAGATGCCGTAGGGAAAGGTCCACAAATATCTGTATGTATCAACTCAAGGACTTCTTTAGCTCTATATGCACCTAACTTCTTATGTTTGGTCTGTTTTCCTTTAATGCAATCCACACAGACTTCACAATTTGTGAAATCAACAGAACTCAAAATACCGTCTGACACAAGCCGCTCAATTCTATTTCTAGAAATGTGACCTAGGCGTTTGTGCCACAGAGTTCATGAACTTGCATTTTCGAATTTTCGTTTAGTACCCCTTGATTCAACACTTAAACTCTCATCAGGAGAAGATATAGTGTCAAGCATATAAAGATTGTGATTTTCCAAAAGTGCACCGGTTCCAATTAAAACTTAATTTAAAGACAAAACAACTTTTCCATTCCCAGTTAAACAAGAATAACCAGATTTGTCTAAATAAGGAACAGAAACCAAATTCCGTCTAAATGACGGTGCAACAAAAGTGTCTTTCAAATCAAAATAACGACCAGTACTAAATAACAATCTGAAATGCATAACTGCCTCCACATCCACCAGAAATCCATTAGCCACATGAATGCGTCTTTCAGCATCAGTTGGTTTTCGGTAGCTCAGGCAACCCTGCAGCGAAACACTGATGTTAGTAGTTGCACCTGAATCTAACCACCAAGTGTTTCTAGGTACTTCAACTAAGTTCACTTCAGAACATACCATAGCAAGGAACATACCTTTCTTTACACGCCATGCGTGATACTTTTGGCAGTCCTTCTTCATGTGTCCAACTTTCTTGCAAAAGAAGCAGGTATCTTCAACCTTAGTCTGCTTCTTTTGAGTTGAACCCTTAGCAGCCTCATTGTTAACAACCTCGAATTTCCTTCTTTTGCCCTGAACCTTAGAGATGTTTGCCATATGAGCACTTTCTGTCCTTTGTTGTTTCATCATATCCTCCTCATGCACACAAAACGAAATGAGCTCATTAAGAGACCATTTCTCCTTCTGTTTGTTGTAACTGGATTTCAATTGATTGAATTGAGGAGGCAGAGAATTCAAGACAAAGAAGATGAGCACTTCTTCTAGAAGCTCAGTCTTAAGTGCCTTGAGTTTTGAAACAATGTTGGACATTTCCAAAATGTACTCCCTTATTTTTCCATTGTCGTGATACCTCATGGTACTAAAGCGATGCAGAAGCGTACTTATTTCTGCTTTATCGCTCTTTGCAAACCGCAAGTCCATTTCAGCAAGGAACTGTTTGAGATCTGTGATCTCCTCATCACCTCTAAAGGTTTCTGGAATGGTGTCCTTAATGATCATTAAACCAATGCGATTAGAACGTTCCCACTTCTCATAAACCGCATTATACTCAGCAGAGCTGGTATCCGTAGGAGAAGTAGGTTGTTCCATCCTTAGCGCAAGGTTAAGATCCATACACCCAAGCACAATCTTAACTTTACTGTTCATTCCTTGTAATTAGAACCAGTAAGAGTTGGAATTGAACCCAAGTTAGAAGATACTGTAGTGAAAGTTCCTAAAACGAAAAGAGAACAATCTTTAGTTACTCACTTTCTGAAATAAATCAATGATAAAAATATAAAAGAAAGCACAATCCATCTCAAGTTACCAAATGCAACATTAATATCAAGTCTTTGGACAGTAATATTAACTGCTAGTGATATACTTGTTGTAATAATCAAACATTGACAATAATGCATAATAAATAATAAACCTATCTTTGGATCGATATATTATTTATATGTTTATACTTGATAATTGTCACATGTTTATCACCACATAAATATATGTAATTCGGCCAAATAAAAAACCTACATTTGGGTCGATTTAATATTCGCATGAATATACACATATAACATTTAATAATTTTTCATGAAAAAATTTATTCAAGAGAGATCACTTTGGCGGCATCTTAAATCAATTAATTCAATCCATAATATTAAACTTGTGCAATCAAAAATTTTATTAATTGATTTATAAAACTGAATTTATCCTTGCACAGACATATAAGTTAATGTCTTGCGGTTCATAATGCAAGGAAGTTTCGATGGCTTAGTGGTTAAAGGGAGGATAGATAAACTGTATTGAAGCCAACGCGAGTTCGAACCCAGCCAACAATGTAAACCGAAATGTTGGTGATATCTCTTACGTGCCGAATCTGTATCACTGGTTTTGCTCGGCCCAGATTGTCCCTTTTTATAAATTAAAAAAGAACGGGCCTGAAGGTTGTTGGGCCAGCAAACCAGAAACCAAAAATAAATGAAACGAATACGTTTCCTAATTCAATGAAACGTAACTGTTTTGCAATTAAACGTAACGTAACGTAACAAATTAAAAGAAACGAAACGTTTTTGCAATTAAATGAAACGTTATGTTTCACGATCATCTTCCTCCCCTTACGAACCTTTTGTCAAAAAAACACAGCCGCAATGGTTTTTTTCACATATCAGAAATGTTCACAAAAAAATTTCGAAAACCAAAAAATTCAGAGATCGAAACATAAAACCGTAAGAACATATTCTTAAACAATAACCTTTTTTCAGAAAATTTCGAAACTTAATGAAAATTTTCTTCAGAAAAAACGACTTTTATCATTAAATCTTCCATGTTTTTCTCTAGAACAAAAACTATAGAGCCATATAAACATGTCTAAAACAAAAGATCTAACAATAAAATAACCACATATCGCAGAATACTTTTAATTTTAGAACTTTTGATAAAAATTCAGATTCGACAATATGAGAAAATTGAGCATATTATTAAATCCGAATTTCAACAAAATAAACTGATTATTATACAGAAACTAGACATGATAGCTCTGATACCAATTGTAATATTTTATTTGATCTCATGTCAGTTTCTGAATAACAAGAACAGAAGCGGAAGCGTACCTTTTGGATCCATAGCTTTTGATTCTGAATATGTTGGTTATGGCTCTTCCACGGCAAACCTAGAAAAGCCGCAATTCTCTGTTGATGGGATGCAGAGAGTTTTTCTGTATTTTTTGTTAGGGTTACCGAGGGGACCATAACATTCTATTTATATAGAAACAATTTCTAATTTGGCCCTTCATCAAATTAGAAATTACATAGCGTATCCACACATTAATATTTCATAACACTTATGCCCCATAATCTTAATTATTACCAAAGTGACCACATAAGTTTTGACTCCTTTAAATAATGACCCTAACACATCAAATATACATGTGTGACCCGAGATAATTGTTACATGACCACCATCTCCGTTCAATAATTATAAATATACATCTTCATAATTATTACTTTGTCTATGTAAATGAAATGTAATAATTTTAGAATAAAGTATTTTACTGCGCGAGGATTCTACAACTAAACTATGGACCCTTTGAATATTTTGTTTTTATATGTGGTCAGAGTAAACTGTTAAGTGGTCAGAGTAAACTGTTAAGTAATTAAAATGATCTTCTCTCTACTAGATCTCTTTCTAAAGTATATTTGTTCAAAGATTTTCATTGTCTACACAATTGAATGCATCACATGTGCAACAAAAATATAACATGGTGGTGGGGTTTAAGGGGTTTTGTACAAGTATTGAAGGTTGGAGATAATGTAATAACCACATGACATGTGTCAGAAAACATTATGTTTTCATGAATTTGTTTTTTTTTTTTAAACATTTTTGCTATCACTATTCCTCGAAAATACTAACAGTTTCACCCAAATCAGTGCCTTTTGGCCGACCAAAATACTAATAATTTTTTTTAAAGAGGAATCAAACATAAGGAAAGAAAAAAAAAGTTGGCCAGAAAATCTACAGTGGGTCGATTGTAAAATCTCTTTTTTTTCAGAACGGAGCATGTGACTTCATCATGCTCATGTCTTTTTGTCTTTCTCAACCATGTGATCGATTGTCTTATAACTCTCTAGATTTTTTTATTTTCCTTTTTAACCATTTTTGCATATCCAAAATCTAACCACATCAATACCATTTTACAAAAGAAGAAAAAGAAACAATCATATATAAGTGTCAAAACAGATCGAAACAAATCGAATTCAATTCCAATCAACAACCTAACTTCAAACATAACAAAACAAAACAAAAAAATGCTAATTATATCTTCCAATGTTGCATTTGCCCTCCATTCATATCATTAATTCACTTAAACATTAACTCGATTTTGTAATTATGTGTTGCTTTCTTTATCAAACAACATTGAAAAACCAAATCATGAGCTCAAATGTGCTTCCACACGATTATCAAGAAACTGAAATTTATTACGATTACAGAGCTCAATCAATCACTGTCCTCTGATTTTTATGGTACTATTTCTGGTAAAAGAGAGAATCAAGAAAAAAGTATATACATGAAATGGTAAAATGACGATATGAAGATGAATAGTAAAATGTTCAAACAGCAAACAATAAAGTGAAGAATAATAAGAAACATTTTTTTTTTAAATGATAAAAAGGTCAGTTTGGCCAACTAACCAAGCATGTGTGTTTGTCCCCCTTCATGACCTGTCTGCGGCGGCGACTGAGAGCTGACGGCGGAGAGAATAGCAGTCATGGCACGAATCTGCATCTCCATGGCAGCTATATAATCCGTGGTTTCTTCTAAAACCACCGGTAACGTCTGTTTACGGCAACCGGGAACTAACCTGCTCAGAACTTTCACTTTCCTCTGTACAGCTGGCAAACCTTTAGCCTTTAGCCTCATAACCGTCGCTCTCTGTTTCTTTGACCTCAGACTCCCGGTGATTACCGGAGTCATCGCCGGATTCGAGATTCTCTGCCGTTTATGTTTCCTGAATTTAAGTTTTACGGCTTTGGATAGTATCGCACGACTCCAAAGTGTTTTGCCTCTTGCCGCAACCGCCAGGGCTCTATCGGCGACTTCGCGTACGGCTCTACCGCCACGAGGATTCGAAGACGGTTGACTAATTCGAAGCTCCCTCAGAGCACGAACGAGCTTCGTGGAGTAGATCTGTTGCTGCTTTTCCGATCTCCATTTCTGCAACGATGTCGATGGAGACGAAGCTACTGATGGAGATTTCTTCTTACGCTTTCGGCGAGAGCGATCGGAGCTAGAGCTCGTCGTTGTTGGCTGAAGAACATGAGTCGATACAGGAGACATGGAGTCCATTAATCGCCGATCAAGTCTCTAGTTCGAAAATAAAAAATCCGATGAGATTAGAATCAGAGAAAGTCGGAATCCGAATCGTGGATCTGAATTACAGGAATCGATAATCAAGAGATGAATAAGCGTTGACAAAGATTAGAGAAGGATAATCGAGAGATGATTAATGATTAAATTTACCTTTTCTCGGGGAAACTGGAGAACGGAACGGGACGGAGAAGGTGGTGGGAGAGATGAGGTGTCAGAAAGGATGTGGAGAGGAAACGATTCCTTTTGTTTTGTTTTTTTTTTAACGAAGGAAAGCAAAGAATCGCATTTTTATACTTGATGAAATTAAAACATACTGTCAGCCCTTCTCCTTTTCCCCCATGTGCACACTATCCTGTTGAATTAATAAATTATTGTTATCTTTTTTTTTTCTCTTTTTTTTTTTGTCACAAAAATTGTTGTTATTCCATAACTCTCTATTTTCTTTGGTCATCTCTTTTCTTCTTTGTTAACAACCAGCTCCTTGTAGACTTGTCGTATAGTGTAACTATGAGAAATCATTTTGTTTTGTAAAACAGTGGCGTTTGATAAATATTATTGGTTTGTATCATAAACCCGGCTTTGCTTTTCCTGGTTGGGGCTTTGACTCTAGAAGTTTGAATCTGCCGGCTTGAGTATTCAAACAAAGTGTATCTTGTTATAATAATAATATGATTTACCATATCGACATATATAAATTACGACAAAAATACTTTACCCGGTGCAGAGATTAATACTAGAATTAAAGAGAAAGAGAGAAAGAGTAATAGAGAGAGAATCGTTCTTGTATTAAGTTATTGAAGGTGTGATTTTACAAAGAACGATCGATCGTTTATATAGAAAATGAAAAGTTGATTTTACTGTGCGTGCATAGTGACAGTGGGCTCCACACACAAAATTTATTCACGCCTCTTCTTAATTTTCTTCCTCCCCTTTGTGACTTTCGTAACACTCCCCCTTGGAGACCAGTGTTGCTACCATAGCTCGGTTAATGTCTTTGTTGCCTTGTTAAAAAACCTTTCCAGAAAAACCCATTGGGAAAAACCGTAGCAAGGTAAAAAGAGTACAACTCTATAAGCTCCCCCTCGAATGACCAAGAGAGTATCTTATAGGTCTCGTTGACGGCGCATTCCAATGTTATAGACATGCTTCCTAAACGTAGTGGTAGGTAGTGATTTTGTGAAGAGATCTGCAATATTTTCACATGATTGGACATATCTCACTTCAATCTCCTTATTCTTCTCGAGTTCTTGGGTGTACGAAAAGAACTTCGGGGGAATATGTTTGGTTCTATCAGTCTTGATATATCCATCCTTGGTTTGGGCAATGCATGCAACATTATCTTCGTATAAGACAGTTGGCTCCGTATTTACGAGGATTCCACTGCTTGATTGGATGTGTTGACTTATTGATCTTAACCACACACATTCTCTGCTCGCTTCATGGAGTGCTATGATTTCGGCATGGTTCGATGAAGTGGCCACGAGTGTTTGCTTCTGAGAACGCATGAGATAGCAGTGCCTCCAATTGTAAAAACATACCCTGTTTGTGATCGAGCTTTGTGTGGGTCTGATAAATATCCTGCATCTACAAAACCAATCAATTCACCATTTGAATTCTTAGGATAAAATAATCCTAAATCAAGAGTGCCTTGAAGGTAACGAAAGATGTGTTTAATCCCTTTCCAGTGCCTTTGCGTAGGGGATGAACTAAACCTTGCCAATAGATTAACGACAAAAGATATATCAGGTCGAGTACAATTTGCAAGATACATAAGCGCTCCAATTGCACTTAGATATGGTACTTCAGGACCAAGTATTTCCTCATTTTTTCCATGTGGTCGAAATGGATCACTTTCAACATTTAGTGATCTAACCACCATGGGAGTACTAAGAGGAGTTGCCTTATCCATATTGAATCGTTTTAACACTCTTTTAGTGTATGTGGATTGATGTACAAATATGCCTTCTTGAGAATGCTCAATTTGTAGGCCAAGACAATAATTTGTTTGTCCGAGGTCTTTCATCTCAAATTCTCCCTTTAAATAATTTGATGCTTTTTGAATCTCATCATGAGTTCCAATCATGTTTAGATCATCAACATATACTGCGATTATCACAAATCCAGATTGTGTTTTCTTGATGAAGACACATGGGCATATTGGATCATTTATATATCCTTCTTTAGTTAAATGCTCACTAAGGCGATTATACCACATGCGTCCAGATTGTTTTAAACCATATAATGATCTCTGCAATTTTATTGCACATAACTCTTTTGGTTTGGAACTCAATGGTTCTGGCATCTTAAACCCATCGGGTATTCTCATATAGATATCAGTGTCTAATGAGCCATATAAGTATGCCGTAACAACATCCATTAGACGCATCTCTAGGTTTTCACCTGATGCTAGACTCATCAAGAATCTAAATGTGATTGCATCCATAACAGGGGAATATGTCTCATCATAATCAATCCCGGGTCTTTGAGAAAAACCTTGAGCTACAATACGAGCTTTGTATCTTATAATCTCATTTTTCTCATTTCGTTTTCGAACGAAAACCCATTTGTATCCAACTGGTTTCACATCTTCGGGTGTGAGTACAATAGGCCCGAATACATTTCATTTATTAAGCGAATCTAGTTCGACTTTTATTGCCTCTTTCCATTGTATCCAGTCATGTCTCTTTTGACATTCATATACAGATCTTGGTTCTGGATTTTCGTTTTCCTCATCTATTTCCTTTGACACAAGGTATGAGAAAACGTCATCATCGAAATTCATTTCGTTTCGATCCCATATCTTTCCATTATGAATGTAGTTTATAGAAATCTCATGATTTCCTTATGATTCATGATGCTCTACATTATCATTAATGTCATGATTTGTTTCTTCCAAAATACTTTCTGTAGTTTTGGGATCATTATGCTTTTCAGCTTCCTTTCCTTTTCTAGGATTCTTATCCTTAGAACCTACGGGTCTACCACGCTTCAAGCGTGTTCGAGACTCACGTGTATCATCTGCTCCTCCACGTTCTTGTGGTAATTCAATACGAGCAGGAGTATTTGCAGCTGGTATATGTGATTTAGTTACCGTTTTGGTATCTGCAAATGCATCAGGTAGTTGATTTGCAATACTCTGCAAATGCATAATTCGTCGAACTTCTAGTTCTGACTGTTTTGTAGGAGGATCAAGGTGTAGCAAAGTTGGTACATGCCATTTGATATCCTTTCCTAAATGTTTATTTTCTCCCCCTAGAACTGGGAATACTTTCTCATTGAAATGACAATCAGCAAACCGTGCTGTAAATATGTCACCAGTTTGTGGTTCTAGGTATCGTATTATTGATGGAGAATCGCAACCAACATATATTCCCAACCTTCTTTGTGGTCCCATCTTTGTACGTTGTGGTGGTGCTATAGGCACATATACCGCACAACCAAAGATCCTTAAATGAGAGACGTTTGGTTCTCGACCAAATGCTAATTGTAATGGGGAATAATTATGATATGCACTTGGTCTTATTCGAATAAGTGCTTCTGCATGTAATATAGCATGTCCCCATACAGAAGTTGGGAGTTTAGATCTCATGAGCAATGGTCTTGCAATCAGTTGTAGACGTTTGATTAATGATTCATCCAAACCATTTTGAGTATGAACATGAGCAACAGAATGTTCAACTTTAATCCCTGTTACCATACAATAATCATTGAAGGCTTGGGATGTGAATTCACCAGCGTTGTCTAATCTAATTCTTTTAATGGAATAATCAGAAAATTGAGCTTTCAATTTGATTATCTGAGTTAGAAATCTCGCAAATGCCATGTTTCGAGATGATAATAGACAAACATGTGACCATCTGCTAGATGCGTCAATCAACACCATAAAATAGTGGAATGGTCCACATGGTGGATGTATTGGTCCACAAATGTCTCCTTGAATTCGTTCAAGGAACTTTGGTGATTCTTTATCAATTTTGGTTGGCGATGGCCTTATGATCAGTTTTCCAAGAGAGCATGCAGAGCATGTCATTTTACTTTTCTCACATATTTCTTGGACCTTTAATGAATGTCCGTGAGAAATCTCTATGATCTTTCGCATCATTGTGGTGCCTGGGTGACCAAGGCGATCATGCCATAATGTGACATTCTCTGGATTTCTTTTGATCGCAAGATTTGATTCGATTGCATCTATATAAGTATGATGCAATCCAGAAGGAAGTTTTGGGAACTTTTCCAATATTTGCCTTTTTCCAGATTTATCAGAAGTTATATACATATACTTCTTTCCATCCTCAGTCGTTGACTGGGTATCATATCCTTGAAGGTATATGTCATTAAAGCTCAACAAATTTCTTTTCGAATTTGGAGAATACAAGGCATTGTTTATGGAAATTTTTGTTCCATTTGGCAACATGAAGTTTGCTTTACCAATTCCTTCAATCAAGTCTGCAGGACCCGATATTGTATTGACAGTGATATTTGTCGGTTTTAAATAAGAAAAGTATTTCTTATGTTTTAGGATAGTGTGTGTTGTTCCACTATCTGGTATACAAATATCTTTAACATCTGTCTTGGAGGGTGTTCCATTTGCAATGTAATCCATTTCTGTGATAAACAAAAGAAGTTAATAAGATAATTTTATTTATGAAAGCACAGATTTTACAATAATTATACATTATTAAACAAAGATAACACACTAATTATACAATAATTATTACCATAATAATTATACACTAATATTTTACATGAGTGATAATTATTTATGTTACAATCACATGGATCTTTAAGAGTCACATGATGGGCATCTTAGATTTCGGCAATCGCGGTCTCATCGAAATCATTTGCAAAGTCAGACGCATCAAGGTGCGTTGTACCCTCAGAATGTTCGGCAAGATTTATTTCTTTTCCTTTGCCCTTGGCGGATTCTTTGTACAATGCACAAAGGTGTGCAGGAGTGCGACATACCCGCGACCAATGTCCCTTGGTACCGCATCTGAAACACGCTTCTTCTCGCTTCTGGGAGGTACTTCCTTGTTGTTCCTTTTCCTTAGAGGGTTGTTCAGGTCGGACCCATTGGAATGATTTCCTGTCATATGGGGTGAATTTTCTCCCACGTCCGCGATAGTTTCGACGTCCACGACCCCGAAATGCCTTGTTTTCTCTCGCTGGATTCTTAACATTTACTGCATTTGCTTCAGGAAATGCTTTAGATCCAGTGGGTCGAGTCATGTGATTCTTGATGAGGAGCTCGTTGTTCTTTTCCGCTAAGAGGAGAGCCACAACCAAATCTGAAAATTTGGTATATCCACGCAACCTATATTGTTGCTGGAGTGTGATGTGGTTTTTGTGGAATGTGGTGTAAGTCTTTTCCAGCATTTGATATTCCGTTATGGTGTTACCACAGTATCTCAGCTTGGCCACAATTCCTAATACAGCGGAATTATAGTTCATCACTTTGTCGAAGTCTTGGAACCTCAAGTTTTGCCACTCATCCCGAGCAAGTGGAAGTGTTATGTCTTTCTGATGATCAAAACGATCTTTCAGAGACTTCCAGAGCTCCTTGGGATCCCTTATGTTGGCATAGTCGTATATGATACTCTCATCAAGATGTATTCTAAGGAAGATCACCGTTGTGGCCTTTTCTCGGGCTGTTGAGGTATTTTTCTCCTTAATGGTTTCCGTTAAACCTTCAGATTCCAAATGGAGTTCAACATTGGTAGTCCAAGAAATGTAGTTTGCACCAGTGATATCTAGAGCTGGAAATTGGAGCTTCTCGATGTTTGCCATTTGATTTCTAAAATGAAATAACAAAATTCATTATTAGATAGATGATTTTATTAAAATATTTGAGGTGCCGAAATAACTAGTGCGATTACAAGGAATACAAGTACATAAAACATCAACATAAAAATCATTACATATTCTTCGGGAGAAAATTCTCCGATTAGTAAACAATAAAAAGAAACAAGTAAATAACCTATTACAAAAACTAAAAACGGATGAAGCATTTTTTTTTTTTAGAAAAAGAAAACAATTTGTTGAAGAAGGTTTTGGAGGAAGAGAAAATTGATGAGTGAAAATAATGAAAGATAAGTATATTTATAGATTTAAAAATACTGTTCATTAGCCGTTAAATAGCCGTTTGAAAAGTAAAAATAATTTAATCTTAAAAACAAAAATTATTTATGACCGTTGGGAGTAAAAATATAAAAGATAAAAAAAGAGTAATCTGAATATATTAATATACGATCAAAGATAACATACCAGATCAAATATAAAATTATATAGGTGACCGAGCCTCCTTTAATAATAATTATAATATATTAATAGATGGTGAACAAATTATCTATGATAAGCATAAATAAATAAATCATGGTGACTTTAATCATCCATATAAACATACTTAATAAATAAATTAAGGTTTATTAAATTATGGTGACCATAGTCATCCATTGTTAAAACTAAAAGTTAAAGATATTATGGTGACAAAATCATCCATTATTAAGATTAAAAATTAAATAATTATGGTGACAAAATCATCCATGTAAATGAAATAAACATTTAGGCGGTTAAACCGACCATTATGGTGCATAAGCAACCATTATATAAGACAGTAAATTATTAACGAGGCGACAAACCGCCCATATTAATATTTAGCAGAAGTGGTGTATTTAAACAACCACTGCAAAATAATAAATTATAATAAAGGCGGTATACCGGCCATTATAGTAGGGTAAATATTATACATATAAATTTAGCCCAATTATAGAGTGATCGTGCTGATAACGTGTTATAATAATAATATGATTTACCATATCGACAGATATAAATTACGACAAAAATACTTTACCCGGTGCAGAGATTAATACTAGAATTAAAGAGAAAGAGAGAAAGAGTAATAGAGAGAGAATCGTTCTTGTATTAAGTTATTGAAGGTGTGATTTTACAAAGAACGATCGATCGTTTATATAGAAAATGAAAAGTTGATTTTACTGTGCGTGCATAGTGACAGTGGGCTCCACACACAAAATTTATTCACGCCTCTTCTTAATTTTCTTCCTCCCCTTTGTGACTTTCGTAACATATCTTATCTTTCTTTTTTTTTGTGTGTGTGTGTGCGCAAATGTGTATCTTATCTTGTATCCTACTTTTATTGTCTTGATGAAATTCAGACGGAAAAAAGGAAACGTTGTTTATACATTGAAGATACATGTGAGATCCGGGATTCACACTAAGAATTTGTATTCGTGGATTTGGACTTTAGGATATAGAAATGGTATAGTTTCCTATGAATCAAAGACTTTATTGAGATTGATCGTCGAGATAGAACAAACACAATCGAGAAGAGAGTACAAAGTATGAGATCGAGCTATCTAGTCGAAGTGTTCTTAGTCTAGGTTGGAATATCTTGAATGAATCGCCACTTTTTCTTTAAATAGTCTCGACTTTGATCTTCTTGTTCCGATATTTCGGCCTCGCCGTCATAACGATCTCCGAGATTTGCGGCAATCAGTTGAACTGACGAAGACCGGGTTGCTCTATCTCCACGTCGTCTCCTGCCGAGCTCGAGCTCGATCGCTTCTCACTTCGGCATTGCTTGGGCCTTGTCAAGAAGTCAATCGTATAGGCCCAACAGAGGACAATGGTCGATCTCTCTCTGTCTTGATATTGGAGCGGGCTCATAACTATGTGCCTTTGTCTTATTTGTTAACGGGCCAAATTTCTTGGAGGGAAATCACACTTGTACTCACTCCTGATAATAGTTGTGTATCGAGATCAATCGTTTGTATAATATTGGTGATTGTAATGCTTTGCTAGAAGCCTCTTGTAATCTGTAAGTTGTACACTTACTGCCAGTATTATATGATCCTATAGGGTCACACACCTAAGCAATCTGGAAGCTAACATATGGAAATGATCATTTGATAATGATCACGTTGATGTGTATTGGATACACATTGACATAGAGTTTTATGATGTATGTGTCGATCGATACATGAGTGTGTCGATCGATGCAGGCTTTTCGAGAAGGTGTGTCGATCGACACAGTAAGTGTGTCGATCGATGCATATCGGGTTTTGACAGAAACGAGTTGGGCTTCTCCGACGTTTTGTCATGTCAATTCCAGGTCGATATATAAAGGCTTATATGGTCGACCTGAACCCTGGCCGTGATAGCAATTCTCAGAGAGAAAAGCAGAGATATCGAAAACTCATCCCTGAATCCGGTACTAGCATCCCGGCGTTCCAGGTTGTGTGAGTGTGTGCTTGGTAGAGGCGAAGCACTTGATTCGCTACTGATCTCGTTCACCAAATCATTCCGCTGCCAGTTCTAGGTAAGAACGAGGTTAGTGATTCAATATAACAAACCCTAGATCCTAGGGATTCCAACAGTGGTATCATAGCGTTGTTAGGGTTTAGCTATTGAATCTGATGCAATTAATTCGAAAACTGGGTTTGTTGAATTGTTAATTGCCTGCTAAAATCAAGTTTTAACATGTTAATCTCGGATTAAAATCTTCTGTTGAAAACTTGATATCTGTGTTTTTCGCAGTGTATCGATCGTTGCAAGGTTGCATCGATCGATGCAGAGCGAAAACACGTAAACTCTTAGAGTTTGTCGCAGCGTGTCGATCGTTGCAAAGCGTGCATCGATCGACACAGAGCGAAAACTCGCAAGTAATTTTAGGGTTTGTCGCATGGTGTCGATCGACACTAATCTTGTGTCGGTCGACACATCGCGAAAACTCGTAAAAGATATTAGGGTTTTTTCGCACAGCATCGATCGACGCACTGGGTGTGTCCGTCGATGCACCGCGAAAATGCGAAAGATTTGAAATCGCACTGTGTCGATCGACACACTGGGTGCATCGATCGACACATTCTGTGCGACACGGTTCAATTGGATTGAACTGGTTATCTCGCATGGTTATGTCGGTTTAATTCAAAATCCCTAATACACTACTGTGTCAGTTGACACAAGCCTTGCGATTGGTTCAATTGGATTGAGCCGGTTGTGGTTGAATCGGTTCAATTGGATTGAACTGGTTATCATACTTGGTTAGGTTAGATTGGTTAAGATCAGTTTAATTGGATAAGTCGGTTCAATTGGATTGAACCGGTTATCGCGATCAGTTAAAACTGGTTGAATCGGTTCGATTAGATGAATTGGTCAAATTGGATTTGACTGGTTATCTCGAATAATCTGAAGGTTGCATATCAAGAGTCGACCAAGTGTGTCAGTCGACACATATGGTGACGATGCGAACCGTAATCGTTTGGTTTTGAACCAAATGATTAAGAAACGAACCGAATGACCTAACCCACTAAAATTAGAACGATTAAAACTAAATTGAAATTGGAAGTAAAATGTTCTAAATCTGTCTAATACACATTGGATGTGTGTTAGATCAAAGCTTAGTTTTAATAAGGTCAACTGTCAAGACTCGTTTCATTGTTGGATAGTCTTGCCAAGAGCTTGGTATCCACAATTACGTGAGTAAGGCAGATAGTAGCGTTGATGGTCTTGCAGTGCTTGACATCTACAATTACGTGACCTAAGAGATTGAATTACTAAACTTTTAAAGTTCCATTTCCTCAACTAAATATCAAGTGACCTTGATGTCTTGCCCAATCTTGTCTACTATCAAGACTCGTTTCATTGTTGGATAGTCTTGGAGTCCTTGGTATCCACTTCTACATGAGTAAGGCAGGTGATCATTGATAGACTTGCAGTGCGACTGTCAATGATCACAAGACAGAAGAGATTGGTTTACTTGACTGGGCTATCAGAAGTTCTGGGCCCAGAGACGTTAGAGTGGATGAGACATGGATTGTCTTATCTGCGACCAAGAGTTGTACTGGGTACAATTAGCAAAGGTTTGCTTACCTAGATTACTAAACTCTGGGTGATGGCGAGTCGTCCACTCAGATTTTAGTGATGTATGGATCTTGGATTATTATATTCATAGAGGAAACGTTGTTTGAATATAATACGAGTTTTCTTATTGGATAAGATTCCTCATTTCCTGAAATCATAACTAAAATTTTCTTTGATTAAATTTTTCAGCCTATGTTTAAAACTACCTTCTCGTTACGACCCGTCCTTGAAAAGGACAAGTTAAATGGGTCAAATTTCCTAGATTGGTATCGCAATTTGAGATTAATCCTCAAGCAGGAGAGCAAGGACTATGTCCTTGAAAAAGCTCTTCCAGAAAGGCTTGGGGCCAATCGCTCGAATGCAGTATATAATGCTTGGAATAAGCATTATATTGATGTGGTAGATGTGCGTGGTCTGATGTTGGCTACCATGAACTCGGACTTGAAGAGTCAATACGAGAACATGGAGTCGCAAATAGAGATGATCACCAGCCTGAAACTGAAGTTTCAGGATCTGGCACGAGTTGAGAGATTCCAGATGGTGAAGTCTCTCACTGGGTGCAGACTACCAGAGGATGTTCCAGTGAGTCCTCATGTCATTAAAATGATGGGTTACGTTGATAACCTGGGGAAACTGGATTGTCCTGTCAGCTTAGAGTTGGCAACTGACATCATTCTGCAGTCACTGCCATCAAGTTGTGATAAGTCCATTAAGAATTATATCAAGAAAGGCTTGACGAAGACGTTGACTGAGCTGCATGGCATGATCAAGGCAGCAGAGCAAAGCATCATGAAGGGTAAACGATTTGAGAAATCTTATGTTGACATGGGTAGAGGCAGGGCCGTCCAGATTTGGAATCAGGATAAGCCTGTGTCATCTTATAAGCCCAAGTCCGGCCCATCTGGTGATAGAAAGTGCTTCTACTGTAATGAGTATGGGCATTGGAAGAGAGATTGCATTAAATTCTTGGAAGATTCACAAGAGATGAAGAAGATGTATGGTACTTCTTCTTCAGGTATTGTGTTATTAATTCAAGTTCTACATATGTATTGGATACTAGTTGTGGTACTGATATTTTGGAAATATGCAGGGCCTAAACAACAGTAGAACGTTGAAGAAAGGACAAGTGGAACTGCGTGCCTGGTATGGAGCAATGGTTGCTGCATAAGCCGTAGAGATTCTCCACTTGTAGGAGCCTTTCAAGCTTGGTTTTTGAATTAAGTAATTGCTACTATGTACCTGCTTTATGCAGAGATGTCTTTCATTTTCTTGTAATAATTTGAATGTTTTTTATTCTGATAAAAGACAAGTTTTGCTCTTTTGATCTTAATGAAATATCATATGGTAGCACCCCTTTTGAAAGGGTTTTATATCTTAAACCAACATACGCTTAAATATAACGTAAACATCAAACGATTTAAGTTTGATGACTTGAACTCGATTTTTCCTCGGCATAGTCATATTGACCAAATAGAGTGAAGCGGCTTCAGAAGTTCCATAGTTATGGGCTTCAGGTTCATTTGATTGTAAATCAATTGAGACATGAATTCTGCTTGCTAGGCCAAAAGACTAAGGCTTCTTTAGCAGAGCTAAAGAAACGGGCCAGAGGCTCGTTGGGCCTTACACATACTGATGTATGCGGCCCGATGAGCATTAATGCCAAAGGAAAACTTCAATACTTCATTGACTTATTGATGACTTCAATAAGTATGACTGTGTTCATTTGATGAAACACGAATCAGAATCCTTTGGAATGATCAAAGGAGTTTTAGAATGAAGTATAGAACCGATTTGACAGAAGTATTGATATCCTCGATTAGATCGCGGAGGAAAATACTTGAGTCAAGAATTGAGTGATCATCTAAGTGAGTGTGAAGCCATATCACATCTCTTTTCTCCTAGAAAACCTGAATGGTGTTTCTGAGAGAATGAATCGGACCTTATTGGATATGCTCCGATTAATGATGAGTCACATGAATCTTCCATTATTCTTTTAAAATACGCTCTTAAATGAACATGTTTACGCTAAATAAGTTTTCTGTCAGAATCAGTGAAAAACACCGCATTGGATGTGGACTGGGTGATTTCCAAATATGTTTTTCTGATTAATTGGGATTGCAAGGTTTGTGTAAGGCAGTTGTCAACAAACAAACTTGAACCCAAATCTGATAAGTGCTGCTTCGCTGGTTGTCCTAAGGAAACCGAGGCTTAGTACTTTTGCAACCAATCCGAGAACAAAGTTTTGTTGTTCGGAACTCTGTTTTTCCAAGAAGAACAGTGGGAGTAAAAGTACAGCTCGAAGAAATTCGAGAAACACAGGAGGCTGTTCAACCTGTTGAGGGAGAGCAGCGGTTAGATCTACAGAGTGCTGTAGGATCTACACCTGTGGAGCCTGAAATTCGCAGATCCGAAAGGATCCATCACTAAATTGAGGGTGATTCCTCGTGACCGATTGTCGTGATCCGTTGATCATTGAAAAGTGATGCGCATGCAAAATTCAAAGAAGCGATGGTGAGCCCCAACTCCAAAAAATTGGCTAGTTATGCATGTTAGCTTCGCCGGTTGAAGCAAGCATCTTGGAGTTGGAATCTATGTTCTGTTAAAACGGTCAAAGGCTTTGACTCGATTAGGAACGAATAGAAACAGTGCGTTTACAAGTAAACTAGTGGGAGCGTAATTGCAATTCTCAAACTGTATGTTAAGAACGTACTTAATCTCATAAACGACGTTCCGACGCTAAAGTCTTGCCAAGATTTGGGTCGGAAGTCAAATTTAACGATAGACATGGGAGAAGTCGCGTGAGTTCTTGGAATATGGATCCATTGTGATGGATCAGAAGAGCTAATTGGATCGTGTCAGAACCATTATGGTTATAAGGTACTGGACAGTTCCAATATGCATGATTCCAAGAATGGCTTCACACCAAAGGTCTTATGGCAATGATCTTAGCAAGATGAAGTGTCTTGGACACTGGGTGAGCTAGTGTCTATGAGTGAGATTCCTTTTGCTCATGCAATAGAATCCATCATGAATGCCATATTGCGCTCGTCTAAATGCAGCTGACGCATAAAGCATGACGAGTAGATACCAATTTGTTCCAGTAAGAGTCACTGGACAGTTGTAAAGAAATATCCCCAAGTGTTTGAGAAACACTAAGGATAGGTTCTTGTACAACTGAGAAATAGACGAATCAGTTATGAGTAGTTAGACGGACAAAGATGAATCCAGGTTCCCACCTAGTGATGTCTTTGCCTGTGTAGCGGTGCTGTCTGTTTGAAAGGTTTCCAAGCAGAAGACCGTACAATAGCGCTTATTAAAGAATAGCGGTATGGTTTGTTAGAATGGTTCCAAGCAAGAACACCGTAGCATCTCTCACAACCTAAGCACGAGTTGTATATTGTAGCTGTAGGTACTGGATATCTGAAGACTTGGTGTTGATTCTAGTGGGAGTTAGTTATGATGTTCAAATAAATATGGTCATGTTTATGAAAACTGACATCAACATTATTTGATTATTGGATAATTAAATAATGGTCCCAAAATAAGTTTATGTCATATTATAGGCCATCAAGTTGAGGACTTGATCATGAAACCCTATAAGTAACAAATGACATAAATTATGATGTGTCCCTAGTCGAGGTTGTTAAAGTGGGACAATAACAATCGCGAGAGACTAGCTTGTGAGGTGACTGTTGACTAAGTTTCATGGAGTCAATGATATGAGTATCACAGTCAGTCACATAGATATATGTTGGTGAACATATGATCGGACGTGACCCGCTAATGAGAAGTCTCCAGGATAGTTATATCTGTGTCATGAGAGGTTCTCATTACGACTATTGAGTATAGTCCTTAGACCTGAGTTCATCATGCTTCCTTGCATGTGAATTGGTGCACCTTGACCTTGTCAAACGTCGATCCGTAACTGGCGGCTATAAAGGCACTGCTCAGGTGTATCATGAAGTGTGTAGAGGAACAGGGATGGAACAAGATGGGATTTGTCCCTCCTGAATAACGGGAGATAAATATCTCAGGGCCTATCGAAGATTTTATGCTGAGAAAATGTGTTGCCGCACTCAAACGAACTGTAGTTCAGTTGTTTGTATTGTTCAGTATAAGATCAGGAGTTCGATAAACATGATATTGGCTTAATAAGAATGACACTAATCTTGTCTTATGCCAAATCGAGATATACAGACAAAAGGATTGTAGGAATTGATGATTCCAGTACAAGTGGGAGATTGTTGGGATAGTGTCCTGAAATCACACTTGTACTCACTCCTGATAATAGTTGTGTATCGAGATCAATCGTTTGTATAATACTGGTGATTGTAATGCTTTGCTAGAAGCCTCTTGTAATCTGTAAGTTGTACACTTACTGCCAGTATTATATGATCCTATAGGGTCACACACCTAAGCAATCTGGAAGCTAACATATGGAAATGATCATTTGATAATGATCACGTTGATGTGTATTGGATACACATTGACATAGAGTTTTATGATGTATGTGTCGATCGATACATGAATGTGTCGATCGATGCAGGCTTTTTGAGAAGGTGTGTCGATCGACACAGTAAGTGTGTCGATCGATGCATATCGGGTTTTGACAGAAACGAGTTGGGCTTCTCCGACGTTTTGTCATGTCAATTCCAGGTCGATATATAAAGGCTTATATGGTCGACCTGAACCCTGGCCGTGATAGCAATTCTCAGAGAGAAAAGCAGAGATATCGAAAACTCATCCCTGAATCCGGTACTAGCATCCCGGCGTTCCAGGTTGTGTGAGTGTGTGCTTGGTGGAGGCGAAGCACTTGATTCTCTACTGATCTCGTTCACCAAATCATTCCGCTGCCAGTTCTAGGTAAGAACGAGGTTAGTGATTCAATATAACAAACCCTAGATCCTAGGGATTCCAACAAATGGGCGGTAGACGTTCTGGTTTGACGGGACCGTTTCAGGTCGCTTATTATGGGACGATCATTTCGGATCGTTCTGGTTGGGAGGGACCGTTTCAGGTCGCTTGTATGAAGAGACAATTTCATATCACTTATATTAGAAGGGACTGTTTAAGGTCGTTTGGAAGGGATAATTTCATATCACTTGATTTCGGGGGAGGCCGTTTCAGGTCACTCGGCAGGAATAATTTCATATCACTTGTCTTTTGAAAAGATAATTTCATATCACCTTTTTGAAGAGATAATTTCATATCACTTGGTTTTAGGGGAGGCCATTTCAGGTCGCTCGAAAAGGATAACTTAATATCTTTTGTTTTGGAAGAAATAATTTCATATCACTTTAGCTTTTGAAGAGATAATTTCATATCACTTTAGCTTCTGAAGAGATAATTTCATATCACTTTGTAAAATGTAAATGGCGAAGCATTTCGCAATGACTCTAACTTTTACGACAGAAAGAGACCTTGATTGAGAGACTTATTTTGATTTCACAAATATAAGCTAGTATGACTTCATTTGAAGTTGTTGAGCTCGGTAAGAGCTTTGTGTTTGGGGGGTGGCTGCGCTCGAAGTCGAGCTGCCTACGTACCCTTTTTAAGGGGATCAAGCCATTTCGTAGTTCGATTATGTTGTCGTACTCCTAGTGGAAGTACTTTTTGAGGTTGATGATGTTCCAAGGTCGTAGTTCAGGTTTTTGGGTTTCCACCGACTTGAGTCGGTAGACCCCGTCCTTTACAACATCGGTGACCTGGTAAGGACCTTCCCACTTTGCTCCTAACTTCCCAGCGTGTTCTTCCTTTTTATGGTCGAACACTTTCCGTAAGACGAGCTCTCCTACTTGAAACCTTCGAGTTTTGATCTTGGAATCGTAGTAACGAGCTGCGGCTTGTTGGTAGTTCTGGATTCGAGCTAGTGCGAGGATCCTCCTTTCGTCGACGAGATCGAGCTCGTCAGTTATCATGTTGTTGTTAAGTTCCTCTTGTCGCGGACATTCTTCCTTGCGGATGCTTGACACGAGGATTTCCGTTGGTACCACCGCCTCGATTCCGTAAGCCAGCGAGAAAGGAGTCTCGCCAGTGGATTTGCGGGGGGTAGTCCGGTAGGCCCAGAGTACGGCTGGGAGTTCGTCACTCCAGGTTGTTTTGCACTCGTTGAGCCTTTTCTTGAGATCGTTCATAATTGCTTTGTTAGCTGCTTCTGCTAGCCCGTTCCCTTGGGGATAGCGTGGCGTTGAGTAAGTCAGCTTTGTGTTCAAAGTTCTGCAGAACTCTTTGAAATCATTTGATATGAACTGAGGTCCATTATCGGTGACGATCTCGTGGGGTAGTCCATGTCGGCAAACAATGTTTCGCCAGACGAACTCCTTAACGTGAACGTCCTTAACTTTATGGTATGACTCAGCTTCAATCCACTTGGTGAAGTAGTCCGTCATCACCAATAGGTGTGTAGCTTTCTTTTTGCCGGATGCGACTAGCGGTCCCACAATGTCCATTCCCCATCGCATGAATGGGTATGGTGATGAGATAGAAGAGAGTTTCTCCGAAGCTTGGTGGATAATTGGGGCATGCTTTTGGCATTTATCGCACTTGTTGGAGAAAGATTCGCATTCGGTGGCCATTGTCGGCCAATAGTAGCCTTGCCTTTTGATTCGCACGGCCAATGCTCGTCCTCCGGAATGGCTTCCGCAGGATCCGTCATGTGTTTGTGTGATCACGGCTAGGGCTTGCTTTTTGTCAAGGCATTTGAGATAAGGTCCGGAGAGGCTCCTTTTAAAGAGCTCTCCTTGTGTGGCACAGTACCTTGCACTCTGTGTTTTAAGTTTCAGCGCCTCCCATTTGTCGTCGGGAACTTCGCCGTTTGTGATGTATCAAATGATCGGAGTTCTCCAATCTTCGTCGTTGTTAGGCTCAGGTCCCTGACTAGTGGATGCGGTTTGAATTGGTCCATCGGGGACGTTCGTGACGTATACGGCGTTTCTAGGATCGAGGTTGTCATCAATCTCGATGATGTCGCTACTGGTGTCCCCAGGACATTCTTTGTGCTTGACATCGTCCTTCACAACAAGCCTGTCCTCTTTCAAGGACAGGGCTTTGAGGGCTATGTCGATGCTTGGTTTTTCTATCCCTTCGACTGGTATGATCCTTTTGAGGTTAGGATCTGATTGTAGGATTCTCCTAGGATCTAGGGTTTGATATATTGAATCACCAACCTCGTCCTTACCTTGTTGGCAGCGGAATGAATGGTGAACGAGATCAGTAGCGACACAGGCTGGAAAACGGGATGCTAGTGCCGAATCTGTGGAATCTGTGAGTTTCTCGTGTTTCTGCTTTTCTGTCAGAGAGAAGAGAAGACGGCTAGGGTTCAGGTCGACCACATAAGCCTATATATATCGACCTGGAAATGACATCATCAACCGTCGGACAAACCCGACTCGGTTACGTCATTAATCCGAAACATCAGTTTCGAAACCCGATATGCAACGATCGACACACTTAATGTGTCGATCGTCACACCTCCACGAAAAGTTTGCATCGATCGACACACTCATGCATCGATCGACACATATCATAAAACTCTATGTCAATGTGTATCTAATACACATCAACATGATTATTACCATAATGATCATTTCCACATTCATGCTTCCAGTTTGCTTAGGTGTGTGACCCTATAGGATCATATAATACTGGCAGTAAGTCTACAACTTACAGACTGCAAGAGGATTCTAGCAAAACATTGCAACCACCCAGTATTATACGAATGTCTGATCTCGACACACAACTATCATCAGGAGTGAGTACAAGTGTGATTTCATGACACTATCCCAACAATCTCCCACTTGTACTGGAATCATCAATTCCTATAATCCTTTTGTCTCTATATCTCGATTTGGCATAAGGAAAGATTGGTCTCATCCTTATTAAGCCAACATCGTGTTTATCGAACTCCTGATCTCATACTGAACATTACAAAAAACTGAACTACAATTCGTTTGAGTGCGGCCACACATTTTCTCAGTATTAAATCTTCGATAGGCCCTGAGATATTTATCTCCCGTTATTCAGGAGGGACAAATTCCATCTTGTTCCATCCCCGTTTCAACGCACATTTCATGATACACCTGAACAGTGTCGTTATAGCCGCCAGTTACGGGTCGACGTTTGACAAGGTCAAAGTGTACCAATTCACATGCAAGAAAGCATGATGAACTCAGGTCTAAGGACTATACTCTATATCCGTAATGAGAACCTCTTATGACACAGATATAACTATCTTGTAGACTTCTCATTAGCGGGTCATGTCCGATCATATGTTCACCAACATATACCTATGTGACTGACTGCGATAATCATATCATTGGCTCCATGAAACTTAGCCAACAGTCACCTCACAATCTAGTCTCTCGCGGTTGTCAGCGTCCCACTTTGACAACCTCGACTAGGGACACATTATAATTTATGTCATCTATACTTATAGGGTTTCATGATCAAGTCCTCAACTTGATGACCTATAATATAACATAAACTTATTTTGGAACCATTATTTAGATCACAATAAATAATGCTGAAATCAAATTTCATTTAAACATATCCAAAAGAATGTTTACAAGAGCATCTTATTATAACTAAAATAAAACTAAAACTCCCACTAGAATCAAGATTACATCTTTAGATCTCTAATGCTTATAGCAGTCGTATGACTTTCATGCTTAGGCCTTGGGAGTGACTTAGTCAGAGGATCAGCGACATTCTCATCCGTCGGAACTCTGCTGATCTTAACATCACCTCTATTGACGATATCACAAATCAGGTGATATCTCCTCTCAACGTGTTTGGACTTCTGGTGTGACATGGGTTCTTTCGCCTGAGCAATGGCTCCATTGTTATCGCAAAACAAAGCCACTGGCTCCAAGATACTAAGAACCACACCAAGTTCAGTCATGAACTTCTTGATCCAAACAGCTTCCTTTGCCGCTTCTGAACAAGCAACATATTCAGCTTCTGTCGTGGAATCAGCTACGGTATTCTGCTTAGAGCTCTTCCAGCTCACTGCACCGCCATTTAGACAGAAGACATATCCAGATTGTGATCGGAAATCGTCTATGTCGGTCTGAAAACTCGCATCAGTGAATCCATTCACTACCAGTTCTTCACTTCCTCCATACACCAGGAATTTATCCTTAGTATGTCTCAAATACTTGAGAATATTCTTGGCGGCTGTCCAGTGATCTTCACCTGGATCAGATTGGTATCTACTCGTTATGCTTAACGCGTAAGCTACATCTGGACGAGTGCAGAGCATGTCATACATAATAGATCCTATTGCAGAAGCATAAGGAATCCTATTCATGCGCTCTCGCTCAGCATGTGTCTTCGGACACTGCTTCTTGCTGAGACTAATGCCATGAGACATTGGTATGAAGCCCTTCTTGGAATCATGCATCTTGAATCTGTGTAACACCTTATCAATATAAGTGTCCTGGCACAGTCCAATCAGCGTGTTCATTCTATCCCTGTAGATTCTGATTCCAAGAATATACGCGGCTTCTCCCATGTCTTTCATGGAAAAACAACTTCCGAGCCAAGTCTTAACAGACTGAAGCAACGGAACGTCATTACCGAGGAGGAGTATGTCATCGACATACAGTACGAGAAACGCAATTTTGCTCCCACTAGTCTTCTTGTAAACACATCGTTCTTCTTCGTTCTTGGTGAAAGCAAATTGTTTTACTGCTTCATCAAAACGAAGATTCCAACTCCGTGATGCTTGCTTCAACCCATAAATGGATTTATGAAGCTTGCATACCTTCCCAGCGTCTTTAGGATCAACAAAACCTTCCGGCTGTGTCATATACACATCCTCTTCCAGAATACCATTCAGGAATGCGGTTTTGACATCCATTTGCCAAATCTCATAATCATAATGAGCAGCAATTGCTAGAAGAATCCGAATGGATTTAAGCATAGCGACTGGGGAATAGGTTTCATCATAGTCAATGCCATGAATTTGCTTGAAACCTTTAGCCACCAACCTCGCTTTGTAAATCTGTACATTGCCATCCACGTCAATCTTCTTCTTGAAGATCCATTTACACTCAATGGCCTTTTCACCATTAGGTAAATTGACCAAGGACCATACTTGGTTTTCTGACATGGATTCCATTTCGGACTTAGAGGCTCCAAGCCACTTTTCGGAGTCCGGGCCCATCATTGCTTCCGCGAAGGTCGCTGGTTCGTCACTTTCAAAGATCATCAGATCATTGCAATTGGTCACGAGAAATCCATAATATCTCTCGGGTTCGTGACGGATCCTTCCGGATCTGCGAACTTCAGGCTCCACAGGCGCCGGTTCCACAGAACTTTGTGGATCCAACTGATGCTTTTCCTCAACAGGTTGAACATTTTCCTGTGCATCTTGAATTTCTTCGAGATGTACTTTACTCCCACTGTTTTTCTTAGAAAGAAATTCTCTCTCAAGAAAGGAACAGTCCCGAGCAACAAAAACTTTGTTCTCAGATTGGTTGTAAAAGTAGTATGCCTTGGTATCCCTAGGATAACCAACGAAATAGTATTTGTCTGATTTGGGTGCGAGCTTGTCAGAGATTAAACGTTTGACATAAGCCTCACAACCCCAAATCTTCAGGAAAGACAGACTAGGAATTTTCCCAGTCCACAATTCATGTGGTGTCTTATCCACTGATTTAGATGGCACCCTATTTAGTGTAAACGCAGACGTTTCTAGAGCGTATCCCCAAAAGGATAATGGAAGATTAGAATGACTCATCATAGACCGAACCATATCCAATAAGGTTCGATTCCTCCTCTCTGACACTCCATTCCATTGAGGTGTTACAGGAGGAGTGAGTTGTGAAACAATTCCACACTCGCTCAGATAGTCGCTGAACTCTTGGCTTAAGTATTCTCCTCCGCGATCCGATCGCAGAACTTTGATACTTTTGCCAAGTTGGTTCTGTACTTCATTCTTGAATTCCTTGAATCTATCAAAGGATTCTGACTTGTGTCTCATCAAATAGACATAGCCATACCTACTGAAATCATCAGTGAAGGTAATGAAGTACTTGTAATTTCCTCTGGCAACAGTGCTCATTGGCCCACATACATCAGTATGAATAAGGCCCAATAACTCAATGGCCCTTTCATTTGGTTTGTTGAAAGGGGCCCTAGCCATTTTGCCCATCAAGCAAGATTCGCATTTCTCACATGATTCAAAATCAAATGAGCCCAGAAGTCCATTTTGCT
Source organism: Orychophragmus violaceus (assembly GCA_030180135.1). Lineage (NCBI taxonomy): Eukaryota > Viridiplantae > Streptophyta > Magnoliopsida > Brassicales > Brassicaceae > Orychophragmus > Orychophragmus violaceus. The sequence goes on from CM058234.1 coordinate 90,478,039, forward strand.
GGAGCCTTTGGATGCGTTTCTCATTGATATGGCCCAAACGACAATGCCATAAGAAAGTCGGGTTTTCGTCATTGGACTTAAACCGCTTTGTATTTATGTTAAAGATAGGCATTTCTTGGTTTAAAACATATAACCCATTATCTAATGGGACGCTACCATAAAATGTACCATCACGATTAAAAGAACAAACTTTATTCTTAACTGCAAAATCAAAACCTTCCAAATCCAAAACGGAAACTGAAATTATGTTTCTGCTAATCGCAGGTACAAAATAGCAATTATTCAAAGCTAAAACCATGCCCGAAGGTAAAGACAACTCATAGGTGCCTACGGCCAGTGCAGCAACCTTAGCTCCATTCCCGACCCGTAGCTCCACTTGTCCTTTCTTCAGCGTTCTACTGTTTCTTAGTGCCTGCATATTAGTACAAATATGAGCACCGCAGCCGGTATCCAATACCCACGAAGTAGAACTAGAAGACATAACATTGAGTTCGATAACATAAATACCTGTGTCAGACGCATCATACGTCTTCTTCAGCTTCTTGTAATCTTCCTTGAACTTCTTGCAGTCTCTCTTCCAATTTCCCAACTGCTTGCAGTAGTTGCACTTATCCTCAGGAGAAAGCCCGGATTTGAGCTTGGGATTGTCTTGACTCTTAGTCTCGACAACCTGGGCCTTTCCCTTATCCTTCTTAGGTTTCTTAAACCTTTTACCCCCTTGTACCATCAGGACACTGGGAGTAGCCTTCTTGAGATTCGGCTCTGCTGTCTTCAGCATACCGTGCAACTCAGTCAATGTCTTAGTCATGTTTGGCATGTTGTAGTTCATGATGAACTGATCAAAACACAACGGCAAAGACTGCAGAATCATGTCAGTGGCTAGCTCCTGGTTAATGGCACAGTCCAGTTTCCCCAGGTTATCAATGTAACCCATCATTTTAAGGACATGAGGACTTACTGGACTATCCTTAGCCAGCTTGCAATCCATGAGAGATTTAACCGTCTGGTATCTCTCTGTGCGAGCTTGCTCCTAAAATAAGGCTTTCAGGCTGTTAATCATCTCAATGGGTGACATCACGTTCTCATATTGCTTATGCAGCTCAGAGTTCATAGTCACCAGCATTAGACAATTAACATCTTTGACATCAGCTGAATGCTTATCCCAAGCATTCTTTTCTGTCTGCGGGGCATTGGAACGTGGCCTCTCGGGGAGAACTCTTTGAAGGACATATTCCTTGTTCTCCTGCTTGAGAACTATTCTCAGGTTCCGATACCATTCCAAGAAATTAGATCCATTTAACTTGTCCTTCTCAAGGACGGATCTCAGTGAGAAAGTGTTGATGTGAGTTGAGACAGACATCGCTGTAATTAAAAGAGGTAGAGTTTTTAGTTATAATGCTCAAGGAAATGAGAAATCTTATCTAATAAGAAAACTCGCATTGTATTCAAAACTATGTTTCCTCAGATGAATACAATGAACCAAGATCCTCATATCACCAAAATTCGAGTGGGCGACTCGCCATCACCCAAACTTTAGTCATCCAGGTAAGCAAATCATCGCTAATTGTACCTAGTACAACTCTTGGTCGCAGATAAGACAATCCATGTCTTATCCACTCTGATGTCTCTGGGCCCAGAACTTCTGATGGCCCAGTCAAGTAAACCAATCTTTTCATGTCTTGCGATCATTGACAGTCGCACTGCAAGTCTATCAATGACCACCTGCCTTACTCATGTTGCTGTGGATGCCAAGGACTCCAAGACTATCCAACGAACGACACGAGTCTTGACAGTAGACAAAATCGGGCAAGACATCAAGATCACTTGATATTTAGTTGAGGAAAGGAACTATTTAATCTTGATGCATATCCAATATACATCCAAGAAGTTATTAATTAAATTAAAACATTCAGTTTTATCAAGTTTAGGTTTTATTTGATTTGGTAATCGCAACTAGAGGTCCAACCCCTGAGTCTGCGAGTTGTGTATCGATCGACGCATCCTTGCATCGATCGACACATCCTAACCACAATCAAAATTGGTTTCCGGTTCAATCCAATTCAACCGAAACCAACCAACTGAATCGATCGTTGCACCCAGTGCGTCGATCGGTGCGAGTTTTCGCAGTGCATCGTTCGACACAAGCTTAGTGTCGATCAACACTGTGCGACAAACCCTAAAGTTATTTGCGAGTTTTCGCTCTGTGTCGATCGATGCACGCTTTGCACCGATCGACACGCTGCGACAAACCCTAAAAGGTTTACGTGTTTTCGCTCTGCATCGATCGACACACTGCGAAAAACACAGGTATCGAATTTCCAACAGAAGCTTTTAATCCGAGATTAACACTTGAAAACACGATTTCAGCAGGCAATAATCAATTCAACAAACCCAGTTTTCGAATTAATTGCATCAGATTCAATAGTCTAAACCCTAACAAGCTCTGATACCACTGTAGGATTCTCCTAGGATCTAGGGTTTGATATATTGAATCACCAACCTCGTCCTTACCTTGTTGGCAGCGGAATGAATGGTGAACGAGATCAGTAGCGACACAGGTGCCTCGCCTCTACCACGTACACACGCACACAAGCTGGAAAACGGGATGCTAGTGCCGAATCTGTGGAATCTGTGAGTTTCTCGTGTTTCTGCTTTTCTGTCAGAGAGAAGAGAAGACGGCTAGGGTTCAGGTTGACCACATAAGCCTATATATATCGACATGGAAATGACATCATCAACCGTCGGACAAACCCAACTCGGTTACGTCATTAATCCGAAACATCAGTTTCGAAACCCGATATGCAACGATCGACACACTTAATGTGTCGATCGTCACACCTCCACGAAAAGCTTGCATTGATCGACACACTCATGCATCGATCGACACATATCATAAAACTCTATGTCAATGTGTATCCAATACACATCAACATGATCATTACCATAATGATCATTTCCACATTCATGCTTCCAGTTTGCTTAGGTGTGTGACCCTATAGGATCATATAATACTAGCAGTAAGTCTACAACTTACAGACTGCAAGAGGCTTCTAGCAAAACATTGCAACCACCCAGTATTATACGAATGTCTGATCTCGACACACAACTATCATCAGGAGTGAGTACAAGTGTGATTTCAGGACACTATCCCAACACTGATGTCGATGCTAATGCGGCTAGCGCGTCGGCTGCGGTGTTTTCCCCTCGTGGGATTCATGTTAGATCGAAGAATTCGATTTGTTCGGCCAATGTATGGACTACCCGTAGGTATGCTTCCATCCGTTCGTCTTTGGCCTCGTAGTCGCCATGATATTGGCTCGTGACCAGTTGGGAATCGCTGAAGGCGTTTACATCCCGGGCTCCTATAGCTATCGCGAGTCTGAGCCTGGCTATTAACGCTTCATATTCTGCTTCATTATTCGATGCGGCGAAGCCCAATCTAAACGATTGTTCCAGTACTTCGCCCGTTGGGGAGACTAATTTCACTCCGACTCCGGATCCTTGCCTTGAGGAAGCTCCATCGACGTAGAGTTTCCATCTTTGGGCCTAAGTCGGATCGAGTTCTATAGTCGGAGGGAGCTCGATTATGAAATCTGCCAGTACTTGTGCTTTTAGGCACGTTCGAGCTTTGTATTCAATGTCGTATTCGCTAAGTTCGATAGCCCATTTGACCAATCGACATGATTGGCTTGGACTGTGAAGAATGGTTCTCAGTGGCTGAGAGGTCATCACTATGATCGAGTGCGATTAAAAGTACGGTCGGAGTTTCCGAGCCGATGTTACTAGCGCTAAGGCGAGTTTTTCCATGGTGGGGTATCTGGTTTCAGCGTCGATCAAGGTCTTACTGATGTAATACACCGGCCGTTGTTCATTTTGTTCTTCGCAAACCAGGACTCCGCTCACCGCTGCTGTCGAGACAGCTAAGTAGAGGTAGAGGGGTTCCCCTTCTACCGGTTTTGCCAGTATGGGTGGTTCGCTTAAGTAAGCTTTAAGCTGAGTGAATGCCTCTTCGCACTTTTCGTCCCAGAGGAAATTTTTGTTCGCTTTTAGCAAGTGATAGAAGGGTAGACATTTATCAGTCGACCTTGAGATGAAGCGATTCAGAGCAGCTATTTTGCCGGTTAGGCGCTGGACTTCTCGCGTTTTTCTGGGAGATTTCATCTCTATGAACGTTGTGATCTGTTTGGGGTTCGCTTCTATCCCTCTTTCGGTCACTAGGTAACCAAGGAATTCTCCTAAGGGAACCCCGAAGGTACACTTAGCTGGGTTGAGTTTCATCCCGTATTTATTGAGGATGGTAAAACATTATTTTAGTTGGGGATGTGATCCTCGTACTTAGAAGACTTTACCAGCATATCGTCGATGTAGACTTCCATGGTTTTGCCTAGGAGTCCTGAAAACATCTTGTTGACGAGGCGCTGGTAAGTCGCTCTTGCGTTTTTTAGTCCGAAGAGCATGACTTTGTAGCAATACGTGCCTCAATCAGTTATGAACGAAGTCTTTTCTTGGTCTTCAGGGTTCATCAATATTTGATTGTACCCTGAGAACGCGTCCATAAAGGATAGCAGCTGATGTCCAGTGGTAGCCTCGACCAGTCGGTCGATGTGCGGAAGTGGGAAGCTGTCCTTTGAACATGCTTTGTTGAGATCCGTGAAGTCTACACAGATCCTCCATTTACCGTTCTTTTTCTTAACCACTACGGGATTGGCAAGCCAGTCGGGGTACTTGACTTCTCTGATCGATCCGATTTTTAATAACCGATCGACCTCGTCATTGACGGCTTTGGCCCGTTCAGGACCTAGTTTTCGACGCTTCTGTCTTACCGGTTTGTAGGTTGGGTCGACATTCAGCTCGTGGCTGGTTACGTCGATGTTGATCTCTTTCATGTCTGCTGAAGACCAGGCGAAGGAGTCGACGTTCTGTTTGAGAAAAGAGACCAGTTCATTCTTAACTGGCTCTGATAGGTCGATTCCGATGCCAACGAGTCTTTCGGGATGAGCATCGTCTATGCAGACCTGAGTCGTGAGGTCCTTTGGGGGTCCTATTTGACTTGGGTCGTTCGACCTTTTGGTCTGCATGGTGGCGAGATCCTCCTCTTTCTGTAATTGCTACGCAGGGGATTTCTCGATCTGCTTGTATCCGTTCATGTAGCAATGACGGGAAATCTTTTGACTTCCGTAAATGGTTTTGATCCCTTTGGGAGTCGGGAATTTCACGCATTGGTGGTAGGTCGATGGTACCACTTTCATGTCGTATATTCATGGTCGACCTAGGATTGCGTTATATGGAGCTGGCCGATCTACTATGACGAACTCCGTCATTCTACGAATTCCTCCAGCAATTACTGGGGCGAAGACAGAGCCCATCGAGTATGTCGTCTCGCCAGCGAAACCTACTAGTGGTGTCTTTTCTTCCACGATCTCGGAGTCGTTGAAGTCCATCATTTTGAACGCGTCGTAAAAGAGGACATCTACCAAACTTCCTGTGTCAATCATTATCCTTGAGAGTTCGACATCTCCCACTACTAGATAGACGAGGAGGGCGTCGTCGTGTGGTTTGTCGAGATTACTTGTCTCGCTTTCGTAGAAAATGATTTCGTGGTCTGGACCCATCATTGGGGTTTCCCCCCCTATATCGGTCTCGACTCTTCTTTGAAGAGCTTTAATCGAATTTACCGAGTCACAGCAAAGCTTGGAGCCACCGAAGACGAAGTCGATTCGTTTAGGGGGTATGGCCCGTACACCCCCCCCCCCCCCCCCCCACAGAGACGAGGGGGATTGATTCTTGAGCGTAAACTTTTGGCAGGAGCCGGAGGCGGGGATAGCGCCGAACCTCCCGGAGTGCCGCTCAGGTTGAGCTCGCCGAGGATGAAATCGACTCGCTTTCACGATCCTTGAGGGAGTGTTTTGGGAGATTCCGGCTCCTTTGACCGTTCCCGTTTGTTCTGAGAAGGCTTTTTGGAGTTCGACTCCTTGGTCTGTTTGTTTTCCTTTTTATCGGGCAGAGTTTCCTCCTCGACTTCGGAGTCTTGTTTGCTTTCGGACTCTCGCTTTTGAGCCTCTGCTTTAGCTCGAGTATAGCAATCCTCGGTCGAGTGTCTTCTTTTATTGTGGAAATCACAGAATTTTTCCTTGTCGAACTCGAATTTCTTCGAGCTCTTTGGGCTCTCGACCGCGTTAACGTTCCCTGATTTACGGGAATCCTTTTTCGAGTTCGAATTCTGCGAGCCCGACGGGTTCCTTTCTTTCCGGTGTTTTTCCCTGAGGGCCGTGGTTTCGTCCTCGAGGCGAGCAAAGGCCGATGCGCGATGGAGGGCGTCATCGAGCGTTTGAGGTTCGCGGACTATTATTTCCTCGCGGAATCTGGTTGAGAACCATAGTCCTCGTCTTAACGCTTCTATAGCTACCTCGTCTCGTGGGTTTGCGATTTTGGATTTTATTTCCTTAAATCGGTCAATGTACGAGCGAAGTGTTTCGTCGGGTTTTTGAGAGACGCCAAATAGGGCTGCCTCAGTAGTCTTTTCCTCGATGAAAACGGAGTATTGTTTGAGGAAAGCCGTCATGAACTGGGTGAAGTTGCCAATGGACTTTTCTTCCAGTCCGGCAAACCATTCCAGGGCGGAGCCCGATAGGTTTTCCGCGAAGAGCCTGCAGAAGGATGGCTCTCTCTCCTCATCGGTAAGGTACACCCTTGCCATCACTAGTTGGAATGCCCTGATGTGGGCTTTCGGGTCTGATTTCCCAGATAATTCTGGAAACTTAGTTTTCTTGATCTCCCGGATCCTTGCAAACGCGATCCGATCCGTGAACGGTGTTTGTTGTGTTTCTTCGATCACTCGATCGATGTCAGGAGCCGCGCTTGTTGCCATGTAAACTTTCGAGCTCAGACTGTTGAACTGGGCTTTAGCATGCTCAATGTATTGTCTAAGCATATCGTGTTCATCGCCCTCTGCGGGTGCGAACTGGGCTTGTGCCTGACCTGACGTTTGTTCCGGAAAAATAGGGTCGAGGAGATCGATCTTTGGGATCGACCTTGTCTGGTCGACCTGGGGCGTTCAGAACTGAACTGAGTTTGATCCGTTAAGGAGTCCCAAGCTCGAGGCGAAGGCAGAGCCTCTTAGTTGCCTCGGTCGGATATTAGAGTTACTCGGGAAAGGTGGTGGCCCGGGTAATGGTCGGTTTCTTGATCCGGTTGGATCTGTGACCATTGAACTCGAACCAAATGGGGTCGGTATCGCGATAGGGGTCATTGTAGGGCGGAAGCCGCTATTTGACGTATTACCAAAATTTCCCAACGTTCCCGGAGGAGTTACTACCTGGGAGAAGTCCAAGCGGGTACACGGTGGAGGACTTATGGGAGTTCGCGTTGGTCTGCCCCCTTGGCTTTGACTGGCGAGCTCTTCAAGACGGGCGTTCAGACGCCACTCTTGTTCGTCGTGCTGCGCTGTCAGAGAACGGTTCGCGATCTCTTGGGCCCTTGCGCTTGCCTCGTTGTTTCTCGTTCGATCTACCAACAGGCTTAACATCGAACGGATCTCGGAAAAATCGCTTGGCCCTTGTCTCTGTGGAGCAGAAGGTAGTGGTGTGTTAGGTCTGGTTACTCCAGATCCACCTCCTGGGGTGGGTATTGAATCATTTCTCATCCACACCCAGTTTCTGCTCGGATCATTAGTTCCTGACAAAACATTTGTCGGAGTCTGGCTCGTCGCGATTGTTTGAGCGACGGAGCTGGCTGGTGCCGAGGTCGTAGAGACTGAGGCAGAGCTCGTCAACATGCCGTCGGTCTGACCCATGTTTCTTACCCCGGTGGTGTTATGAGGAACGTTGTCGACCGTTTGAGGGAGGTCAACTGGTGGTGTGGCGCTGGGAGAGCCAGTTTGGTCGGGATTCATCTCGATCTATCGGATCTAGGATCTGATTCTTAAGATAGGAAAGGCTATAGAATGTCCCCACAATCGGCGCCAAATGTGAGATCCGGGATTCACACTAAGAATTTGTATTCGTGGATTTGGACTTTAGGATATAGAAATGGTATAGTTTCCTATGAATCAAAGACTTTATTGAGATTGATCGTCGAGATAGAACAAACACAATCGAGAATAGACTACAAAGTATGAGATCGAGCTATCTAGTCGAAGTGTTCTTAGTCTAGGTTGGAATATCTTGAATGAATCGCCACTTCTTCTTTAAATAGTCTCGACTTTGATCTTCTTGTTCCGATATTTCGGCCTCGCCGTCATAACGATCTTCGAGATTTGCGGCAATCAGTTGAACTAACGAAGACCGGGTTGCTCTATCTCCACGTCGTCTCCTGCCGAGCTCGAGCTCGATCGCTTCTCACTTCGGCATTGCTTGGGCCTTGTCAAGAAGTCAACCGTATAGGCCCAACAGAGGACAACGATCGATCTCTCTCTGTCTTGATATTGGAGTGGGCTCATAACTATGTGCCTTTGTCTTATTTGTTAACGGGCCGGATTTCTTGGAGGGAAATCTAGCACCAACAATACATACCAGCTGTATTGGAAACGATGTTTGAAGACAGACGGACCTATCTAACTGGACATACGCAATGTTATGGGTTTTTTGAGGCGGGCCAATACTGAAATGAAAAGGCCCATTTTCTTTCAAGTTCACGTACGCCCTAATTCCATCAAATACCCAAGTATAAATATAAACCTCTTCCGGGAGGTATAATTATCCCACTCAATTTTCTCTCGCTCGCTTCTGTATGTTTTTCTGTTAGTCACATTTTTTATCTGTGTATATATAGTTTTGAAGTCCCGTGTATTTTCTTCTTAGTTTTCCTGATTAGATTCGCCTCTCAGATTGATTTTCCTGTAGAGTTTTCAATATCTATGCGATAATTTTTCATCGATTTTTTACTCGAGTGGCGATAAATTTTGGCAGGGGCGTTGAGTCGCTTCGCCTTTGTTAACCAGGCATAGCGAATAAGCTCGTGCTAGATCTAATCGTTTTAATTTGTTTATTTTGGAAACTGATTTAAGGATCCAATGATGGCATGAAATCTTTGAGACCTGATTTATTATTATTGATGAAAAGCTATAAGCATTTTTACACTGAGGATCCTAATATTTTGATTACTTTTGTAGTATCTATTGACATATTAAAATCGTAGTAGAAAAGAAAAGATGATGAATATGCACTGGGCTCTGAGTTGTTGATCTGACAGTCAACTTCTTTTTGATGGATAATGCAGCCTAGAAAGCTTAATCTGATTTTCTCCTTTTTCGTTAATTAATATGGCTTTTAAATTCTATATATATATTTTTTTTGGGGTGATTTTCTCCCTTTTCGTTAATTAATATGGCTTTTAAATTCTATATTTTTCATTTTTTGATATATGCCACTAATACTTCACCGTTCACAAAGTATCATTAATTTACTCAATTCGGTATAAGTTTCCTATTGACGCCAACTATTGCCAAGACAATTTTCATTAAAATCCATGATGAATCTTGATATGAAATGCATTGAATATGCTTTTGGTTTTTTGTGATTCTTGATGTTAAAGATTCTAAAGAAATAACTTAATCGAAAGAAGCTAGTGGGTATGATGAAAAATGTTCAGAACGCCAAAGTTCCAAGTTTATATAGAATCCGATGCACATTATTCACAAGAACAATACTGGCGAAGTAAGTAGCAGAATCAACTCGTGCCCAAGTAACTCATGATATGTTTAATAAAAAGTTGATTCTACAACATAAAACATTTTGAAAACATTTAGTGTTGAGGAGACATTGTCAGTACTATAAGCCAACAATTCTCATTGATCTCTATTTTGGTTGTGTACCTTAGTTTAGAAAGTACAATCGAAGAAGGATCAAAACTCGATCACTAAATTACAGTATCAACTCTTTTCATTATAAAATAAGAAGTTACATTATGTTATAATGATACAACTATGTTACAGATATGCATGACAAAAGAGATAAAACATAAAGAATAAGAAAGAGGTCATGCAGCCATTTGAGGAACAGCATGACGGAGGATAACACTGAGAACAAGAAAATAAGTCATCAGTTGACAACTGAAGGAGAAATTAGAGTCAAACATAGCCGCTTAATACAACATAACTCATTACGTACCTTTTTTTTTTTTTACCTCCTAGGCAAAAGTCATATAACCACCAAGTAAGAAGATTACAAAACATTTTTAAAAATGTTTTGTAATTTTTTTTTTAATATGTTTTCAGTGTTCAAGAGCACTCCGGACAGAGAGGGGTGTGTCTTGGGTTGAGTTGGTGTGGCCTCTGGAGATGAGGTCATGGTTCAAGAACACTACTATTACTGTGATATCATCATGAAAATGTCGTCTCACTTTCTTGTCAATCTTCCTTAGATCTGAATATCTCATCTCTCGTTTCCTAGCTGCCTCTTGCAGAGCCGCTTTTATCAGTCTCTTTGCGCTTCCCTAAAAAGAAAGAGAGAACACAACCAACAAAATCAATTATATATCTTAAAAGGCTTGTACTTTGGGATTCTAATGACTTAACTCCTATCTGAAACCTATCCAGAGTCCAGACAAGATGCCTTACAAGCTATATCTAACTCTATGGGTAAACTGTAGATCACAGAAAGTCGACAAATTGTTTGAGAGAGAAAACACTTACAGCGCGGGGATGGTTATGAACAATCTCAACTGCTTTTTCATTGCTCAAATGTTCCCAAAGGCCATCAGATGCAAAGATGAGGAACGAATCATTGGGGTGCAGAGGATGAGAGAGTATGGTCGGGGTTGCAGACATCAACGGTCTTTTCATTGGCTCTGCAAGTCTGAACTTTTGATTTATCGGTTCCCTGTTAAATTCTTGCCGTTTCATGTACATGTCTCCTATAGATCTCGAAACCTATGCACAAGATTGAAATCATTGTTAACAGCGGATTACTAGCAAATATTTGGTCATCACCTAAGACCTACATGGGAAGGCTTTATATTCATTGGTAACTCGACATCATAAAAGAAGGGAGGAAGGCATTGAATCAGCTTTCATTAGCACTGAATCCTACTCTTCTATGACAGTACTAAGCTGCAGGAGCTAATGACCTTTGCTTAACTCATTGCACTGATTGTCATCAGAACATGGATCCCTACTTATGTCTAAGACTGTATTTTTCTCCTGAGAACTTAACAGCAGGATTAAAGTGCTGAGAGAATGAGAAACTACCTGGATGATGCCCCTAACTCTCCACACTCCATGCTTGAACACAACGATCTGCGGGTCATCAGGATGCAAATCCTTGAGTTCCCAACGTATATCCTCGTTGTTGGCGTTGTGTTCACTCGACAGCTGGATAGCAGAGAATCCGCCACAGTTGCCTTTCTTTCCGAGAACAACCCGTGAATCTCCGAGGCTTGCCACGAAAAGGGTATTTTGATATATTACTCCAACTAAACAGCAAGTGCCAACAGTTGCTAAATTTGGCATGGTACTCCACAGCTCTGAGACAAGAGAAGCGAATCCTTCTTCTGTAGCATGAAAGGCTCTTTGAATAGTCTCTCTTGTCACAACTCCTTGTGTTTCCGCTGATATTTCTGCATAATCATAAAGCCTGAGCAATTGCAACATAAGAAAGGCTCAACCTCCTTACATAATTGTACAGTGCAATCCTAGAGATGGCTTAAGCCTGGTAAAAACTCAGGACACTCCCTCTTCAATGCAAGAGATAAGGACACCCTTATGTAAACAGATAAACTAAATGAAGAATAAGATCTGGAGTCAACAAAAACACATGAAGAAGCCCAAAAGACTGTAGCTTTACTAATACAGAACAGAGGGACCTGCATTTAGCTCAATGGGAACCTAAATATATCAAAAGTCAAAGTACCTAACTTTTTTGACCAATCACCATCTTCATCCACGAGACTTACTAAAATTTTCAGGATTTAGTCAACGGATTCATCTTCAATATGTATTTCCCAAAAAAGATTTATTCAAGTTACTCGAGCTCGAATGTCAAATTTCACGAATCGCAGTGCAAATTAAAGAATCGGACTAAGACACTTATATAAAATTTTAAAAGGATAACAACGAACCTCGAAAATGGTTGAAGAGATTATCACAGACATAACGGGCAGCTTCAGGACCACCATGGCCGTCGTAGACGCCTACGAAAGTACCGAAATTTCCGGATTCGATCTGGCTCTGATCTTCGAGTACCTGATTGGCTTGAATCACAGCCATGGAGAATTCTCCGCCGCAATATTTACCGAGATCACGAAACCAGAGCAGTCCGTCTTTGCCTTCACCGCCGCTTCCGCCTGAAACACCACCCGATCCGGACTCGGAGTTATCACAGATGTGCCCGAATGGCTTGAAGCAGAGAGAAAACAGATTCATCAATGAACCTGACATTCAACATCTCAGAAACACCTATCCCCCGCAAAACCTTAAGACTCCGGGTTACTACTCTTCAGGGTTTGGATTAAAATGGAAAAAGGAGCGGAATTTGGAGATGAACGGAATGGATTTAGATCGAGGAGAGAATGCTGGGGGGAGAGAGAGAAAACCCTAGGTCTTAATGGAAGGGAAGATGCGCAGGATAAGATGTTAGGCGCAGGATAAGGTGTTTAGGCGCAATTTAGTAGACGACGATGACGGACGTGTCTTGTCCGGTCGCAGAGGAACAAAGAAATTCTCGCTTGTAATTTTTTTTTGTCTGACAAGGAGAGCGATCTTCCTTAGCTGTCCGACCATTTTCTTAACCTTACTCTATACAATTGTTGGCCCCAACAAAACACTGTAGCCTGCCTAACCAATATCACATACATGAATAGTAAAATATGGAAAATGATCAGGAAAAATTAAATTTTTATTAATATTTATTGATATGGTTTTTCCAAATGAACTATTTCTGTCTTTTTATATATTCGAGACTATCTCCATCTCGGATATTATCCGACTCCTTGCGTATTATTTTATTTTTCTAGATACTGTTTTACTAATCTTAACTTTCATTGTCGAAATATAAGTTTTCAGATGTAACATGTTTTAGCTATGAAATAAGAGTTCAGATGGTGATAGCATATATATGTATATGCAGAAAAGCAGTTTAAAATATGATACCCAACCGTGCTTCTTGGGGCTCCCCCCTGAATAAGTAAGGCCCCATTAGCCTGGGCGAAGATGGGGATAAGGAATAAGGATTGAAGCCCCCTTAGCTATGCCAGGCACTGGATAGGGGTTAGCTCGGTAAATGTGTAGAGCCAAGTGTATTATGGTGTAGTAGTAGGCACTTCTAGGCCCCTTCCCTATACTGGATCACTCCAGTGCTTTGGGTACTACGGACCCTCTGCCATCCATTGCAGCAGAGCCGTTTCATGAGCGGGGGGGGAGGGTGGGGGGCTAAGCGCAGTTCTTTGAATCAAACGTTGAATGAAATCGATTCTTTTTTTAGATAAAAAAATGGAAATCGGATAGGATAGATGGATGGATCTATCTTTCCATTTATATATTACTAAAGGATTTATATAGTTAAGTAGCGTAGCAAGAAGCCCCAAATCCTTGATTGGCCAGGAAAGACTGCACTGCTTTGGGCCCAGGATGCGAAGGGAATGGGCTCGGCTGCTTCTCCTCCACACTGATTTTTCTCCGTGCCTGCTCCGCATGCGCTTCGCGCACCATTGGCGCTTTGCTCTCCTCTTATTCTTCATTGGACGGTTCGGATGGACTTCACCGTTCTTTCCCAACTAAAAAAGAAAAGGTTGTATCACATCGAGATGTCGATTCGTTTTCCGCCCCCAATGAGATGGGGAATTTGTAACCCCCTATTTCTACTTTGGGTCCCTTCATCTTTCTGAATCCAGGCCCGTCCCGGCTCGCGTCGTTCCAACAACCGGCGGGGAGCACCTCAGTATACGATCACGCGCAGTAACTGGGAGTCCTATTACACCTAAGGCGAACTTCAATTCACCAAACCAAGGTTCATCTCGTGTAGTGATTGTGGACTCTACTAAGGATATTGAGTAGACGGTTGATGTATCAGGCTCGACCCTATCTTTCGTAGCATGCATTCCCATCGGTGTCGCAACTGATTCGGTAAGCTACGTGTCCGGTGCACGGAGAACTGCCTTCGGTCCTCTAAACTGACTTATTCGTGGCAAACTTCCGGCCGCCCAACGACCTATAACGCTAGTCACTACTCCCACTGGGGCTAGGAAGTAAGCCCCACAACCCAAAGCGGCGAAGAACAAATAGAATTTGCTACAAAAGTCGGCTAACGGGGGTATTCCTGCGTATGAGAACATAGTAATGGAGAAGGTAATAGCCGAAATAGGATTCGTTTTGGCTAGAGCGCCCAAATCCGCTATATATTTGACACAGGTTTGCCGTAATGCTGAAACTATGGCGAATGCATCCATCGTCATTAATGCATAAATAAAGATACCAATTAGTAGTGATTGAATTCCTTCTATGGTTCCACATGAGAAACCAATACGAATATAACCTACATCTCCAATTGAACTATGAGCTAGAGGTCTTTTGACTTTCGTTTGGGCCATGGCGGCCAGTGCTCCTAAGATCATAGAAGCAATGCTGCAGAAAAAAAAAGATTTGTTGCAATGTAGTTCCATAGGAACCATAAATAGAAACACGTAAAATATTAGCAGAAATAGAGATTTTAGGCGCAATAGAAAGGAATGCTGTAACCGGGGTGGGTGAACCCTCATAGATATCTGGTGCCCACATATATAGAGTCAAAAGGAATATGGAGTCCGAGGGGGAAGGGGTTTTCTTCGGGGCTCGAAAGATTAAATAGACCCACAAGTTTGAAATTCGCCACTGGGGAATTCACACGAAAGGGAACGAGGAATTCTCAACGAAAAAAGTGCTCTCTGAACGAACGTGAAAGTTTTTTTCCATCAGACGGCTGTTCCTGTAACTCCACTCTCGACTTGGATTATATATCCAAAAAGGTCCGCTCTCGGCCATTCCACACGCTGCCTAGCCGAGGTGTGGTTATCTGAAGTGGATTCTCTCTTTTCTAGTAGATGCCGAACCTGCTGCCCCATTGACTAAGAAGAGGGGCGGGCGCAGCAGCTACATGGACCCCTTCCTTTCTGTTGTTGCCAGCGCTTTCCCGGGCCGAGCCGGAATTTTTGATTATATTCTAATGGGCAAGCAAAGCCCGCAGGCTGCTATCCCAATAGGCCAGCGGGCGGAACGAGGAGAGGCTCCGACAATCATAGCACCGCGGTCAAAAAAGCGTGCTCCCTTCAGATAACATGCACCGTAGGCCATCCTCGGCCAAGAAAGAAAATCTCTCGATCTCCGAAAGCCTTTTCCTTCCCCCGCCGCATCTCCCTCCCTTCGCCGAGCCGGGGCTCGTCGAGACCTTATCAGAACTTGGCGGGCATTCTTTCCAGCCCGGGGGATGGGTTTTGTTTGAACATAGGCTCAAACATGATTCGAAGGTCCTAGCTACGCCATGCGTTCAATACAAAATCTGGAAAGCTGCAGAGATGACAAAAAGAGGGTGCTTTCCTATGTTGCACTGAAAAAGAAGGACCTAAGAGCGTCTTCTCTTAGATTTTTTCCTCCCGCGCCCGCCGCCGCCTGACCCCCGTTAGAGGGGAAGGGGAAGATTAGCAAAGCGAAAAAAGACAGAGGGAGGGGAAGCAGCATCTTATTCTCTTCGCGAGAACTTCCGGATCGAAGAAGCATTCAGAACGGGCTCCGCGTTCATTTCGTTGGCGGAAACGATCCAATCCATTCGGGGCTTCGTCCAAAAATGAATTCGACTTGATTCATAAATAGAATCAATGATAAATAAAAAAAAGATAGATGAACGAGATATCTTTTCTTTCTATAAAAAAAGAGGAATATAATAGACATCCCTTTCTTTAGATGTCTATCTATCCTTCCGATTTTATATCGTTATATCTGCTCTCTCTTAAAAAAAATTGAGAGAGCAGATAGATCCTATCCCCTATATCGAACACTAATTCCTATCTATTGATAGGAAATCTTCGTCTAATAGCGGACTTTGCCTTTTTTTAGGAATTTCTCATATCCAAGGCAGCTTACCACAAGAACCCCACCCCATACGACTAGTTGGGGGTCTGTTCGCCTTTTGAATCAAACAAAGTAAGTTGTAGGTAGGGGCTTCATAGCTACTTTCATTCTAAAGGAAAGCGAAGAACCAATATTTAGTCAATAGAAATTGAGTGAGTAGTAAACGAAGATTCTGGAACTGCTCCCGCTCCAGAAGCAGTTTATCTCATCATCTCATTCTCTTACTCGAGAAGTTGATATTTCTAAAACAGTTCCAGAATCTTCGTTTACTACTCACTCTGTTATCAGTGACCAAGCAATACCAAAGGCTCGCTCTGAAACCACAGAGCCTACTACTATGTTCTCGGAAATAGCAACCTGCTCCAAGGATGCTCTAGTTATTGAAGAAAATGTAACCAATGACGTTTTCTCCACCCCATTAATCGCATCTGCTTCAAGTCCGTCTCTTATTGTGAATCAACAAGGTAACAATCTCCCACACACCCCTCTGGATTTGGATGCATCTTTACATATTTCAGGTGAAACTATGATATGTACAAGTAAAGACAATACAGAAGATAGTGTGGGAGCAATGGCTAATTCCTTTGCTATTTTGAATCAAAGTGACTCGTTCATTGAAAATTCATCTTCACAATTGAGTCGTGGAGGAAGACATATCAAACCATCACAAAAAGTTCAGGAAATGCTCTGGACTAAGGGTGGAGGCCGGGGAAAGAGAGGTCGAGGTCGTGGCTAAATCAGTTGATGGGAATGTGTATTAGTCTCCACTGCATGTCTTCTCTTTATCATCTCTCTGTTTTCTTGCTTGGTTTGTTGGTAAGCCTATTTCTTCATTTTCTCTGCTAAACTATATGGTTGAAAAACCATACCATGTACATTTTTCTAGCAATTTAAATATGAAAGTCCTTAGTTCAAAAAAAAAAAAACAATTGTAATTTTCTAATTGTTTTGTAATTGTTATTTTTATGGTAATTTAGAACAGTTTAAAATAAAACACACTGAAAAAAGGATCTTTTCATGTCACCTTAAGTCTTTTTCTCCTTTGATGATTCTTTCAAACGATACATTTTGGGTACTGGATATGATATATTTGAAGTCCTATTCAAAAGTAAAATTATAATTTTATTTTTACAGGCCAAAAACTATATCTAAAATTTATACAAAACAAACAAAAATTATCTAAATAAAATAAAACAGAAAATAATAACAAAGATTTTTATTAGAAATATCATTTTATACACTACCACCTTACATAATTTTTATTATATATATATTTTTAAAAATATTTTATGTTTTATGTAATAAATATATGAAATATACATTAGTATAAGTTTTTTTATATAAATTTTGAGGCCCTCATATATTAGTAGAACCTCATTCAAATATTTTATATAAATGTGTTCAGATTCGGGTCAGATTCTGAACTCTTTCACTTTCACTACTCGGTCAAGAGCTTCCCCATGCGGGGCCTAGCTTTCCCCAGCCATCCGTATGTGTTTAATCAAAATGTAGGCTGTGTCCAGGTCAACTACCAGTAGGTGGTGGTGCACTATCCTTGTAAATAATGTTAGTGTATCTACTGTAAAAGAAAAAAAAAGTGTATCTACTGTATATTGAAACTCATCTCAAAATGTATATAGCACATGTTGATGTCAAAGAAAAAGTATGTATACAGCATAATCCAGAGATCTATTAAATTGATGTTTACATATTTTCTGTGGCAATAGTAAGCTTACAAGGGCCATTTTCTGTATCTTCCACTTCGATTTAGTGTACAGAACTATGAATATTATTTATCTCCTTTGTTCGTCGATATTCAAAAGAACTCAACTTGTTCTCCCAACTAAAACTCCAAAAACTAAGTCCGGCCAAATATACCGGGCTTATATCCAAACGACTATGATCCACCTGGTGCTAAAATTTTCTCTATAAGATCATCATCCCCTGATTTGCAGTGGTACCACAGAGACAATTTCCAAGATCATTACATTCGCTGTTTTCTTGACTCGAGATATATATGTTTCTTCTTTCTTTTAAATATCAAGAGGTTCGGGGTATGTGGGTCCGTACGTTTTACCAAGGTAGGTTAAGACGAATTAAATTCACTCTTTTTAATAGGAGACTCTTTCCTACTATTTTCGATTATGTGGTCTCTTGGATTACTCCATAGATTTTTTTTTCCCTAGACGGACTATTTTACCTCTAGTTATATGCACTTTTGAACAGTCATTTCAAAGAAAACTATATGTTTTTAGAACTCTTTTTCGTACAAATTTGTTTTTTTGGAAACATCAAAGATTTCAAACTATATGTTGATGACTATTTCAGTCAAGACTTATTCAGTATTTATATTGTAACATTATTTGTATTGTATCTCGGAAAACTGTTAACTACGGGAAAGTGCATATATAGTCAAGATTATTGATCAACCTATCTTGTTAAAAGGAAGCTTGTGTTGAGAGGATCAAACAAAATATAAATACCTAATTCTAATTAACTAAATCTAATTCTAACCACTCCATTATTCCCGGTTATACACCTTGTAGGAGGAAAATATAACAAACGCCAAAGACAAGGCGTTAAAAAACGGTCCTGATCAACAGCAAATGCTTCCACAAACGGACGTCTGCGTGGGTCCGTTCCAATCTCCGAGTCAATTATCAGATTGCCACGTCCCACGATGAATCATCGTAGTAAGCTGTGTTGAAGATCAACGAAGTCTGGTCGTTGGGAACAAATGTGGCTTTCATTGTTTCAGATGATGGAGAAAACTCTCGACAAACAACTCGCAAAAACGTTTGAAAACGTTTTCCATTATGGACTTAATATCCACCAATTTAAAGTCCAAAATTTCGTCAATGCAAATGTGTGTTCGTAGATTTGTACTTCTTATCAAGAGTCAAAATTCCCTAGAAATATTCACGTTGATAGATTTATACAACAATTTGTTCAAGAAAAATTGATTCTCTTTTGACACAAATGTCCTCATTGATACAAAATTCAACACTAGCTAGAGTTTTTACATTAGTATTCACGAGAAAAAACCATATGCTATCTTCCTTGAGTTACTTCTCTCGTTTCAGCATGGTCATGGAGAAAAACATCATCTCATGTCACATAATGAATCGAGTTCCATCGATTTTGTCTAGCATTAATACTATACTTACAACACTAGACACTAACAAGATAATCTGATAAATATCTTGGCCAATTTATGGAAGACCATTGCCAAACAAAATTTTGTGTGCCAACTCACTAGAATCGTAACCACGTCCATCGCATCGAGTGTAAATAGAGTATGGTCATCCATATAAAACCAGAATTCCAATCTATAAATCAAACAATGTAAATAGAGTATGGTCATCCATATAAAACCAGAATTTCAATCTATAAATCACACAATGTCATATGTAGCAGAATATTCCCAATTTGGGAGATTCACCATACCAATTGTCATCTTAAATGTTAATGTAAAGTTTTCCAAAAAAATGATAAATAAACATTTTAATTTCAATGATATTTGTCGACTTGCATACAAAATTATTCGAGCTAATATACTAATTTATAAGAAGTTCAAATATAAATCAACAATATAAATTGCATTGGATAATTATACCATTTTTTGGAATTAATAAATTCAGAATTTAACAATTTAGTTAAATGCATAGACAATATAAAGTAATTTAATTAATCTCCAAATATTTTAAATTCAGACCAAGTAAACTAACTTCTCTCAGATTTTGGTGAAAATTCAATATCAGTCACTTTAAATTGTAGATACAATATAATCTATACAGTTTAAGCTAATTAAATTGCAAAATCAAATTATATTTTTCAGATATTTGAAATCATGAAAACTACCGTTATCAGATTAAATTGCAGTATTTAAATTTTTTAATAAATTTTCTAAAATATATCAAAGAATGAACACATGTATCAATGTAGATTTGCAATTTAAACCAATTTAATATGTATAAACAATATTCCAGAAACAAAAATAATCTGAGAAAATTCAAAGATTAAATCAGATTATGTGCAAAGACATATTTAAACAATTTATATAATTCGAATAAATTGCGTCTGCACTATATTATATATATTTATCTAGAATTAAATAAAACAGGAAAAAAAAATTTAAGAGATACTTTTGACCCAAAAAAATTAAGAGATACTATTTTGAACATTTGTTTATTAGACAACCAATTTCAGAACCAGAATAACTTGAAATGGATCAAAAAGTTTGATCGAAGACCGTTTACAGATCCAAATTCTTGTTTTTATAACAAAAAACTCCACATAATAATCAGTTTTTGTTAGCACAATAAGCAGCACAATAAGCAAATTTTTTTTTTTCGGAACTAAGATTTTAGGAACACATATTCTATAAGACAAACTGATATTCGTAAAATAAATACATGATTATTATAATATTAAAATGATATTGACATAAAATTCTGGAGAAGAACAGATTTTAAGAGGCAATATTTGATTGTTCCCTTAATTCTGAAATGCCATGTAGTGTGACGGTTGCATGATGTTCGGAGTTCTATGATACAACTGCATACAGGGTCGGAGGTAGAAATTATTTCTATAGGAGGCAATTTCAAATTTTTAGAAAGAATCAAGGATATAATACAAAAAATTAATGGGGGCATTATTGAAATTAGTTATAATTTCTATGAGAATTTTAAAAATCATAGGGGTCATATGCCCCCATGTTGTTGAACGTAGCTCCGCTGATGCCTGCATATATCTTATGATTTACACCTCCAAAATCTGAACCTTTGTTGTACTCTCATACAAAAAAATGACAATAGGAAACGAGGACGAAAAATTGTTTTTTTGCATTGTTAGAATGAATGAATATCAAGAGACTTTTCTAAAATATTTATGAAAAATCATAATGCTGAAAAATATAAGCCATTATGATATATTAGGGAGGTTACTGTAGTTCAGCCACTTTCTCAAACATCTAAGTCTCTTGACTTCACAACAATTTGATCAATCGACTAAGTCTTAAGACTTCACAATAGTTCTACTTCATGCTAAGTCTCAAAGACTTCACTACATCAAACTCTATAAAACATCTGAAACAATACAAAGATAAATTCGGAGACTCCTCTTAGCAAGGATTTACCAAACGAATTCTAGGAGAAAACTCCACAACTAAGAGATCTCATTAACAAAACTCCTTAAGCCCACCCTTGATGATCAATTCTCGAATCCATTCTACAAACGAGCTACAACTCACAACTTTCTAACAAGCTAAACGAGTTACGCAATTCGAGAGAGCATTGATCTAAAGGCATAAACTTATCGCAATGAGATCTAAACCAAAATGTCTGGCCAGACTAAACAAACCAAACACAATATCTCAATTTTGCGATCTTAGTATTCACTCTCGAAATACTCATAACATAGCTCGTCTCTACAACATGAGCATCCAAGCTAAACATTTTGCCAACGAAAGCTCAACACAAGCTTGAGGCAGAACAACAAAGACTTTCGTTCTTCTCGATCATTCCTCTTCCTTCAGAGCTCGCCAGCTTGTCTAAAGGACTGGAGGCAATTGTTTGGTCCGGATTTAACACTTAAATCCAGTCAACGAAAGTTAAAATATGGCGCAATGTTAATTGGTGAAAAGGCAGATTTTCAATTTGTTTCCGTAACATCGAGCTCTACACCTTTATAGCTCGATCCATGTAACATCAAGCTGTACACCTCCAGCTAACATCAAACTTTACACTTCTGGTTACAATTTTTTTTTTGAAATCTAAAACTCAAAACAATGTCGTTTCGTTTAGTACCGAAAATTCATTATTTAATTAAGTGACTAGATTGCCACATAATATTATGTAACGGTCATGTCATTATTTTTTAACGTTTGATTAACGGATTCATGGTCAATGAATGAATTGGCCTAACTTTTGTAGTAGATGTATGAAATTTAAAATAAAATTTAGTTGATGTATGATTTCGCACATGTCGAAAATTCATGTATTTATTGGGACCGTGAAGATGTGTTGAGGTAGGAATTGGCCGATTACCCCTGGAATACCAGCCGGGTTTATAACAATAGGCGCCTAGAGAGATTACCCCTGGCCAATTTCATATGTTCGTCTGAAGTTTATAACTCTGAAAGAAAGGTTTCTCAGATCCACCTCCAGCTATGAACTCCTGCATCCTTGTGAAATGATCATTTTCACCATTGCATTTTGTGTGAATCTATCATGCACATATATATTTAAAGCCATCAAATCAATACATAAGAATCTCAAAGCACGATAAGCTATGAAACCTTATGTGAAGCAATAGTCAGATCTTCGTTTGACTCAGAGTGTTGACTCAAAGATGCGTGGTTGATACTTTCGATCAAGAGTCAATATTTGTTATGTATCAGGTAACGACGCTTGATTATATCGATGTCCCTATCTTTTTATGTCCATTTCAATATATTGCAAATAACACCATGGTTAAAATAACGTATAGAGCGCATTATATAGTTGGCATGCATAAACATCCTCATGCATTTTTTTTGTTATCTAGCTTAAATGTACATATTTTCTTAGTTGAAAAAATTAACCCCTTCTATTTCAAATTAATTATTCTTTTAGAGAGAAAAAATGTTAGATGATAAAAGTCTTTTTATAATTCAAATGCAACTTTTCATTTGATCCTTAATTAAATTAATAATATTTTAAATGCAGTAGAATTTCAATAATATTGTTGAACTTTTATATTTTTGTTAATTTATGTGAAAACATTAAACGACATATAATTTGAAACCGACGAAATTCATTTGTATTATTATTAGTATTTTTTTACAACTATTAGTATTTTTGTGTCATCCTATATATTACTAATAAAAGTTGAATCTATATGAATTTTAGGGTGTCCACCTAGGATTTATAAAAACTCAATTTCAATGGTCCACCTTATTATTCAAAATTGAAAAAGATTACAATTTTTAATATTTATGTATAATTATTTTTAAAATTATGGAAAATCTATTAACTTATGAAAAATAAGTTAATAATATAATTATGTAAGGTTTCCACAAAAAAAAAATAAAAACTCAATTTTATTGGTCCACTTCCTCATTTAAAATTAGAAAGTTTAAAATTTAAAAATTTATGTATAAATTTTATTTTTAGAATTATAGAAAGTTCTACTAACTTATGTAAAATAAGGTAAGCATAATTATGGAAATTATGTTATATTTGAATTGTGAAATTAAAAAATATATTTTTTAAAGATAGCAATTATGAAAAAATTATGCTATATTAGAATTGTTAAACTAAGTAAAGTTTTAAAATTTTAAAATAATTCATATCATCATTAAAAATTAAGGAATTTTACAAAAAATTTATAAAACAACTGTTTAATGTTTTGTATATAATTATTTAAAACTCTATAAACTTATAGAAAATAAGATAATATGGAAAATTTTGTTAATATTAAGATTGTAAAATTAAGAAAATTTAAAAAAATTAAAATTATATTGCATTAAAATAATTTATCATATATTAAAATATATATTGATAAATATTAAACTTAATAATTTATGTCATTAAAAAGGTTATTGTAAATTGAAAGATATGACAATAATGATTTACATATTGATTATTGTATATAATTTTGAATAAAAATCAATTGAGTGACATGAACATAATAAAATAAATCAGTTTATTTCATCACAGTAAAACAAATCAAATACATTTTATTTAAATTTAATAAAAAATTACCAAAATACAAACATGTAACTATATGTTTACAAATTTTAAGATTTTCAATAATAAAGAATAAAAGATATAGAAATTTTGTAAAAAAAAATTATGAACAATAAAAATTAATATTAATATAAAATATAATGAAATAAAAATAAAAATATAAATAGATTAAAATTAATAGAAAATGTTAAACGTAGTAAAAATATAATTTCGGCTAAGTGATTGAATGTACTTAAAACTATCTTAAAATAAAATAGATACAAATGAGTAAAATATATATTAACACGAAAGCAACTATTACATAGTTGTCTTTTAATTAAATTAATTATTATATTTTAGCAAAATGTATTTTTATTTTTATTAAAATAACAAAACTTCGGTCTTTAACAAATATTATGAAATATTTTATTTTTATATGTTTTAATAAAGGTTAATACAAATAAATTATTCTGTTTATTACGAAATTTATTTGTAATTTAAATTGTAAATAGAAAATGATAAAATATAAAAATTTATAACTTTATTTTAACAATTTAAAATTAAACAGCAGAATATAATAATTAAATCATAAATATGTATCTGGCGAAGAAAAACCTAGCCTATAATAAGAGTTACATCAATATATCAAGATTGTTTAGAATTCCAAGGAAAACAAACAAACATTCCAGTGTTTTTGTTAAGTTTGCAAGGTCCATTCTTGCGTATCTTCCATTGACATTGAGTGCATCCAAACTTCTCATATTGTCTATCTCTCTTTTGAACATAAATATCAAAATAATGCCACTCGGTCCCCCAACTAAAACTGCAAAAAAACAAAGTACGGCCAAAGATATCAGGTTTGAAGCTAAATGACCATGATCCACCTGGTGCCATACTCCGGTCTCCAAGATTATTGTCCCCCGATTTACAATGGTATCGTAGGGCCAAGCCACCTCCAAGTTCATTATACATCATCACTGTCGTCGTCTTCTGTGCTCGAGATATAGTTGCACTTATGAACATAGTCATTACGAAGAGAACTACGAGTTGTTTTAGAGATTCCATTTTTTTGCTTTTCTTTGTTTGTTTTCTTAGAATATTTCCTCTGTATTTATAATGAAACATTAATTATATGTTATTATATTTCCGTTTTTGTGCATTTATATCTTTCTGTTACGGTCGACATATAACATAAGATTTGTTAACAATTCAAGACACGTAAAATATGGTTAATTACCTTTTTTGTCAACGATTTAGTTTTTATTTCTAAATTTATTATCTATATTATAAAAATAGGAAACTGACCGTGATACGTATATGTTATATTCCAAAAATTATTCTTGATTTTGTTAAAGATTGTATTTTTTTCATTAAGGCTAAAAATGGAATATTGGAAAATTTGTTACGCATGGAACACGGATCTAGGCCAGGATCTCCGTTTTTGCGGATCCTTCTTTTTAATCGTGGCGGTATATTTGCATGTGGTCTAATCCGACCGTCCGTTGAATATTTCTAATTTAGATTTATTTTATCGTATTTAAGGGCAATAACCATATGATCCTAATCAGATATAGCGCGGATCGTAATGAGATATAGCACATATCCTATTTTTAAATCTTCGCCGTTCATTCTTAATGTTTTAATCTAGCCGTCCAATTAATCGTGGATCTTAAATGGATATAACGCGGATCCCGTTTTATAATCTTCGCCGTTTCTTTTTAATATTTGAAAATAACCGTCCAATTAATTTACACATATTCATATTAAAAAATATTTTGCATTAAATCATTCGATATCTACCATAATAGATTAGGAATCTCAGTATATTTTGCTTATTTCGCAAGTCTCGATAATAAATTCAAATTCAAAATATTTCTAAAATCAGTTACCATAATATTCGATATCAATCAAAGATATTTAGAATTTAATCTTTTATTTGAATATGCCAATAATATTCTATCAAAAAATATTGAACTAGAAAATAATCTATAAATACGAACATCTATCACCAAATGCTTCATAGTCTTTCTTATCGATTTTTTTATTTATTATTTTCTTCTCTACCAGCCGGCAAAATGAGTTCTACCAAAAATATCACATATCTCAAAGATGTCAAACCATTCAAAACCTCATATCGAGTTCAAGTGAAAGTCCTTCACTCTTGGAAGCAGTACACAACTGTTAGTGAAGAGTCATTAGAACTCGTCTTGGCTGACAAAACGGTAAGGGAATTGATTATGTTATTGTTTCTTACCCATTTAACATTAGTGGTTTGGTAATGAGTTCTTAATTATTGTAGGGTGTCAAAATCCATGTTTCACGCAAAAAATAATATTTGGTACGTGTACAAAGACTTCTACCCATTGGAGAATGGAGGGTTATTGAGATTTTTTCAGTAACACCTGCATCTAGCCAATATAGACCAACCGACCATGTCTACAAAATGTCTTTCTTGAGTAATTCGACTATTACTCGATCTGAACTCAAGTTGGATGATAGTTTTTTGTCATTGGCAAGTTTTAAATCCATTTCCAATGGGAGTTTAAAAACATATCATTTGGTTGGTAAGTTTAAGAACTAAACCCTAATGGATCTATCATTGTAAAAACCTCTTATTGTATTCATTATTATTTTTCCCTTATTTTATTGTTGTCATTAGATGTTATTGACCAAATTATGGACGTTGGAGGCATGGGTGATGTTCAAGTAGTTGGTAAAGAAATGAAGAAAATTGAATTTACTTTGAGAAATACTGAGTACGTTCCAATGATTACCGGATTTTAGTTTTATGAATACAATTTAAATATACTAATGCGTTATTTTGATAGTGATCAAAGATTGGCATGCTGTCTTTGGGGGAAATTTTGCTGAACAAGTTTTTAGTGCATGTGAATAAGCCAATGGTAAATATTGATTTATTTGATCCGATTTGCAAAAATCAACACATATAAAGGTTTGTAACCATTTACAATGCTTCTGATTAAAAGATTCAAAGAATCTATTATTCTATCAATATAGAAATGACCGATATGACCAATGATTATCTCACATTTAGGAGAACTTCAAATCACACATGCATTTGGCGCTTCTAAAGTCATTATAAACCCAACTTGCCTGGAAACTGAAGAATTTCTGACAATATAAGTTTATAAAGGTCATTTTTACTGCACAATTACAATGTTTTGCTTATATATCGAGTAAAAAATATTTGATTTTTTTGGCTACCCAATGATGGTCTTGCTCTCGTTATATGTGAACAAGGAGAGGCTGTGGTCAGTAGGAAAAAACACAAACCAAAACAGTGGGCAGAATTTCTCGAGCTCTGTATATCAGAAGTACTTATGACTAATGAGGTACCCATATAATAATATTGATTAGTTGCATTCTATTTTTCATATGATTTTATTTATGTTTATATTATGGGTAATGTAATGGTTAAAGGAAGGAAAATTCAGGGTAAGACACTATCATTTCCAATGATACGAATTATGTTTGGTATTAACCATGCCAAATGCAATAAAAAGTCATAAAAATAAAACTAGTCAAAGAAAAAGATTTGTTCCGTTGTGACAAATGCAAGGAAAATGTCACAGACGTTTCATCCAATTATGTTCTCTTTCACAATAGTTTTTCAAGCATAATGTTTTTATATTTTGAATGAGACATTTCACTATTTATCATATGCAAGTTCAAGTTGCATCTTATTGTGAAAGATGAAATATCAGACATAAATTTCATGTTACTTGATTCCGTTGCTGAGAAACTTATTGGGATATCAATTGAAACACTGCTAGATGGATCGTTGGATGAGGTTATTCTAACATCATATCCTTCGTATCTATTACACAAACTCATTTAAACGTTAAGATTAATTTTTTACTTCTTGATATTACAGATGGAAGATCCAACGATAGTGCATGATGCTATAAAGGGTTTGGTTGGAAAAACATTTCAGTTTGGAGTGTTGGTAAACAAGGACAATGTTTTTTTGGGGATCAGAAATCTATAAGGTTGGAAAACTTGGTTTATTGAAGAAGTACTCAAGATCGAGGAAGGATCAGAGCCTCTTAATCCATTTGATTCAGCTATTTCCAGTGAGCAAGTAAGTTTATCTTATAAGAAAGTAAGTTTATTTTTCTAAAATAGTTATTATACAAATGCATGATTATAGTTTTCTATTGAAAGGATTATTCTTATAAGATCATATTATGTTTATTTTTCAGGTTTCATTGATTGATATTAACAGTCAAGAAAATTCAGATGTCTGTTTAACTCCATTGTCCAATCCCAAAACAAAAATAGATTTGGCTGATATCAACTTAGCTACTAAATAGAAGTACTTTAAGACTATCAAGATCGATGATCAATGATTTTAGTTAACATTTTTTTCGGATTGGTCTATTCAAAATCGTATCATTTTGGTGTTTTTTTCTAAACAATGATTTGGTTTTAGTTTTGTGTTTTTTTATATATGTTTTGTTTCTATTTTAATCATTTGAATTTGTCTTCTATCAATAATTATTAGAACTTGGCCTAAATAAAGAAGTCTTAGTTATATAAATATTGGTTATTTACAATCTAAGCTTCCATTTGGGCTAATTTATTAATAACCTAGAAATGAATTAAAGCTCAAATTAATTAAGGCACATTGTAATAAGAATGAAGTTGAAACGATATCTATATATATTTGTCATTTTAAAATTGGCAAAAAACGTAAAGTGCAGTGGCGACTGAAATAAACTTTTTCAGTTTTGGCGTTGCAATCTAGCGAGTGATAGTAAGAGAATTGTGGTTACTCAAGAACTCATTCAACAAGGTAACCCATAATTTTGCATTAGAACTGTAGGATTATGGTGTTTGTTCAAGGTTTAATTCCCATATTTCAACCTAACACATAATCTTAACAGATCTAGGTTCTTGCAAAACGAATCATAAAACCAACCAAACCTGGATCATTACCTTTCAGATTGCAGCGGATAATTGATGGTAATGATGAGATCAGTTAGAACAGATGAACAACCTGCTCCTCCTTTGGTATCCACACTCTTACAAGCCGGGATGGCTGCTAGACCAAAGAGATGGATCAGAGAGAGAGTGAGAGAGAGAGATGGTCGACGGCTACCAAAAGCAATCGCAAGGGATCATCAATCCCTTAGGGTTTTCGAAAATATTAACCTCTCATTAATGGGCCCAAGTCATTAGACTAATGGCTCATTAATCTTTTGGGCCCAAGACACAAATCAGACAAAAGCCTGCATTTTGTCTGGCCCAATTCTCTGATTCAATACAGTAAATGACATTGCATCTTACCGTATTAATTCCATTTAACTTTCCCGTTAGCTATGGTGTGTGACCCTTTGGGATCATACAATACTGGTAATAAGTCCTAAACTTATAGATCATGAGCGGACTCTAGCAAGTCATCATGATCACCCAGTATTTATGACTTATGTCTGATCTCGACATTTATCATACTTTCTAGAGATAGTACAGTAGATTTCAGGACATTCCCAACAATCTCCCACTTGTACTGGAATCCTACATTCCCTAGTCCTTTTGTCTCAATATCTCGATCTGGCATAAGGCAAGATGCGTGCCATCCTTATATAGCCAGACCATGTTCATCGGACCAGATTTGATACTGACAATGCAAACGACTTGGGCAAGTCCGTTTGGGAATGGCCATTCTCTTACCAGCTATCAAATCTCCGATTGGCCTAGAGATATTACCTCCGTTAAACGGCAGGGACAAATCCCATCTTGTTCCATCACTATGAACTACACAATTCATAATACACCCAACCAAGGTCCGTATAGCTCCCAGTTACGAAAC
This sequence comes from Orychophragmus violaceus, assembly GCA_030180135.1. NCBI lineage: Eukaryota > Viridiplantae > Streptophyta > Magnoliopsida > Brassicales > Brassicaceae > Orychophragmus > Orychophragmus violaceus. The sequence continues at coordinate 90,507,614 of CM058234.1, forward strand.
AGCGTTAGACAATGATCAAAGCGTATTACTCCATGTGCAGCCACATGCATGCGAACTCAGGTCTAAGGACTATACTCTATAGTCATATATGAGTACCTCTCATGACACAGATATTAATATCTTGTAGAGTTCTCATCAGCGGGCCATGTCCGGTCATATGCTCCCCTACATATACCTATGTGTCGACTTTGATGCCGCGCATCTATGACCCCTCGAAACTTGGTCATAAGTCTCAACACAATCTAGTCTCAACAGGTTGTTGATGTTCCAATTTCAACAACCTTCGACTATGGACACTATGATTTATGTCATTATTCAGGATCAAGTCTACTCATGTACTTCGATGGCCCATATATAATGACATGAATCATTTTGGAACGATTATTTTATATCACAGTTAAAAATAATCCAGAAATAAAAATTTCATTAACATTTAAAATGTTTACATGAACCAATCAAAATAACTAAAACAAAAGCCCTCACAACTCCCACTCAAAAAGAGATTACATTTGAATATCTCTAATTCCTACAGCAGCAGTATGCAACTCGTGCTTAGGTCTCGGGAGTGGCTTTGTCAACGGGTCAGCCACGTTCTCATCAGTGGGAACTCTGCTGACCATCACTTCACCTCTATTCACTATATCACGAATCAGGTGATACCTTCTCATAATGTGTTTGGATTTCTGATGATGTCTCGGTTCCTTGGCTTGAGCAATTGCACCATTGTTGTCACAATACAGTGCTAGAGGCTCAGTGGCATTTGGGAATACACCGAGTTCAATCAAGAAGTTCCTTATCCAAACTCCTTCCTTCGCAGCTTCTGAAGCAGCGATGTATTCAGCTTCAGTTGTGGAATCTGCCACGGTGCTCTGCTTGGAACTCTTCCAACTTACTGCACCGCCATTCAGACAGAAGATGTAGCCAGACTGTGACCGGAAATCATCCTTATCTGTCTGAAAACTTGCATCCGTGAATCCACTCATTTCAAGCACTTCACTTCCTCCGTAAACCAAGAACTTATCCTTAGTATTCCTCAAATACTTCAAGATATTCTTTACGGCAATCCAGTGACTCTCACCTGGATTAGACTGGTTCCTACTCGTCATGCTTAGTGCATAAGCAACATCAGGACGAGTACAGATCATGGCATACATGATAGATCCTATAGCCGAAGCATAAGGAATCCTACTCATGCGCTTAAGCTCATCAGGTGTCTTAGGACACTGGTCCTTGCTTAGTGTAGCACCATGTATCATTGGCGTGAACCCCTTCTTGGATTTATCCATTCCGAATCGATGCAGGACTTTATCTATATAAGCATCTTGACAAAGTCCAATCAGCTTTTTAGATCTGTCTCTCAAGATTCGGATTCCAAGAACATACGCGGCTTCACCCATGTCCTTCATGGAAAAACAACTTCCCAGCCAGTCTTTAACAGACTTCAGCATTGGAATATCATTTCCAAGAAGCAATATGTCATCGACATATAGGATAAGAAACACCACTTTGCTCCCACTAGTTTTCTTATACACACATTGTTCCTCTTGGTTTCTGATGAAGTCAAAGTTCTTTATTGCTTCATCAAAACGAAGATTCCAACTCCTCGATGCTTGCTTCAATCCATAAATGGATTTGTGAAGCTTGCATACTTTCCCAGCATTCTTAGGATCAATGTAACCGTCAGGTTGTGTCATATACACATCCTCCTCCAAGATTCCATTCAGGAAGGCGGTTTTCACATCCATCTGCCAAATCTCATAGTCATAATAAGCGGCATTCGCTAGGAGAATCCGAATTGATTTCATCATGGCCACTGGTGAATAGGTTTCATCATAGTCTATACCATGAATTTGCTTGAAACCTTTTGCCACCAACCTGGCCTTGTAAATCTGGACATTTCCATCCATGTCATTCTTCTTCTTGAAGATCCATTTACACTCGATGGCTTTTGCACCAGCAGGTAAATCAACCAGTGAAAACACTCGGTTAGCAGACATGGAGTCCATCTCGGATTCAGTGGCTTCACGCCACTTTAAGGAGTCAGGGCCCATCATGGCTTCTTCAAAGTTCGAGGGTTCATCACCGTCAATGATCAAAAGATCATGGCAATTAGTCACGAGGAATCCCTGATATCTATCGGGTTCGTGACGGATCCTTCCGGATCTTCGAAGTTCAGGTACTGCAGGTTCAGGTTCTATTACAACTTCATGTAATTCATCCTGCTGTTCTTCCTCATTAGGTTGAACAGGTTCCTGTCCTTCTTGAATTTCATCAAGTTGTACCTTACTCCCACTATCTTTTCTAGAGAGAAACTCCCTTTCAAGAAAAGTGCAATCCCGAGCAACAAATACCTTGTTCTCGGATCGCAGATAGAAGTAATAAGCCTTGGTATCCCTAGGATAACCAATGAAGTAGCATTTGTCAGATTTTGGTGTAAGCTTGTCTGAGATTAATCTTTTGACATAGGCTTCACAACCCCAAATTCTGAGAAAAGACATTGCTGGAGCTTTTCCAGTCCATATCTCATATGGTGTCTTTGCTACTGCCTTTGATGGCACTCTGTTCAGTGTGAACGTTGCGGTGAGCAAAGCATATCCCCAAAGGGATATTGGAAGGTCTGTGTGACTCATCATGGATCGGACCATATCTAACAATGTCCGATTCCTTCTCTCAGACACACCATTCCACTGAGGTGTTCCAGGAGGTGTGAGTTGGGAGATAATCCCACACTCACTCAGATGATCACGAAATTCATGGCTCAAGTATTCTCCTCCTCGGTCCGACCGAAGAGCCTTAATACTTTTACCAAGCTGGTTCTGTACTTCATTCTGGAATTCTTTGAACTTTTCAAAGGTTTCCGACTTATGTTTCATCAAGTAGACATATCCATATCTACTGAAATCATCAGTGAATGTAATGAAGTACTGAAAGTTTCCTCTAGCACTTGTGGACATTGGGCCACACACGTCAGTATGTATCAGGCCCAATAGTTCAGTGGCCCTTTCTGTGGGTTTATTGAAAGGGGCCCGTGTCATTTTGCCCATTAGGCAAGATTCGCATTGCTCACAAGACTCAAAGTCAAATGAGCCCAAGAGTCCATTTGAATGGAGCCTCTTAACGCGTTTCTCACTAATGTGCCCCAAACAACAATGCCAGAGAAACGTTTCATTTTCTTCGTTAGATTTGAACCGTTTTGTATTTATGTTATATACTGGAGCAGATTGATCCAGCATGTACAGCCCATTTATAAGAGGGGCACAGCCATAGAACATATCATTGAGATTAAAGGAACACAATTTATTCTTAATAGAAAAATCAAATCCTTGCAAATCCAACAATAAAACTGAAATGATATTTCTGCTTATAGCAGGTACAAAATAACAATTCTCAAGTTCTAAAATCAATCCAGAAGGTAAAGACAACAAGTAAGTGCCAACGGCCAGTGCTGGAACCTTCGCTCCATTGCCAACCCGCAACTCTACTTGCCCTTGCTTCAACCTTCTACTGTTGCTGAGCGCCTGCATATTAGTACAAATATGAGCCCCACATCCAGTATCTAATACACAAGTGGTATTATCAGAAGTAGTAGTATTTACTTCAATAACAAAAATACCTGAAGATTTAGTCTCCAAGGACTTCTTCTTCTTCAGACTTTCCTAGTATTTCTTACAGTCCCTGCGGTAATGCCCTGCCTCTTTACAAAAGTGACATATGTCAGAAGGCCCAGCTTTGGACACGGGCTTGGGCTTGGCGTTTTCATTGCTGACTGCCTTGCCCTTTCCCTTGTCTGCAGCGGATTTCTTGAAACCCTTGCCCTTCTGCACCATGAGTACAGACGACTCCTTGGTCTTCTTCAGATTCGGTTCTGCAGTCTTGAGCATACCATGTAGCTCAGGCAAAGTCTTTATCAACCCATGCATATTATAGTTCAAAATGAACTGGTCATATGCAGGAGTAAGAGACTGCAGAACGATATCACAAGCAAGCTCTTGGCTTATAGGACAGTCGAGCCTTGTCAAATGATCGAGATAACCCATCATTTTCAGAACATGTGGACTCACTGCTGCATCCTTAGCCATTTTACAGTCCAAGAGATTCTTAACAGTTTGGAATCTCTCTGTACGAGCCTGCTACTGAAACAACGCTTTCAGATTTGCCATCAGCTCCATGGGACAAGTCAGGCCTTCCCACTGCATCTGCAGTTCGGGAGCCATTGTCGCCAACATCAGGCAAATCACGTCATTAGCATCTGAAGAATGCGTATCCCAAGCATTTTTCACAGCTTGTGCGGCATTATTCGCAGGTCTAGGAGAGAGAGCTCTTTCAAGGACATAAGCCTTCTTCTCCTGCCTGAGCACAAGTCTCAGGTTCCTGGACCAGTTCAGGAAGTTTGATCCGTTCAGTTTGTCCTTCTCAAGGGCAGACCAGATCGAGAAAGTGTTTTGTGTTGTTGTGCTTGACATAGCTGAAAATATGAGACAATAGAGTTTTAGTTATTTAGTTCATAAAAGAGTAATCTTAAAACATATAAGAAAACTCGCATTGCATTCAAAATTTCTTTGTTTAACCTCATAAGAATGCAATGATTCCGAGACCCATGTTCAACTAAATCCAAAGTGGGCCACTGGCCGTCACCCGGAATTAGCTTTACTTGGTAAGCATACACACAGCTAGTTATATCTCATATAACTCTCGGTTGTGAATTGGACCCGAGGCCCAAATTCACCAGATGTCTCAAGGCCCGGGACTCCCGATGGCCCAGTCAAGGAAACCAATCTCTTACAGCCAAATAATCACTAAAGTCTGGGACTCCCAATGAAATTAGTGACTATATACTACTTTACTTATGCGAAAACAGATACCTCACACTGTAAGCCATATCTGTAATCGAATAAGCGTTAAGTATCTGACAAGATTGGAAAGACATCCAAGCTTGATATTGTTTTTGAGGATTTTAAGTTTTATTTCCAAAAATAGAAGATTACTATTTTGGGAAACTTTCTTATTTTAGAAACTTTCTAAATTTAGTAACATACTAAAAATAGAAATTTCTAATTTAATATTTCATAAATATTTTGGGTTGGGTCACAAATTATAGGCCTAATTCTTGGCCCAAGACCATAGAATTCCAGTTGGCCCAATAATTTGACATAACCGATTCGGTTTATTAATTCTGGTCCAAGACCAAATTAACTATCAAAACCATCGGTTATTTACTAAACCAGACCAGCTCTAAATTATTTGGTCCAACCAAATCAAACTTAGACCAGCCTTCGGTTTAGGTTAAAATTCAATTTTTGAATTTCAATCCGGTTTAACCAGAAATTAAATAATACCATGTATTAAATAATTTCCAGCAAACCGCGATTCGGGTTAACCGCTTGAACCACCAATTAAATTGGATCGGTTCAAGTAAATCCAAAATCGGGAAGAAACACCTAGTGTTTTAGCCAATTTGATTTAACTTGCGGTTTAAGGCTTTAAACACACAATTAACCGCCAATTAAATGGACCGATTAAATTGGTGTGGTTTTAGGCAACGAACCGCGAAGCTCGGTTTAACCGATTGACTATTCGCGGGACGTAAAATTTTAACGGGCCAAACGATCGACCACGGCCCATGAACAACACAAACGATCCACGATCGTTGCGTCCAGCTATGGCCGATCGTTCCTAGCCCATCTGTGATCCACGATCACATGGCCATCCGATCACGCGGTTTAAGGTGATCGATCATCGATCGATCCAATCGATCTCACGCATCACTTACGGCCCACGCATCACTCGGCCCATCTCATGATCGATCATGAGATCACACGGCCAATCGATTGGCTCATCGTCACACGGCCCTCTCTCGGCTTGCGCATCACTCGGCACACGATCAATCATGATCGGCCGAGACATTATGCAAAAACGATCGATACACACGCATCATTTAATGGATCAGTACACATGATCCAAGCCAAGCCGAGACCATAGCCATGTGACACCAAGCGATTAGGGTTCCTATCTTGCTATGCAAGAAATCGATTGCAAACAAATGATCCGAGACCAATTTTGCAAGCCGATTTAGGGTTTTAATGGTTTTTAATCAATTTTAACATAATTGATTCTCTAAACAATTAAACAGCCCTATGATCCAAATTACAAGAAACTAATGACCTTAGCTCTGATACCACTGTAGGATTATGGTGTTTGTTCAAGGTTTAATTCCCATATTTCAACCTAACACATAATCTTAACAGATCTAGGTTCTTGCAAAACGAATCATAAAACCAACCAAACCTGGATCATTACCTTTCAGATTGCAGCGGATAATTGATGGTAATGATGAGATCAGTTAGAACAGATGAACAACCTGCTCCTCCTTTGGTATCCACACTCTTACAAGCCGGGATGGCTGCTAGACCAAAGAGATGGATCAGAGAGAGAGTGAGAGAGAGAGATGGTCGACGGCTACCAAAAGAAATCGCAAGGGATCATCAATCCCTTAGGGTTTTCGAAAATATTAACCTCTCATTAATGGGCCCAAGTCATTAGACTAATGGCTCATTAATCTTTTGGGCCCAAGACACAAATCAGACAAAAGCCTGCATTTTGTCTGGCCCAATTCTCTGATTCAATACAGTAAATGCCATTGCATCTTACCGTATTAATTCCATTTAACTTTCCCGTTAGCTATGGTGTGTGACCCTTTGGGATCATACAATACTGGTAATAAGTCCTAAACTTATAGATCATGAGCGGACTCTAGCAAGTCATCATGATCACCCAGTATTTATGACTTATGTCTGATCTCGACATTTATCATACTTTCTAGAGATAGTACAGTAGATTTCAGGACATTCCCAACAAGAACGATGTTTAGAATTAGGGTTTGTATTCTTGGAATTGAGATAAACCGATGGTGCCTTTGAACAACAACTCATCTATTTTGCAACTAAAAATCAAGTTTGAATATGGTGTCTTTTTAGATAGTTCTCTATTTTTAGATGCGGTATAATTCATAATGTTTTTGGTACATGCATTTAATGATTTTTTATTTAGACAGTCATATTAAAAATTGCAGACAACAAATCAGAAGATGAAACACCCACTATTTTTCGTGCCTATGTTTCCAAACAGATGTAGAAGAAGTTTGGTATGTAATCTTAGTATGACAATCTCATTACGGTTTTTTTTAAGGTGATTTTATTTCTAGCAATCATTGTTTAAACTTGTGTTGCAGATTATACCAGAAAAGTTCTTTAATAGCTTTATACTTGAAAAAACCAATGTTACAATCGGTGTACTCACATCTGATTTAAGGCGAGAAGAGTTCCCTATCAAACGAGTTGGTGATAGGCTTTTAGAAGGTTGGAGACGGTTCTTCCGGGCTCATGCATTAGATGAGTTAGATCTTATAATTTTTGAGTATCGTGGAGGTGCTAATTTCCATATGGTACACCAGTTTGAACCAAAGTGTTGTGAGATCACATATGAAAATACAGCACCGCCGATGGAGACTGGAGAAGGTAGCACGAGTAAATGTTTTTTCAACTTATTTTGACTAATAATCGAGATGATTTTGAAGGAACTGAGAAGAAGTTTGTTACCTTAAACGTCACGAGTGACAACATAAAATGAAGCAGAATCGTAAGTTATTATTTGTATTTTTGTTTTAAGTATTGTTACATGAGAACATGATCCATGTGTGTTCATTTTGCAGTATCATCCTAAGTCCTTTGTGGATGCAAACGACTTGTGGACTGTTGCTGGCAAAAAAATATTGATGGTCAATGATGCTGGATAAAAATGGCCTATTGAGCTTGCATTCCATTCGGATACGGATAGGAGACGTATTCATTTGGCTGGCGGCTTAAGAGAATTTCTGACAGCAAATAATGTCAAGGCCAACTAAAGAATCACGCTTCAGATTTTCTGGCAAAATGTCACTGCTCCAGTCATGATGCTCTCCTCCAATAATGTCTGACTTCGTCTAACTCTTAAAGATCCTATGTTTCGTTTCGTTTAGTTTTGTCAAAAACTTATGTTTAATGTTTGCTTGGTTATATATATATTAACCTCACGTGGTACTATTATTATTTTTTGCTTATGACTTCTTTTACCTTAGGCTATCCACAATGGTTTCAACATTCAACACCCTCCACATCATCTTCTCTTTCTTCCACATCATAATTCAACACTCATTCAACTTTTATCATCTACAATGGTTTGTTTAAAAAAATTCAACATCCTACCCCACTAATAAATAAAATATATATTAAAAATATTATACATAAAATTAATAAATAAAATTACATAACAGTGATATTGATTTCTATGAACGTATAAACAAAATCTATAAACGTACATATGATATATGAACGTATATGCTTTTTTAAGTCACACACAATAAAACTTTAAATATTTTTATTTATTTTAAAAACTTTAAACACACGACACAAGTAAACACACATAACTTAATTAATACAATAGACTCAACTCACAAATTCATAACTCTCTCTGATCATGTAAACTTTTGAATCTTGCTCATATGTGTTTGACTAGGTCTGCTTGCAATTCGTGATGTACACTTGAATCACGCAACTCAGATCTAGCACATAGATGATTTGCAAATGCATGTTGCACCTCCGTCGAGAACTGTGGTGTACTAAACCCACTTGCCTCAGGTTGATCATAATCGTTCCAATGTTGAGAATACATATCTCGTTCATCCTCAACAATCATATTATGCAATATGATACATGACCTCATGATGATAGCCAAGTCAGCTATATCCCACATGCGAACTGGTTCGTGGATGATTTTAAATCGAGCCTGCAGCACTCCAAATGCACGTTCGATGTCCTTCCGACATCCCTCTTGACGTTGTGCAAATAAATTATATGGTTCACTCTGAGGAAGTCTAATTATAAAGAAAGTAGGATAAGAATGATAGATACCATCAGCAAGATAATATGCCATATTATACGGACGTTGGTTCACGAAGAAATTCACTCTTGGGGGTATTTCCCTGCTCCACATCATCGAACACTGGTGAACGGTCTAGAACGTTTATATCGTTCAATGTGTCTGGACATCCGAAAAATGCATGTCAGATCCATAGATCATGAGATGCAACTGCTTCAAGAATAACAGTGATTGTTCCCTTATCCCCTGAGTAAATTGACATTCCCACGCTGTAGGACAATTTTTCCATTCCCAGTGCATGCAATCAATACTTCCAATCATCCCCGGGAACCCTCACATTTCACTAACATGTATAATTCTTTCCAAGTCATCTTGAGTTGGGGCTCTGAGATACTCTTGCTCATACAATTGTATGATTCCTTTACAGAATCTTCGCAAGCACTCCAATGTTGTAGTACTCATATCTTGATGTATTCATCCCCCGTGTCGGCCGCCACACCATATGCTAAAATTCACATGGCAGTGGTACATTTTGCTAATGGAGATATACCTTCTTTATTGGCTGCGTCAAATCGTTGGGTGAAATAGTCGTCACTACTTGATATGTCCCCAACGATCCGAAGGAAAACATGTTTCCGCATCCTGAATATATTTCATGCGCTTTCGCCAAGATATCCTGCTCCGACCACCCGCTTTATTGCATACGTTTAGCGTTATCGTAAGCGCCAATCCATTTTTCCCAATTTTTGGTTCATGTAGTTGTAATGATTTCTGCATGAAACTCCACCACGCGGAAGATCAAATGAGCAATGCTTATTACAATACTCAAAAATTTTACCCCAAATGATTCACTCTTTTGGTTTTTGCCGATGACACTGTCTGTTGCATATTTGATCCACCCACTCATTAGTACCAAGTTTTGCTCAGTTGTCTATTTGTGGCTTTTCCAGGAAGCAGGGGTTGAATCGTCTGCACTTGGAGTGGTTTCATTAACAACAATTATACCACCAAGAGCCATTTGTGTAGAAAATTCGGGAAACTTAATTGCTCTAGAGTCCGGAACACTTTCATTACCCGCCGGCGTAGAAGAATTGGAAGGTGGTTGAGATGAATATGACATCGCCGAACTGTAATATGGATGATTGTTTGGAATAGCTGACAGCATGAAGAAACTTGGTGAGAAACCATAATTTGGCATATTTCAGGGTTGGTTGGAAGATTGATTTTGAAATGGATAATTGTTGGAATTTGAGTAGTTAAAAGGATGATTAAAAGAGTTTTGAGTGTTGGAAGGGTTATTGTTTGGATCCATTTTCTCAAAGAAGACAAGAAATAAGTTTCGAAGATGAGTTTTTCTCTGTTCAAATGTAATGAAACAAATCTCTATTTATAGAGTGAAAATAATGAATTTGGTATAATTTTTTTTTTAATATATCAGTTTATTTACAATAATTGTCTTCAATAATCTAGATGTAATATATATATCAGCCTCATTCTCTCCAATTGTCGTCCAAGTTATTGTATTATTTCCAGCGAAAGTTTTGTTTTACTAATGGCATCAAGTAATATATGGTTTATATGAACATATATATGCTATATATGAACGTATATATGGTACCAATGAACGTACACAGACAACGATGGGTTTTGTGCTGGAATATATTTCAAAAATAGATGAATTTTTTGTATATGTCTAGATTAAATGAACCAAGTCTATATTTGTATAGCTAAAAATAATGAATTTTGATATAATATTTTTTAAAGTATAATTTCGTATGCAATAATTACATTAAACTAATGTAGATGTAAAACAATATATATCTCTCACCTATATTCTCTCTCCAACTCATATCTATCCAGAAGTTACCATGTGTCTCACCAGGTCCCACAGTCTTTATATTCAACTAGTTGAAAGTTTAATCCATGTATGATGACAACACAATTTCAACACCCCATTGGAAGGGTTCAACTGTTGAATTAAAAATTCAACAACCCCATTGCAAGTGGTCTTATGGCAAGTACTTTGTATTTTGGATTAAGTTACTTTCCAATTTTATTATGGATTGTTTTTAATTTAAGAATATTTTCAAGGACAAAGATGTATAGACTAAGAATATTACATATCAAATCTAAACTAATTATATGAAATATAAACTAAATATGAATCTTTAAAAAAAAATATTATGTTTCGTGGTTTATTTTTCTTCATCTAGGATTCGAATATTCATTTAACCAAAAATGTTACATATTAACTTTGGTTCACTTTCCAATATATGTAATCATTATGTTTACTAATTTTTCTTGAAAATTACCATATTATATTAATCTAATAAATGTTTCTCATTCAAATTTACAACAAACAATTAATAATATTACTAGGATCCGACCAGCACTGAGCGTGCCGGTTTTTTTCTTCTTTTTATTCACATTTTAAAATTGTTTGATTTATAAAAATTAATTTAATATCATAATTTATTATTGATGTATAGTAGTTAACCAATGATTAACAATTTTAAATTCTGCTGGATCAAACAATTATTATTTTTATTTGTTTTTAATGCATTTTATACAACATTTGATTTATGTTATCCATTTTAGTATTAATATATGCATTTTAATTATTTTATTTGGTGTTTTTAAGTCTTAGATATTAAACATAATTATTTTTGGTTTGTTTTTGAATGAGTTTTAGACAACTTAAAATTTGTTCGTTTGTTTTTAAAAATCGGGCCTTAAATGATGTTAGACCATATTTATAGATAATGGGCTTTTGTAAGTGGATTACGTTTGTTATTGTTTGACCAAATTTAAGTTATCTTTTTAAAAAAAAAACTTAGAAAGGACCATCAAAATATTTGTATTCGACTAAATAAACTGATACCCTGAAATATCTATAACAATATACATATTAATATATCCTGCAAAATCTAAAAAAAAAAACAACTATCTATGATGCATAATATTCAAAATATGTAAATCATTATACCAAATCTAAACTATAATATCTACTTTTCCAATTTAAAATTGAAGTTTCTTTTAGATACAATTATTTTAATTTAATAGAACAAATATTAATAATATATCAATAGTCAAAATGAGTTTTTAAAATTACTACTCATGTAGATATATTGATAGGAAAATAATAATATATATATGGATTAGAAAAAATCATTAATTAAATTTTGAGTTGATATATACCTACATTCACCATTCAAAATTAATAATGACATTTTTAAATTATGTAAAAATATTTAATTAATTGATGTTATAAATATCATGATTTAAATACTGAGTTGACATTTACCTAATAATATTATTATTTTATTTGAAATTAACTAATTTCAAATAAACATGCAATGTATGTTAAGATAAATAAATATAACAACTACATCTATCATAAACACAAAAGCATTTGCATAAATAGTACCTTAATAAATACCGAGAATTGTATCAAAAAACATTCACCAAAATATTACATGCCAACTAAAAATAAGTTCAAAAGAGTTATGGAATAAGAAAGTAGTTACACAATACTTAGAATAGTAACCACTTGAAGAGTTCTTGCATTCACAAATATTAAATCCTGAGAAAAATTAGAAAATATAAATAATTACATAATTTTTTAAAATGATGCTAAATTTTATGTTTTAATGTAAATAATTTACCACTCTTTGATGGAAGTGGTTTCTTCAATTTCTGGATCAAAGATAACATCTGAGATATCACCAGAATCTTCAAGTATTGGTACTCCTGAATATATAGTTAAACAAATTTGTTTCAGTAATATATTAAGATTATGCTTAGAAGTATTCTATAAATTATCAAAAATAAAATATATTAACTTGAATTTTGCTTACTTGGGGAATTACCAACGCGCCAAAATCTCAAACACACAACATTTTTGTAATTTCCACTTGAGTTCCAAAGATCATTGAATTTCATAGCAACCCTACCCTTTGCAACACAATTGATGTATGTGTTGCTTCATAAAATTTATAGAAATTAGATATAATTCACGCAATCACAAAATATCATAAATAAAACATAACTTTTGTTAATTAAATGCTTACTCTCTTTACTTGATCTTAAATTAAATTTTGTAATCTTGAGTTGTGGTGAGAGGTCCAACCCACATGATTGCACCTATTACATCTAAATAACATAGAATTTTGAATAGATATCACGATTTTAATAATATAGAGTATAAACATGCAACAAACTAATAATTTGAAAATTAAACTAAACATATCAATAGTGTAGAGATGTTCGACATTGCCTTGCCAGAAGTTTTTGAATATCACAAACTCATTGTACATATCATTAGAGATATTGTAGTGGTTGTCAACTTGGGTGGAATCCTCAAGCAAAATCTTTTTTTCAGCATAAGTGTTTCTAAACTTTCGGTTGATATGGATCACTTCGAAATTCATCATACACATCCAAGACCCCTCTTCAAATTTGTCTTTGAATTTGTCTATAAACATCTGAGTTATGATAGCTTCGATGTTGTAACCCTATAACAAAATATTTAGAAAACAAATAGTTATCCTCAACAACATGTTTAGATTATAGATCAAAGACAACAAAGTATTATTAAAATTTTGGGCAAAGAAAACGTACGTATTCATCGGATATGATTACATGGATATATAAACCATTCATGCAATGACTTGTGAACCACTTCCGTATGATCTTTCCTCGAATATTCAGACAGGGTTCAGTACCATGAAGATCATAGAAGTTTATAAAATCACCCATAATTTATCTTGGTTTTTGAAGAGTTTAACAATATAAGTTATGATTTCGAAAGAACTTTCTTGTTTATGATAAACCAAAAAAAAAGTTGACGATGCCAATATATATATAGAAAATCCAAAATTTTGATTAGGTCTAATGTTAGGTGTAAATTGAATGTGATATTCGTTTATTGTGTTAATTGAACATGGAATTTTTTTTTTTTAAAGTAAAATAAATTAACAATAAATATTCTTATTGGTGGAATAATTCAATGTGTAACATTTATTAAGTTAAATGAATATTCACATTGTCGTAAACTCAACTTAATTAGATATTGGAAGCAAATTAAATATTCTCCCGTACTTATCTTCATGGATATTCGTTTCGAAAACAGTTATCACAAATATAATTTCTATATTTATATCTCTTCTTATATAGTAATATCTTTTAATATCTCTTCTTATAAAGACGATATCTTTCAATATACTCATAATTATAGTATTCATAATATAATTCTCATTAAATTTAGTTAAGTTATTATTAGTTTAGATATGTAAAAGATATCAAATACCAAATATCAAGCATATTGTTAGTTGTTTGTTACAAAAATTGAATGAAAAACATTTATTATATTAGTATATATAGTAATTGTCAAGTCAAATCAGTAAAAATCATGATTACAAATATTGGAAAGTGAACCAGGATTAATATGTAACATTTCTTATTAAAAGAATTTTGCACGCTCAAGATAAAGAAAAGTAAATTACGAAACTTTCACTTTTTGTTAATGTTTCAAATTTAGTTTATATTCCATATAATCCATTTAGATTTTTATGGAAATTTCTTAATTTGTTATTCTTTGTCCTGGATAATATTTTTTAACTAAAACAATCCATAACAAACTTTGAAAGCAATTTAATACACAAAAAGTACTTGACATGAGCTAAAAGAAGTCATAAGCAAAAAAAAAAAAAAATAGTACCACGTTAGTTCAAACATACATAACCATTTTTGGACAACATAAGTTTTTGACAAAACTAAGGTGGTGTTATTTAATATGTTTAGAGTCAATTCTATATGTTTTGTAATCCATTTTTATTTAATTAATGATTCTAAATCATACTTTAAAACCTGGTGTTATTGGATCTCTTATTTGTAAATCATACCTAAAAGATTTTAAAATTTGGTGTTATTCAATTAAGATTTCAAATACTTTTTTAAAATCCACTGTTATTCAAAACTAAATGATTTTAAAAATCTTTGTACATAGAGTTATTTGAAATCAATTCTAATGGATTTTTATGAGTAAATGAATAAAAACAAAATCTAAGCTATATTGTAGAGATTTTAGAATCTACACGCATGAATTCTTAAAACTAATATCAAAAATTTTAAATCTTGAAGATTTAAAATTTTATAGAATTGAATTTAAATATATGATTGAATAACACCTCCTAAACAAAAGATAGGTTTTTAAAGAGTTAGACGACATCATACATTATTGGAGGAGAGGATCAAGACTGGAGTATTGGTATTTTGCCAGAAAAATTGAAGAGTGATACTTTGGTTGGCCTTGATATTATTTGCTTTCAGAAATTATCTTAAGCCGCTAGCCAAACGAACACGTCTCCTATCCATATCCGAATAGAACACAAGCTCAACAGTCCATTTATGTCCATCATCATTGACCATCAAAATGGATTTGCCAGCAATAGTCCACAAGTCGTTTGCATCAACAAAGGACTTAGAAAGATACTACAAAACAAACAAATATGGTTCATGTAACAATACTTAAAACACACCAAAATACGAAGAAATAACTGACCATTCTGCTTCGCTTTATGCCGTCAATTGTGACGTTCAAGGTGACAAACTTCTCCCCAGCTCCTTCAAAAATCAACTCGATTATTACTGAAAACATTATAAACCATCAAATATTGTCCAGAAAATAGGTGGAATCAAACAACTTACTTGTGCTACCTTCTCCAGTCTCCATAGGAACGGATGTATCTTCTTAAAAATAATTTCTATTATTAGTCAAAATATTATACATCATTAGAAATTGTTTGAAAAATTAGTGAAAAAATAATTAATCGTGATACTTTCTCCAGTCTTCTTCGGAGGTGCTAAATTGAGACATAAAAATCATCTCGATTATTAGTAAAAAAATTAGAAATCATAATTAAATCTATAAGGTAAGAACACTTACTCGTTAAACCTTCTTCAGTCTCCAATAGTTCTGCTGTTTTTTGGTATGTGATCTCACAACCGTTTGATTGAAACTTGTGTACCATATGGAAGTCAGCACCTCCACGATACTCAAAAATTAGAAGATCTAACTCTTTTAATGCATGAACTCTGAAAAACCGTTTCCAGCCATCTCTAATCCTATTACCATCTAGTTTGATAGGAAAATCTTCAGCCCCTTAAATCAGATGTGAGTACACCATCAATAACATCTGTTTTTCCAAGTATAAAGCTATCAAAGAACTTGTCTGGTAAAACCTGTAACACAAGTTGAAACAATTACTGGCAGAAGAAAAATCAGGTTTAAAAAATAAGCCTTAATAACATAGCCACACTATGATTACATACCAAATTCCTTGTACACCTCTGTGGAAGCATAAGCACGAAAAACTGTGGGTGTTTCATTTTCTTATTGTTGTCTGCAAGTTTTTATAAGCAAGTCTAAATCAAAATCAATACATGCATGGATCAAAAAAAAAATATGAATTAAACTGCAGCTTTGAATAGAGAACTCTTTTTTAGGCATCATGTCCAAGTTGCAGAACATATGATTTGTAGAAAACGCCACCATCGGTTTATATCACTACAAATCTGAAATGAATAAAGACAAACCCTAATTCTTTACAACTGCATCTACTGCAAAATTCAAGGTTACCTTGTTGGATGAGTTTTTGAGAAATCAAGATTCTCTTACTACCACTCTCTAGACTGCAGCGCCAAGATTGGAAAAAGTTATTTCAATCCCCTCTGCACTTTTCTGTTTTTTTGCTAATTTTAGACTAAAAAACATAAAAAAAAAAAAAAAATTCAATTTCATGGTTAAATATGGGCCATAATTAATTTGGGCTTTAATTAATGACTAACTTATTAATAAATTAGCCCAACTGGAATAATTGATTTTGTACAATCATGAATTTTTTATTTATGCTAATTTCTAATAAATATTGATATAAGGCAATTTAGAATGAGTAAAAATATAAACGAAATGTATATAAAAAATACATAATTTAACCAAAGCATTGTTTAAAAAAACACCAAAATGATCCGATAATGAATAGACAATCTGAAAAAGAGTTTTAAGTAAAAGGACTAATCATCGATCTTGATAGTCTTCAAGCATTTCTCTTTAGTAGCTGAGTTTATATCAGCCAAATCTTCTAGCGTTTTTGGCTTGGACAATGGAGTCAAACAGGCATCTAAATTTTCTTGACTGTTAATATCAATCAACGAAACCTGCAAAATAACATAATATGATCTTATAAGAATAATCCTTTCAATGTCACACTATAATCATGTATTTGCATAATAAATAGTTTGTATGTATCAAATTACTTGATTATAGGATAAACTTACTTGCTCACTAGAAATAGCTGAATCAAATGGGTTAAGAGGCTCTGATCCTTCCTCGATCTTGAGAACTTCGTCAATAGACCAAGTTTTTTCAACCTTATAGATTTCTAATCCCCAAAAACGTTGTCCTTGTTTACCAACACTCCAAATTGAAAAGATTTTCCAACCAAACTCTTTATAGGATTAGGCAGTATGGTTGGATCTTCC
Organism: Orychophragmus violaceus; assembly: GCA_030180135.1. Classification (NCBI taxonomy): domain Eukaryota; kingdom Viridiplantae; phylum Streptophyta; class Magnoliopsida; order Brassicales; family Brassicaceae; genus Orychophragmus; species Orychophragmus violaceus. The sequence continues at coordinate 90,525,068 of CM058234.1, forward strand.
ATCTGTAATATAAAAAACATTTATTCAATATGAACGTTTAAATGAGGTTGAGTGCATAGAAAGTATGGATAATAACCTCATTCAACGATCCATCTAGCAGTGTATCGGCTGATATCCCAATAAGTTTCTCAGCAACTGAATCAAGTAGCATGAACTTTATCTCTGTTGTTTCATCTTTCACCATAAGATGCAACTTGAACCTGCATAGAATAAATAGTGAAATATAGGATTCAAAACATAAAAATATTTTGCAAGAAAAAGCTTGGTTAAAAAGAACATACTTGGATGAAACGTCTGTGATATTGTCCTTGCATTCGTCACAACGGAACAAATTTTTTTGGACAGTTGATTTTATTTTGATGACCCTTTTATTGTATTTTGCATGGTTAAAGTAATACCATGCATAATCCGTATCATAGGCATATATGGTGCCTTTAACCCTGACTTTTCTTTCCTTCAACCATTACAATACACATAATATAAACATAAGTAAATTATAAATAGAATGCAACTATATAAACTACTATATGGGTACCTCGGTAGCCATAAGTATTTCTGATACACAAAGCTCAGTAAACTCTGCCCACTGCTCTGGTTTGTTTTTTTTCCTATTCACCAAAGCCTCTCCTTGTTCACACACAGCGAGAGCAAGGTCATCATCGAGTAGCCTTAAACAATTAGAATTAGTAAACCTCAATATATAAGTAAAACATTATAATTGATTAGAAAAATAACCTTCATAAACTTACATTGTCAGAAATTCTTCAGCTTCCGGGCAAGTTGGGTTCATAATGACTTTAAAAGCGTCAAATGCATTTGTGATTTTAAGTTCTCCTAAATGTCAAACAATCATTGGTGATATCGGACATTGGTAAAACATTGATAGAACAGTATGATTTTATGAATCGTTTAATCAAGAAGCATTGATTCTTTGAATCGTTTAATCAAGAAGCATTGTCCATGGTTACAAACCTTTGTATGTGTTGGTTTTTGCAAATCGGATCAAACAAATCAATGGGTTATCATTGGCTTCTTGACATGCATTAAAAACTTGTTCAACAAAATTCTCCCAAATACAACATGCCAATCTTTGATCACTATAAAAAAATTGCATTAGTACATTCATTTTGTAATCATAAAACTAAATCCAGTAACCATCGAAACTTACTCAGTATTTCTCAAAGTAAACTCAATTTTCATCCTCTCTTTACCCATTACTTGAACAAAATCCATGCCGCCAACGTCCATAACTTGGCCAATAACATCTAATCGCAACAATAAAAAAAGTAAAACAAATAATTAATACCATAAAGAGGTTTTGAAATGATAGATACATTGGGGTTTAGTTCTTAAACTTACCAACCAAATGATGTGTTTTTAAACTCCCATTGAAAATGGATTCAAAACTTGTCAATGATAAAAGACTATCATCCAGCTTGAGTTCAGATCGAGTAATAGCCATATTACACAAGAAAGACATTTTGTAGACATGGTCGGTTGGTCTATATTGGCCAGATGCATGTTTTACTGGAAAATTCTCAATAACCCTCTATTCTCCAATGGGTAGATGTCTTTGAACTCGTACCAAATATTGTTTTTTGCATGAAGTATGAATTTTGACACCCTGCAATGAAATAATTAAGAATTCATGACAAAACCATTAAAGTTAAATGTTTAACACAATAACATAATCAATTTCCTTACCGTTTTGTCAGCCAACACGAGTTCCAATGACTCTCCACTAACAGCAGTGAACTGCTTTCAAGAGTGAAGGACTTTCACTTGAACTCGTCATGTGGTTTTGAATGGTTTCACATTTTTGAGATATGATACATTTTTGGTAGAACTCATTTTGTCGGCTGGTAGAGAGGAAAATAGTAACAAAATGCGTTAAGAGAGACTGGAGACTTTGATAATAGATGTTCGTATATATAGTTTTTTTAGGTCAAAATTTTCGGTAGAATATCATTGGCATATTCGAATGAAATATTAAATTCTAAATATCTTTGATTGATATCGAATATTATGGTAACTGAATTTAGAAACATTTTAAATTTTAATGCACTATCGAGACATGGTTCTGAAAGTTTACATGAAAACTCTGAAGGAGGGTTGTATTTTGTCGTTATTGTGTCATAATAGCAATATATTATCTGGTATGGAACAAAGGGAAGAGGGATATTATTCATTCATGTGGTTCTGTAAATGTAATACTAACAGATTCAGTATACATGTTCATGAGTTTTATTTAGGTGACTCTGACATTGGTGATGGTTTAATACAGATGCTTGTCTTGGATGGGCAAGACAACTCAACAACTAACTTTGAGATTTTTTTTAACTCCAAGTCGATACTCAAGAGGGGAGAACCAAAATTTTAATTTTAATATGCGGCTTTTGAGTTGGAATGGTCAAGGTTTGGGAAACAAATGGACGATTGGTTATCTACGGGAAATAATGCATAAGAACAAGCCTGAGTCTCTATTTCCATGAGAGACAAAACAACATTTTTCTTTTACACAAAAATTTATGGGTCACTTTGGATACGACAAGATTTATACAGTCAAACCGAGAGGAGCCAGTGGGGGACTGGTGTCATATTATAATGACACATCAAACGTGAACATTATATATGCAAGCAATAGGATGATTGATATTGAAGCAGATGTAAAGGGGAATAGGGTTTTGCTATCTTTTGTTTATGGCGACCCAATACAGAAATTACGGGATCAAGTTTGGGAGCGTTTGACTCGTATGGGTGTGGTGAGGACAAATACGTGGTTCATAATAGGTGAGCTCAATGAAATCACATGCAATCACGAAAAGCAAGGGGGGTCCCTGAGGCATGCTTCTACTTTCGTATCTTTAATAATATGATTCATGATTGTGGTTTAATTGAATTTCCGTCCTTGGGAGACTCTCTATCCTGGAGAGGAAGGAGGGGAAAGCAACTTATTAGGTGCAAACTGGATAGGGTTCTAGCTAATGAAGACTGTCATACACTTTTTTCCTTTTCATTTGTGGAATATTTGGGGATGATTGGTTCAGACCATCGTCTGATTGTGGCATCTATTGAGGATAAAATCCAGAAGAGACGAGGTCAGTTCAGATTTGATAAACGTTGGGTGGGAAAAGATGGCCTAATGGACACAATTAAACTGGGATAGGAAGGTTCGAATGACATTGGAGAAAGGAACTTCTATGAAAAGATTGGTAGATATCGACGTGAATTGTCAAGATGGAGGAAAAAAAAATCCTTAATACAATAAGGATCACATATATAAGTTACAGAAATAACAGGAAGAGGTCCAAAAAGATGATACTAAGACACTTGAGAAGGTGTTGGAGATCTCAGATAAACTGAAACAGGCTTACAGAGATGAGGAACAATTTTGGCAACAAAAGAGCATGAATATGTGGCACACATCGGGTGACAGATATACAAAGTTTTTCTTTGCATTAACCAAACAAAGGCGGGCAAGGAATCGGATTGTCAGACTCCACAATTCATCAGGAGACTGGGTCACAAAGGATCATGAAGTGGAACGAGTAGCGGTGGAATATTTTGAAGAGTTATTTACGACAACTAACCCGGATGATTTCGAGGATTTTTTACAGGAAGTCCCGGTCTCAATCACAACTCAGATGAATGAGAGACTTATGGTTTTAGCTACTGAGGAGGAAGTGAGGCAAGCTTTGTTCATGATGCATCCAGAGAAGTCCCCGGGGACAGATGGGATGACAACTTTATTCTACCAACAATCGTGGCCAATTGTGAAAAATGATGTTATTCGGCTGGTTAATGACTTCCTACAATATGGGGAGCTGGATACAAGACTGAATATAAAAAACATTTGTCTTCTTCCGAAGACGGAACGACCGAGCAGGATGACGGAGTTGCGCCCTATCAGTCTTTGTAATGTGGGTTACAAGATCATATCGAAGGTTTTATGTCAAAGATTAAAGAGGCTACTACCAAGATTGGTTTCGGAGACACAATCTGCCTTTGTTGCGGGCAGGTTAATCTCAGACAATATCTTAATAGCTCAGGAGATGTTTCATGGATTACGGACAAACCCATCTTGTAAAGGTAAATTTATGGAAATTAAGACATATATGAGTAAGGCTTATGATAGAGTTGAATGGGCATTCATTGAGAATCTACTGAAGAAGATGGGATTCCATGATTAATGTGTCAATCGGATAATGTGATGTATAACCACGGTTCAATATAGGGTTCTCATTAATGGACAACCACGGGGTTTTGTAGCTCCACAGAGAGGTTTGCGACAAGGTGATCCTTTATCACCATATTTATTTATCCTTTGCACTGAAGCTTTGATTGCGAATATAAAGAAAGCGGAGCGCGAAAAAACAACTAACGGGACTGAAGGTGGCAAGAGCATGTCCGCCGATATCACACCTTATGTTCGCGGACGATAGTTTATTTTTCTGCAAAGCTAACAAGGAGGCATGTCAGACAATCCTACATATACTTAAATCCTTCAAGGGTGTGTCGGGTCAGCAAATTAACTTTTTGAAGTCTTCACTTCAATTTGGACATACGATTGCGACTGAAGTTCGCGATGAGGTGAAAGCGTTACTAGGCATCACAACGATGGGTGGAATGGGATCATATTTGGGTAACCAGAGAGCCTCATTGGACCTAAGACACATGTTTTTAGTTTCTTACAAGATAGACTTCATGAAAGAGTTAATGGCTGGACGATAAAACTACTCTCACGAGGGGGAAAGGAGGTTATGATAAAGGCGGTGGCAACGGCCTTACCAAATCATGTAATGACATGTTATATTTTACCTAAAAAGATCACTACAAAATTAACAAGTATGGTTTCAAACTTCTGGTGGAGTACAAGTGGAATGAGTTTAGGTATGCACTGGATGTCACGGGACAAACTTTGCCGAGAAAAAGGAGATGGTGGGATTGGCTTTAGAGTTTTTTGGGATGCAAACACGGCCTTTTTAGCGAAACAATTATGGAGACTAATTGATAAGCCGGATATCCTCTTTTCAAACGTTTTTAAAGGAAGATATTTTAGGAATGCGGGTCCTATGGATCTAATAAGATCATAGTCAACATTGTATGGATGGCGGAGTATTACACCGGCTAGACCTCTGGTTAAAAAAAGGACATATCAAAGGGGTGTGAACATGGAAGTCTATTTCGATATGGAATGACCCGTGAATACCATCTTATCACCCGAGACCAGCAACTCAAAAAATGGATTCTTATCAAACGTTGGTGACTGTTGACCAATTGATTGACCATCAGAACAAAATGTGGAACATACCACTACTGGAGACAGTTATAGTACCAGGGGATGTGGCTTTGATATTGAGTATCCCTTTTAGCCAGACTCATAAATCTGACTCGTTGGGATGGTTACCTACGAAGTCTAGAAAATACACGGTGAAATCGGGGTATCATCTGGAGAGAGATTTCACTAACAATGACGAAGCTGCTCCTATCCTGGAGCCAAGCACCAAAAAACTACAAGCTTTTTCGTGGAAGGTCAAATGTTCACCCAAGATAAGGCATTTAATATGGCAAGCATTATCAGGTTATTTACCGGTGGCACAAAAATTGAAGGGAAGAGGGATAAAATGACACTCGTTATGCTCGGTGTGGAGCAGAGGAAGAATCAATAAATCACGTCTTATTTGAATGTCCACCAGCAACTCAAACCTGGACATTATCCCACATACCGACAACCCAGAGGTTTTCACAACGGCATCTATCTATACGAATATGGATTATTTGTTTTGGAGATTACCCTCGGATAAAGAGATGAATATTTATCTCTGGTTACTATGGTATATTTGGAAGAGCATGAATGATATGGTTTATTGTCATATTGATCGGGACCCTCAGGAAACCTTAAGATTGGTAAAAACAGAATATGTTACATGGGGAGATGCGCAGTTAAATGAGTTAAAAGAAACACTAACAGGATCATTAAATGGGGAAAACTATGAAATTGATTTGAGACCCACAAGGCAATAGTGTTTGTGGATGGATCTTGGAAAGAGGGTGATCAGTTTTCAGGACAAGGATGGTATAATGTTATGAAAGAGATGTAAATGTTTTGATGGGGGCACTGAATATAAGAGCCAGTTTATCCCCACTACATGCAGAATTTGAAGCCCTGGTTTGGGCTATGGCATGCATGAAGTATCATAGACATCAACACATCACATTTGCAACAGACTGTTCAGAATTGGTGAAGATAGTGTCGGCACCAGAAGAATGGACATCTTTCTCGATTCACTTAGACGAGTTCTAAATAAGAAATGAGTACTTTACAACTTTTGAACTCATCCATGTACCACGTACAAGAAATATGATGGCAGATCGACTAGCACGGATTGCCCGTCTAAGACCATCATATTCAATTCACGTTGGACCGGAGCCACCAAGCTAGATTAGTGAAAAATAGGTTTCATTATTGTTCTCTTGTTGACAAAAAAAAAATCTTAACATACATTGCATGTTTATTTGAAATTTATTAATACTCAATATTTAAATCATGATATTTATTAAGTGAACCAATTTAATATTTTATTATTGTTAAAAATTACAAATAATCAAAATTATTTCAGTAGTAAAACATTTGGTTAATTTGCATGTATCGAAATGGTGCATATAGGTATATGTCAACCTAAGATTTAATTAATAATTTTTATCCAATTAATATAAATAATTATTTTACTATAAATATACCTACATGAGTAGTAATTTTGAAAACTCATTTTGACTATTGATATATTTTAAATATTTGTTCTGTTAAACAAAAATAATTGTATCTGTAAGAAACATCAAATTTGATTTTGAAAAGTAGTTATTATAGTTTAGATTTGATATAATGATTTATATATTTTGAATATTATGCATCATCAATAGTTGCTTTGATTTAGATTTTGCAAGATATATTAATATTTATATTGGTAGAGATATTTCAGGTTATTAATTGATTTAGTTGATGTAAACACAAATATTTGATGGACCTTTCTAAATTTTAAGTAAAGATAACTAAAATTTTGTAAAAAAATGACAAACTTAATCCACTTACAATTGCCCATATACATAAATATTTTCGAACATCATTTAAGCCCGGTTTTTTAAAACAAATAAAATAAAGTTTTATGTTGTTTAAAACTCATTCAAAAATAAACACAAAAATATCAGTTTAACATCTAAGATTTAAACACACCAAAATTAGTTAACTAGTATATATACTAAAAATAGATATTAATATAAATCAAATGTTGTATAAAACTCATTCAAAAACAAACGAAAAAATAACTGTTTAATCAAACGGAATTGAAACAAACCAATAATTAATTAACTAACATATATGAATACCAAAACTTTGATATTAACATAAATTTGTTAAATCAAAAATTTTTACAATGTGAATAAACAGAAAGAAAAAATACCCTCACGCAGACTCTAGTATGGTTTAAAGTTCTTCTAATCAACACATCACCAAAACACTCTGAATTTGACTGGTAGAGCAAATTAGAGTATTTTTGTTATAATTATAATTAATTAAGTTTTACTCTATTTGTTGTATTACTCGAATATACCTGTTACAAATTACATTATTATAAATTACCTCATTACAAAATAATGTTTATTAAATTTTAATCTGTAGAAATTAATATATAATACAAGTTTTGTAAGGTTGAAACTAATTTCTAAAAGGTTATTCGAAACAGTTTTTTGTTGCTAAATTGTAAATAGCAATGAACGTTTAGATGTTACATTTTGCATGCGTTAACAAAATACTAGACCTATATGATTAGTTTTATGACAAAAAAAAAAAAAAAACTAATTGTAACATCATTGGATTTAACTTATGATAGTTTATAAATATACATCAATATACCTTGTCACACACGCTTCTAACCACTCCATTATTTCCGGTTAACACCTTGTAAGAAGACAATTTAACAAACGCGGAAGAGAAAGCGTTGAAGAAACGGTCCTGATCAGCCGCAAACGCTTCGACAAACGGGCGTGTGCGTGGGTCCGCTCCAATCTCCGAGTCAATTCTCAGATTACCACGTCCCGCGATAGAATCATCGTAATAAGCTGTGTCGAAGATCAACGAAGTCTGGTCGTTGGGAACAAATGTAGCTTTCGCTGTCTCGGATGATGGAGAAAACTCTGGGCAAACAACTCGCAAAAACGTTTGAAAACGTGGATCCATGTTTACATTCGTCACGTTCGCGTTCTCTAAACGCGATAATATGTTGTTACAGTGTGTCACTCCTATTGTATGTGAACCCATAATGGCTACGGACTCCTCGACGGTCATGTCCATGCCAGCAAAGAGACTTAAGATAGAGTCTACGTCAGCAGTGGAAGGAGGAAGCTCAGCGTCAGCCACATGTTTGCTGGGAGTGGAGAGAGAGTCTTTTCTTCCTAATGGCACGGCGATGAGTGGGCCACCCGTGAGAGCGACGGCTTCTCTTGCGGCGAGGATGATGAGGTCAGAGCAAGAGACTTGCTGGGGACACTCGATCTCCAGTGAGGTTTTGATTGCGCCAATCAGTTCCCTCTTTCTGATTCCGAAGTTCTTGGCTGAGTCAAGCTCCGTGAACTGCTGGTCCCCACTTGGGTCGATTAGGATCGATGCGTCACATCCCTGTGAAATGAAGTAGCTACACACATTTGATCTTTCGACAACTGAATAAATGATGATGAGTAATGTAATAAATAGAACCGATAGCAATGATAAAATCGAGTGTTCTCGATCATTATGTTTTTTTTTCTCGCATGTATCGGATTAATGAAAATAGTTTATATATTTAGCTTATGTCATAAATTTAAGTCACAGAAATACTAGTATTCCGGAGTTATAAATGATCGCTAACATGGAAACAAATAAAAACGGCTACCTGCTTCTCCTAGCTATCACAATGGACCGTGACATGTTCAACTAAATAAAGTGGTCTATTAGCAAAATTTCCGAGTCGTGCTGTTTTCCAAATATATAGATCACAATATCACATGTAGAATAAATTAGATAGTCAGCAACATATATAATCATATATAAAACATATCAAGCTTTTGTTCTGTATATATAAAAGCAAATTAAACAGCAGATAAAACAAAAAGCTCAAATTCATGTCAGCAAAAACACTATTTAGAATGAGGCATCATGGACAAAGGTCAAATGTTGGCATCTTTAAAAGCATACTTTGTCACCGAATAAAATTTATTAGTTTGAAATTATTAATTTATTAAAAAATGAGCTAAAACGTAACTTGAAATAAAATAAAATAATAAATTAATCAAGTTATTAATTTATCAAATATTAATCTGTATATGATCATGTTTGTTCACTTAATTAAAGTACTAATTGAATTGTTAATCATAATTAACTAGTTAACTTTCCAAACCAAAGCCCTAATTTCAAGTTGAATCACTTTGTGTGTGTGAGAGAGAGAGAGAGAGAGAGAGAGAGAGAGAGAGAGAGAGAGAGAGAGAGAGAGAGAGAGAGAGAGAGAGAGAGAGAGAGAGAGAGAGAGAGAGAGAGAGGAGAGAGAGAGAGAGAGAGAGAGAGAGGAGAGAGAGAGAGAGAGAGAGAGAGAGAGAGAGAGAGAGAGAAAACCTGAACTTGACAGTCATGAAACATAAGCCTTAGCAGTGCGGCAGGAGACGTAGGATCAAGAGCAAACAATGGTGAAATTGAAGATCTCACGATCTCTTCGAGTCTTGGACATGTTTTCTCGTAGTAATTGTAAGATAGGCCTTCATAATTAGTAGCAATTTGGTCGCCACTAATGCAGCTGCATAACAAGCTCATGATAATATAACTTGATGCACAAGATGCAGCTATGCTCTTTTGGGGTTTCATCACCGTCTCTTTTGTTTCCGTAACTGGAATGTGAGTTAATTGAAGAGAAGATGACTTTCGTATTGCACTTGGAAGTGTATATATGAATATATAAGAAGCCAAAACAATAGCCGTGACATTAATAATCCCAACCGAAAACAAAAAAAAGACATGACTTTGATTTTATCCGATCGGGTTCGCTCGATTTTTCGGTTAAATTTGGTTATCCTCATGCTTTCATTACGATTCCGGTTTGGTTTACTTATTGAATCCACATTATGCCGGTTGATCCAATTTTTCTCAATTTTTCGGATTGATTAATTCGAATTTAAATGAACTGGTAGCTTGATTTATACAATTTCACTGGAGCGATGCGACATTAGTAATTGAAAAATGTCAACAGAAAATAAATACCGGCCAGAGTTGGTATTGTTTTAAGTCTGGCTTAAAGCTTCACGACCGAATCTATTGATACTTAAGAAAAAATACAACTGCTTCGGGATTTTTCTTCATTTTTTCAGTAATAGTTGCAGCACCTGGGAGATTGAAACCTCGCAATTTGATTGATATAAAAGTAATGAACCGGTGGACCGGTTTGGTTCAATAAATGGTTATAGGTGGGAACTGGGAACAGTTGAATGAGAAGACAAGACAAAGAATGAGTAAAGCCAACATGCATAATGTGATCAGTTAGGTGTAGTTTCACGTATGCGTTTATCAAATGTACACACACGTATATTTATCTATATATCGACATGTATATCGATTATAATTTATACAGTGTATAAAAAACATTTTGGAAAGTTCTAGCCTTATATTTTAAATACTTTGCTTATACTTTAAAATAACATATCATCCTTTACCTTTTAGCATTTTAGTTTATCATATACTAATACACTAGTAAAAATATACCGTATAGCCACGTTTTAGTCACGATAAATCGTGGCTATTTTATAATTAGTCACGAATTAGTTACGATTTGTTACGTGACAAAAAAACGTGGCTAAATCGTGTCCAAAACGTGGCAGTTAGTCACGTTTTGGTCACGATATATAGCGTGACTTAGTATAGCCACGTTTTGTCACGAACTAATCGTGGCAAACCTATACACGTAAAATATCGTGGCTAAATCGTGTCCAATTAGTCACGATTTAGCCACGTTTATTTCGTGGCCAAAGTCTGTCCAATCAAAATTTTACAAACCTTACCCTCTAAACCCTAAACCCTAACTCTAAATAAACTCTAAACCATAATCAAATTATAAACTTTAAACTCTTAATCATAAACTATAATATATCCACAACTAAAAATTCAATACTTACAAATTTCATAACTCCTAACCCTAAACACACCCTAAACCCTAAACAAATCCTAAAACCCTAATCTATAAACAAAAATCTAACTAACAAAAATCTAATTCCTATAATATATCCATAATCTAACTAAGAATTATTATTTCTAAATCTAAAATTTCCAAACCTTACTCTCCAAACCCTAAACAATTATAATACTATAAACCATACTCTTAATCATACTATAAACACTAATATTCAACACTTGTAAAAGAAAAATATTTTTCAAATCTAATATTTTCAAACATTAACTTATAACTCTAATACAACCCTTTAAACCCTAGGCACTAAACCAATCATACTCTAAACCTAACTCTTTTATAAACAATAAAATGAAAATAGAAAATTAATTATATAAACATAAAACTAATATTTAAATCTATAATATAAAAAAATACATAAAACTCAAACCCTAAACAAACCCTAAAACTCTAAAGTATAACCCTTTAAACCCTATGTCATATACCATAATCATACTCTAAACCTTATTTTTAATCATAAACATTTAAATTAACATATAATTTGAAACTTTTAATATATAAACTTTTTAAACCCTAAATAAACCCTAATACCATATGAACAAAAATCTAATAACTAAACCTCTAATTGTTAAAACATATCAAAAATTAAGATTCAACATTTATAAAAAGAACTTATATTCTCCAAATATACTAGTTTCGAACATTGATTTGGTTTAAATAAACCTTCTAAATATAAATCTAATAACTAAAACTTCAACACTTATAAATATACGCTTATAAAATATATTAGTTTTGAAAATTAAAATCAATTTAACCTTAACCCTAAACTCCAAACATATACACAAACAACAAATCCTATTATATTTTAAATCTTAAGTCCCCACTCCTAATTCAAATTGTATATATTTTTTTATTGTTTTAAAATTATTTATAAAATTTTAAAAAATTAAATGTTTTATAACTTACAATTTTAAATTTTAAATTTTTAGAATTTTATTTTAACCATTTATATTACTTTTAAACTATTTTTGATTATTATATTATTTATACTTTAAAAAAATTCTATTGGTCCAAAATGTGTCACATGGATCACTCTTGTGAACCATTAGATCTTCAACTCTTTTAATCCCAGCCATTCATTTGTTTAACCTAATCAATTAAGATATGTCTCTTTCTCATCTCTTCTTCTTTTGCCTTATGCGCCGTCTGTCTTCGTCTTCACACTTCCTCTTCACTTTTTTTTTTTGTTGTTTCTGTATCAACCAAGAAACAGAGTGAGGCTAGGTGATGAAGATGGAGTGAGGCTGTGAGACAGAGACGAAGCTTCAGTTAGAGACGACGAAGACGTTGCGGTCACGGCTGGTCGAGACGACGACGACTGTGGTCTTATCGTGGCTAATCCGGAGAAGAGGAGCCGTCGAAGACTTCGGGTTTGGGCAGAGGAGGAGCTTAGTTTTAAAAAGCGTGCTTCAGGCGTGCCTAGGCGTGAGGCGAGCCGAGGCGATCACTTCATCGCCTTAGTAGGTCAAGGCGAGGCGTGATCTCTTAAGCGAACGCTTTTTGCGCTTTTTTACGGCTTGACTAGAAGCATGACGCGAGCCAAAGCGTTCGCTTTTAGGAGATAGACATTTTACATGCATTTTAACACGTGTGTTTGCTTTTGAAAACCATAATTAAGTTATAGTAGTCATCCTTTAGTAGTTCCTCTTTCTTCTCTCATTATTTCACGATCATCTTTAGCAAATTGCATGGTAATTTTATCATCTCTCTCTTTTTCTCTTCTACTCTCTTGCTTAACTCACTTATTTTTCTTTCTGTTCTCTCTTAATCTCATGTGTTCTCTTTTCTGATCTTTTGTGTTTCTTATGTTCCATAGATTAAGTTTCAGTCACTCTCTCATAGCTAAATCACAATCTAGCAAATATTCACAGTTATGAATATGATTTGGGTGAAGACAGGGTTAAGTGTTTTAGACTATATAATAATTTATAAGAACTACTATAATACTTGTTTTACTTGCCTTTTTAGTGATGTGGAGTGGTGTTTTTGTATTTTTATTCTATATTTTTACTATTTTAAAACAAAATATTGAATACATATATTATTTATAATTTTATTTGTATTACTCGCTTCGGATCTATAAAGCGTTCGCCTCAAACGCCTAAAGCGTAAGGCGATATTAAGAACCTTTGTGCCTTGGTTCGCTTCACGCTTTTTAAAACTAAGAGGAGGAGTCTTCTTCAGATCTAAAAAAGGTTACAGCCATGAACGATGGCTGTGGTGGTGACGAAGAAGTGACGGTGGTATGTGTAGAACGTGACGTCGGCGAGTTGGCAAACGGCGAGTCGAAGGTTACAGCTCACGTTTTGTATATAATTTGAGATTTGGATTGTTGTTTGTTGTTGCAGGTGTTTCCTCATCGTATGCGGTGGAGGAGCAGAGGCGGTGGAGTAGCAGTGGCGGTGGAGCAGCGGCCGTGAGAAGCATCGGCGGCGGTGAGAAGCATCCACTCTTCCTTCTGGTCTCTAAGATCTCAAATTTGGTGAAGATCTTCTCGCATTATGGAATAACACCTGATGCAGTTCTTCGCTCACTTTCATTACTCTGTTTCTAATGTCTAAAACAGAATATTCCTTCCACCTCTCTTTTTAATTTTCTCTTTCGTTTAATCTTTTTGTTGTAAAAACCTTCTTTTTATTATTAAGAAAGCCTTTAAAAAAAAGTATTTTTGTGAATTAATTTTTATTTAATTTATGTTTATAAATTTATATTTAATTTGTAATTTTATTTTTATGATTATATAAATTTTTTTTTTTTATTTTAAATAGCCACGAATAATTCCGTGGCTATTTGTTGTTAAGGCCACAAAATATATCGTGGACAATTCGTGGCAAATCTTGTCACGTAAATATCGTGACAAAAACGTGGCTTTTTGTCACGATTTGGACACGAAAAAAATTAGTCACGATCGTATAGCCACGTTTTTTTTTCGTGACTTTTCGTGACTAAAACCACTTATAGCCACGAAATATTAGCCATAGCCACGAAATAAAACGTGGCTATACGATATATTTTTACTAGTGATAATGCTAAACAATAGTTAAAAAAATATACTAATAAAGCTTTTGATTAGATGTTTCAACAACAACCAAATATATGAATGTCTTGCTTTGAATTAAAAGAAATAGGAAACAAAATGATTTTTAGCACAAAAAAATGTAAATGGCCTACAAAAATTATACTTCCTCCATTTTTAAAAGAATAATTTTCTAGATTTTATTTTTATTTCGTATAACATGATGTTTTACTTTTTCTATGCATTTTTATTAATTAATGAAGATGAATTGTAAATTTCAAAAAATATAATAAATTTTTTGAATTGTTATTGGTTTAAAATTATAGAAAATTATTATTAATAAAAAATAATGTATTTATAAACATGTTTAATTTGTCTTTTTAATATGTGTGGAAATCTTAAAACACCAATCAGTTAGAAAAGAGGGAATATTATTAAAATAATTGGATCACAATCAATATACCCAGAAAAAGAACCGAAGAGAGAAACAACACACATAAAAGTGTATGGTTTTTGACGAGTAGAGAGTAAGTAATATTGGTGAGAGTAATTAATACGAGTTAATTTTCGGTGTCCCTACCTGTTTTTACAAACGTGGAATCTGTGATCCTAAAAACTCCCCAATTAATTACTTTCTCTTTTCTGTGTTTGTCCTTCTTTAGATTATTAAAACGTTACTACTTTCTTTGTAGTTCACACTCACCGTTCCACAAGCATTACTGGCAGACGTACATGGACATTAGGAACGGCAGTTAATTTTTTTTCAAAATTAGTCTAATTGTTTAAGAATTTATTACTATAATGTTCTATTTTTGTTTTTGCCCTGATAAAATTATTTCTAAATTTGTATCCGCTACAATGGCGGAACAAGAAATATTTTTTACCGGGATCAATATATTAAATATATTATATTATTATTAGTTTATATAATCAAATATCATAAATTATATTTAATTTTTTATTAATAAATATATATGTAGTTATATAAATATTTATTTTTGTATAAATCTATGAGTGATCTAATTTTTTTTTTGAAGTATTATGAAAAAATAGTATGATAAATATATAATTTTAAAACATGTAAATATATTAGATTTTTTTCTGATATTAACTGTTGTTAAATAAACCAAACTACCCTATAAAACAATTGCCAAGACGTAAAATGTAAAGCGTAAGAATATTACATAGATATAAATATTTTTGTATATATAAGATAAAAACAAATTTTTATTTAAAACTATACAAAAGCAAAAAAAAAATTCTTCTTAGTTGTTTAAAGCAAATAATCAAGAAAATTTTGAAGAAAAAAAGAAGTCAAAAGGGTGCAAGAGAAAAATTTGAGTCCAGATCAAAGGGGTCAACATGACATATTTTCAATAAATCATATAAATATTATAGAAAAATAGATAGGTAAAATGAATTTTGTAAAAGTCACATGGGTCAGCTGCACCCCTGGTTTTCATATGGCTCTGCCACTGCCGCTAATAGTAATAGTGATTTCTCAAAAAAAAAAAAAGATACGATGTTGTAATGAAAATCAGATTTGATAGCTGTGAAATTTTCTTTCTATTTATATTTTTGTTTCGATATCATATAATTTTCTGTATCAAATAGATAAGAATTGAATCGTATATTTTTGGATGGATTCTGCTAAGAAGAATCAAAATGTTATGATTAACCGTTTTTAGTTAGGAATCGACATAGTTAAAGGGCCTAATTGTCAACGAGAAAGAAATTACGTGAATTCTAATTTAATTTCAACTAGACTATAGTATAGTCCATTTTCACAGTTTAACAATATTACCGGCTTAAAATTGTTGTAGCATAAAATCTATAAAAAATTTATGGTTCTCTTTTTCTCTCTTTAGTTTCTCTCCTTCTTCTCTCTAGCAACTTTTCACGCGTCTTTGTGTTTCTCCGATCGCCGGGGCGGGCTTCCTCAGCCGTGTCGGTGATCGGTTGTATGATATGTTTATAGTTTTCTTCCAATAAGTGTCGGGTTTCTTCCGACGGTAAGTCTCTCTTTTGATTTCGTTTGTTTCGGCTTCGATCGACTCCGATTTTGGGTTCGATCCCAATAAACTCAGGCGGCTGTCCATGGCTGACTCTTTTTCCGTTTTATCGGAGTTCCCGGGTTTCCCGGTTCTTCTCGCTACGCGAGATCTTCGATCTCGATCCCGCTTCTCTCCTGCCACCGTCTCCTCCTACCTTTCTTTGCGGCGCTTTACCCGAGTTCCTCCGATGATCTGGATTAATATCGTCTTTGTGATGCCACGGCTTTAGAGGAAAGCATCTCATGGTTACTGTTAGGTCTTCGATCCTAACGACGGAGGCGCCTCCATGGCTCGGTGAGCTTTTGTCGAGTTTCCCGCATCTGGTTTTTTCTGTTACAGGGGTTTGGATGGTGATTTCGGGATCCTTGATCGGCAAGCGGACCCTGACAGGTACAATAGGTTGGTCCGGTGACGCTTCGCTTCGTTTTCCTCTCACGGAGCTCAGTTGTTTCCCGGCGGTTCCTCCCATCGGCGACGCGGAAGCTGCATGCTGGAGTTTCTCTGGTGCCTCCATGTGGCAGTTGACACCCCACGTGGCAGTTGACACCCCACATGGCGATTTCTTTCGGTTGTCCTTATCTCTATTGTATTTGGGCTTCGGTCCGTTTGTAGTTTGGCCTCGGCCCAATAGAATGCAAGCCTGTTGACAAAAAAAAAAAAAAATGTTGTAGCTTTCTTCTTCTGTGCTCCCATTCCTCATTAAAGTGAGCTTTCTTTATTTGTTGTGGACAAAATATATCCCTTATTAAATAACCTTCTTTAAACGCATAATGTATTGGTCCCACACTCATGACAGCTACACCAAATTTTTTTTTTTTTTTTGCCAAATTTAATTGCATTAATACGTTCAAAACGACTAAATACTTGCATATCTCATCTGAAGTTGTGAACCATATCAAGTTTTTTTTTTTCTTTTTCTTGGGTAAAAAAATATTGACCTCAAGTTTACGTACCTTTCCTATAAAAAATGGCTCTAACATTACCAAATTTTGTAAAACCAAAGAAAATCCCAAAAAATCTTTATCATCTCTAACTCGATCATCTTTACTGCAAAAAAACAATCTATTGAGTTTTTCACAACGTAAGCGGAAGATGGCGCATAATTTATATCAAACCATTTTGCCGGAGATCAGTAACAAGTATAGAGAAGACAAGAGCTTTTAGAAGCTAAGAGCTTTTATTCAAAATCGAGTGCTAAAACACCACAACGGCTTATTTCAGGGGCTCATCTAGACAAAAAAAACAAAACTGTATAGAGCAAAACTAAACTGATATAATTAAATATAATAAAAATTATTATAATAAAAATTAGATTTCTCTAATCTTTATTCAAAAGAAAACTTCTTAATATATTTTAAATTTTAAATCTTGTTAAATAACTAATAAACAAAACTGTTTTCATTAGTTTTAGATATGATTCCATATATAAAAAATATAAAAACAATTCAAACAAAGCATGCTATAGATAATAATAAAGCAGATTTGTACAAAAATAGATTTTAAATTAAATAATAAACTAAATCCAAATCATATATTTGATTTACTAAAATAAATTATTAACTTTTTAGATTCTAAATATTTTTCTTTTGATAAATAGCATATCATATTGAATTTAAAAAAAAAAACAATATATCTAATGAAATTATATAAGAAATAAAAAATAATATAAAATGCAATCAGTAAAAAAGAGAGAGAGAGAATAAAATGCATTAATGGAATTGAAAAAATATGGATAATGTAGAAAATAATTAAATAATAAAATAAAAGAAACACTAAAAATGGTGAGGAAGGGAATCGAGCTCTTTCCTCGTGCCGAAATAATTGTCTCCTGAAGCCGATTGATCTAATGGACAAGCAATTGTATCGAGCCTTTAAAATTTATTTAGAGGTTTAGAAGCAGGACTGGCCTAAAATTTATTTAGAGGTTTGGTTCAAGGGTGGTTCAGCTATGGATTTGGTTTGGTGGTGGTTCAGCATTGGGTTGGTTTAGTTAAACCAGATCAACCATTTGGTCAAGTCGGTTTAATCGGTCAATGGTTTGATTTGGTCCAGTTTAGCTAAACCGGTTCAATTGGTTGGTTAATCTCGGTTCAAGAATTTGGTTAACTGGTTAAGGAAGTCAACGCCCTAGGTCAACGCCGTGATCAAGCCGGCCAACACTTGATCAACGGCCGGTTTCTGATCCGGTTAGTTCGGGATTGTTTGTGACTTGGTTCGAGAGAGTTTGGGAAGGTTCGGTGTTCCAGTGCTCGGTCTCAGAGTTTATATTTCGTCACCTTCGTCTTACGTCGCACTATCACTTTGAGTCTGCTAATTGCATTCGTAGTTAATTCATGTAGACCCGGGAATCCTTAAACCGTAGTTTAGCAATGCATGCCCGTTAATTGAATTAATTGATCGGTCAATGTTGATATCGATTAATAATGAATCTGACTAGGTTTGTATATGCATGTTAGTTAGAGAAACCGTTGATTGTTCGTTAGTTGTACGGCCCTGTTCGTTTGGCAATCACAACGATTGCGACTGTGATTAAGAAATCGCACGATGTTGTTTGTTTTACCATCGTGTGATTAGTCGCGCGACTAATCGTAAGGTTGTTCGATTAATTTTTATTTTCTATTTTAATTTATTTTTTAACTTATTCTAATATTGTATTTCAATTATTTTTTAAAAACTTTATTGATATTTTACATAATTAACTAATTTTATTATATTTTAATATTACAATTTTATTTTAATTTATTATCATTTAACTTTTATTATATATAAATATATTAATATTATTATTTTAATTTATAATTTTATTTTATTTGATTTTTATTTAACTTTTTATTTTTATTTTATTTATTTTTTATTTAAATTTATTTTTATTTTTATTTAATTTTTATTTTCATTTATTTTTATTTAATTTTGGTTTTAAATTAATTTATGATCGCAAGGTTGTTCGTTTGGTAGTCGCGCGATCAATCGTAGCGATTGATCGCACGAATTAAATCGCGATCTCTGAAAATATATAGTGATCGAAAATACGATTGCAGACGACATGCGACTGATCGCTGCGACTATCGCATGATGCTGCGATTGGTAAACGAACAACAATTGGTCGCAGTCGCAGTCGGAGGCCTCCTACGACTGCCAAACGTACATGACCTATGTTGATTGTTGCATTCATATAGTCGATGCATGCATAGGTCGTATATGCATTTATGTCCTATTAAAGAACAATAGTAAATGAATCTATATACGGGCAATTGACGGAATTAAAATACGGTAAAAGACATAACAAACCTTATAGAATATAATAATGGGGTGGGTTAGGATTAATAGATATTAGTCGGGTTAACGGGCTTAATGAATAGAGTTAAGTAACAATGAGATGTCGGGGAATTAGTAAGTTTACTAATTCTAAACCGACAAATCGAGGAGTTTATTAAAAGATGTTAGGAAAGATAATTAATAGGTAAGTGAATGGTGAGCCGTCTACGAGTTAGCAATCCGCTAATCCAAGGTAGCAGACTAAATAGGATTAAAAGACGTTAATAAACTTATAGGCTTGCTTAATAGTTTGGTTGCGTGTTGATGCTTTGATGGTGTGTGTTTGTGTGTAGGCTTGTGTTTTAGACTACTACGGTATTGGACCGGGTAGTCTGTTTGTGTGATACTTACCTCGGTCATGGGACCGGGTAAGTTTGTAGTTGCCTATTCGGTATAGCACCGAGTAAAGTTGGTGATGGTGGTGATGGAATATGACTTGCGGGATAGATCGGAGTTGTGTTTATTTTTCTATCTGACTTTGTCGTTTTTGTGTTCTGTGTTAGAGTCCCAGAGATTTTGCGTGTTTACCTTATTGCACTAGGACTCTAAGGTGCATTAGGTCCCACAAGTCTAGGTTTGAAAGCGTTCCGGTACTTCCGACCTGATTAGATCCTCGGGTGTTGCTTGACCGGTTCACGTGGTGAATCTGGTTATGGTGTTAACCTACTGAGTGACGCCGGTAGATGTGTGGTCCGGAGAATACGGGGTCATGTCTTAGGGCCGGAATGCATGGAAACATAGATTACTGTGGGGTAGCCCTAGTCGTTGTGTATTGATGGACTGAGAACAGTGTCCTAGGTCGTAGGATTTCATGTTTACGTCTAGGAGTCGTGGGTAGTTTTAGTTACCATGTCGATAGCTAAGTATTCCTGTGGAAGTTACCGAGTTCGAATAGTGGGCCCAATGGTGTTAAAGTTGGTTTTCGAGAAAGATAGATCGAATCTAATCGAGGGCATATGCCATAGTGACTTTGATTTTCATCATTTCTTTTTGTTAGAGAATGCTTGTGTGTTGTGGGTTTATCATGTCATGGTGGAACGTGATAGACTATTTCTTCCTAATGATTGTTATTTTATGGTTTTGGGGCGGAATTAGTAGTTATAGGTTAGATTAGAAGCCGTTAGTGGGAGCCAACTCGTTGGGTGATCTCAGATCGCTTATTAGACTCTTTTGTTATTTTTTCAGGTTTAGCAGCGACGGACGCGGGAGGTTCTCAGCGTAGTTTCAGAATTGCTTGTGGGTTGGAGATCTTTGATTCGATGTTGATTGGTTGTATTTCGATTCGGTTTTCTATTGCGACTGCTTACTCTTTTGATTGTTGTAATTAGTTACAAATAGGAAAATTGTTTGTAAAATACTTAATTACTTAGAATGAAATCGCTTCCCTGATATATTGGTTTGGTCCTAACCGACACAACTCGTGGAAGAAATACAGGTTGAAAAGCTTTGTATTGTGGAAGCGAGGTACACAGGGCCAAGGAAGGTTTGGCGCGAGCCTTTTCAAACCGGACTGTCTCTTGCTTCGTTTTGTGACAACATTTTATCGTTCGACTTGCTCGGGTTCGATCAGTCATGTTCTTGTTTGATTGTTGACTGGTCAGCTCGACATCGGCGGATAACGGGAAAGGGGGGTTACATGAAGGATATGATGTTATAATAACCTCATCTAACGATCTATCTAGCACTGCTTCGGCCGATATCCCAATAAGTTTCTCAGCAATGGTGTTAAGCAGTATGAACTTTATGCCAGTTGTTTCATCTTTCACAATGAGATGCAACTTGAACCTGAATATGATAATTAGTTTTTTAGTCTACTAAATCTACTAACCTTTTGCTAGAAAAATATGAGAAATAGAACATACTTCGATGATACGTCTGTGACATTTTCCTTACATGTGTCACAACGGAACAAATCTTTATCTTTGACTGATTTTATTTTAATGACCTTTCTATTGCATTTGACACAGTTAAAATAATACCAAGCATAATCTGTATCATTGGCATATACCGTGCATTTAACCATGAATTTCCCTTCCTTTAAAAATATAGTACACATAATATAAATATAATTCAAAAATATATGAAAAAAACGAAATGCAAATAATATATACTTTGTATATGGATAAACTTTATCATGCTAACCTCATTAGCCATAAGTACTTCTGATATGCAGAGTTCAAGAAACTCTGGCCACTGTTTTAGGTTGTATTTTTTCCTCTTTACCACAGCATCTTCTTGTTCACATTATAGCGAGAGCAAGACTATTTTTGGGTAGTCTAAAACATAAAAGATTTTAATTAGTGGTTATATACACAGAAAATTTGTAATTATTTAGTCACCATGACCGATCTAAACTTACATTGTCATAAATTCTTCGGCTTCAAGACAAGTTGAGTTTATAATGACATTAGAAGTGTTAAATGCATTTGTGATTTGAAGTTTTCCTAAGCGTCAGATCAGCTTTTGTTATATCTGTCATTTCTATCGTTTTCAAAACAATATGATTCTTCAAATCGATTTAATCAAAAACGTTGAATATAGTTACAAACTTTTATATGTGTTGATTTTTGCAAATCAGATAATAAAAACTTGTTCAACAAACTTTCCCCATAGACAACATGCCAATCTTTGATCACTATCAAAACAACGCATTAGTATCTAAAAATATATTAGAATATGTAAAAACAGGTAAATATCGGAACTTACTACATATTTCTCTAAGTAAATCCTATTTTTTCCTTTCTTTACCGGCTACTTAAACATTACACATGCCTCCAATGTCCAAAACTTTCCCAATAACACCTAATAGCAAAAGTAAAATATAAACATAGATGTTTTGTTATTGGATCAATATGTTTTACGTGTAATACTTACCAACCAAATTATGTGTTTTTAAACTTACACTTAAAATGGATTCAAAACTTGCCAATGACAACAAAATATCATTTAACTTGAATTCAGATCGAGTAATAGAAGTAGTACTCAAGAAAATAATTTTGTAGACATGGTATGTTGGTCTATATTGGCCAGATGCAGGTGTTACTGGAAAATTTTCAATAACCTTTCATTCTCCGATGGGTAAATGTCTTTGTATAGGCACCAAAATTTGTTTTTTGTATGAAGCATGGATTTTGACACTCTACAATGTAAAGTTTAAAAAATCGTTAACAATATAAAAATGTTAAATGTGTAAAAACAACAACATAAAAATTTCCCTTACCAGTTTATTTCTAATGACTCTCCACTAAATAACTTTTACTTGAACTCTGCATGAAGTTTTAAAGGGTTTGACATCTTTGAGGGATTCACATTCTTGATGAAGCTCATTTTATATTTCTCAAAGTGCAAAAAATAGTTAACTAACCGCGTAAGAAAGATTATGAAGCTCTTGCTAATCGACATTGGTTTTTTTTTTGTACGAATCGACATTAGTATTTATAGATTATTATTTAAGTCAAGATTTATAGATACAAAATATAAAATCTTTGAGATATTGTAGCAAAAGTTGTTATTCGGAATATCTGATTAATATTGAATATTATGCTAACTGGTTTTAGAAACATTTGAATTGGTTGATATCAAATATTATGATAACTAGTTCTAGAACCATTTGAATTTAAATTATTATTGAGGATTGAATAGCAAGCAAAATATATTGGGTTTCCTAATTTGTTACTAAATATATTTCGATAGATTTAATAGAGAATATTCATTTGAATCCGGATCTCTATACATTAATTGGACGGTTAGATTCAAATATGTAAAATGAACGGAGACGATTTTAAAATACGGATCTGCGCTATATCAATTTTATCGGACCCAACCAAATAAATATGATCTGCGCTATTACCCTTATGGAATATTACGCATTGAAAAAATTACAATAAAATGGACAATTAGATTAGATTCTTAGAGAATACACGATCACGATTTTAAAATAGGATCCGCGATACCCTATAATCCCATCCGGATCCACGTGTTTTTACTCACCAACTTTCAAATAATACAAAATCACCCTTTGGAATAATTAAAATTCATATCAATCTCAATGACATATCTCGCAATATAACACGTAATCACAAATTTATTTTCTAAAATACTCCCATGTTTTTATAAAATAGATGTATAATATTGCTTATAAGGCTTTGCAATATATTATGGCCAACATTATTTTTTCAAATCAATTTATTGTAATATTAATTTCCAACTCACAACCCAGAGAAAACGAAAAAAGTCACAAGAACGTAAAATAAATATAAGAAAAAAATAAAATATTATTTTTTAGGAATTATTTTTCAAAATTATCCAAAATAATCTATTAATTTTTTAAAACAATTTCAACAGTAGAAAATAAATAAAACATCAAATATTACCCAAACAAATAAAAAGAAAGAGGACCACAAATAGCTGAATATAATGTAGGGTGAGTTAAATTAATATACATGGTTGACCACAAAATTAATTTTCTAACATTAATAACTTAATATTTAACAAACTAACATAGAGAAACAATTTTTAGAACATATTTATCTTTTCATTTTATTTAATTACATAATATGCCATTTAACACTGTTTATCAAATAAAATCGTCATTATTTGTCATAACTGTTAACACTATTTATGCTATCATTGTATATCTCATATTATCGTGCTAACAATAATTATTATAATACTTATAATACGATAACAAAAATAGCGAATATTTTATGTAGCGTGATAATAATATTATTTAGCACATGTAAACATTATTAACCTATATATTATTTGTAAATTTTTTATGTTAACATGTTAAAAATATCATATAATGTTGTTAGCATACTAATATAAAGCATGTTATCATGTACAAAATGCTGTTAGTACATAAATATACAACATATCATGTTATTATATTATTAATATGTGCTAATAGTAATAAATAAATTGTTAGATGTTAACCATATTCTTTATCATTATATTCATTCTTTGTTATTTATTTTTATATTAAAATTTTAATTAAGATAAACAAACATAAAAGAAAAGGGTCATTTGGTAACTTTGTTAGTGTGAACACATGTCAAAAGTTGTCAGAAAACACACCTAATTTTTTCATTATCGGTGTGTATGGAATCATATTTCCCTATAATGTATTATTGTAACTATAATTCATAATATACATAAATGTAAAGGGCGTTATATTGCATACAGGAATAGAAAGACCTGTCAATGTTTTATATTAGGAAAAAAAGCTAATGTCCAATTATAGTTATATTCATGATATAGTAAGAATAATTTACTAAAAGATTACATTACTACATATATATCATGTATACATATTTGATTCTCTGACTTGTAAACAAAAATTTATTACTACTTAACCAATTTTTTGTTCTACTTTTGTAATAGCTAAAAATAAGTGCCAATAGTCGATTAAACTCCAAAATAATCTTGTTCGTCGGGGTGGGGAAATGGTGAAAATAGTCTACATCAAACGCGTAAGTGTAACATAACAAATATAATATTTTCATATTTTGATATTTTATTTGTAACTGTTACCTAAAAATTTTCATTAAATATTTAATTATTGTGTGGTTAAAAAAGATAATGAAAATTTCTATTCGTTATCTTTAATCTACTTTTTTTATAAAGTGACCCTCAAATCTCTATAAAAGAAACCTATTAGATAACGAGAATTTACCTTTCATCTTCACATTCTCCAAACTTTCTAAGTTCTGGTTATTTTTTTCTTTTCAGTTTCTTAAGAACTTCAATAAGTTATGTCAAGCATAGAACAACTGCATGTTTGTTATCAACACGAGAGAGAGATTTTTTCCAAATTGGTTGAAAATTTCTCCAGACCTCTAGATGAGTCACTTCTTGTCATGGCCACATGGCTTTGGCTTGAAGATTTTGTTAGCTTTGAGCACATCTCCTCAGCTATCATGGCTCGCAACGATGATGAATTCATTAGGGCTGTTGCTGCTGAGGCTGTCTTATGCTTCCAGAGTCTTGAATCCAACGAACGTCCAAATGGCTTCAATAAGATCCCTCTCACTGCAGAATTGTTGAAGAAGGATATATCTCTACAAATGATCTACAAACATCATCGATATACTGCCATCGCAGGAATCAAAACCTTTTTAACCACTGTTTGTTCTAGAACTTTCACTGACATCCTTGAACGAGCTCTTGCATCTTCTTCATCATCCACATGCTCAACTAGACTCATCATCCCTGGTTTCCCGCATCCAACTTTTGGGAGCTTCGATGTGGATTATGTCCCATTCACTAACACTGGCGGTGTATGGGGCTGGAATCCTACTTGTGGCGCAACTGAAAACGATCGGTCCTTGTTTCTAACGTTTTCTAGTGGATGTCCAGTGTCGGAAGCGGAAGTGAAGCAGCTCTTCGCAAAGATATATGGCGAAAACTGTGTAAAGGGCGTTTACATGCAAACCTGTAGTGGAATCGGTCCCAATGGTCAACAACAACCACTATACGCGAAGCTGGTCTTGGATTCAGTCGTTACTGTGGATCGTATACTTGAGGACCAGAGTATCAAAAAGTTTCACATCAACTGGGAGAAGCACATTTGGGCTCGTAAGTATGAAAAAAAGACCCAGAAAATAGCTTAAAGAGATCATTTCTTGAGCTATATATGATCAGTGACGTACTTCTTGTAGGTACCATTGGTTAGATTCATACTCCTAATATTCGGATTGCTTAGAGTACAATTATAGATTACATGACCATTTACATTTACAATATATTTTCGGTTGTCTAAATCTTTGTTGCAAGATCATATGCATTATGTTTCAATAGTCACTGATCGAGTAGTTTGCCAAATATTTAATGTTTCTAGGTTTGGAAATATAAACCTTACATCCTAAGTTATAATAAATTAATTTTTAGATTTTTCTGCAAAAGTTTTGGAATTTTTAGTGTTTTAAGTCATCCGCCATATATCAATTTTGCCACGGAAAATGTATATTTAATTTCAAGTGGTTAGCTTCGTTTGTTGTATATATGCTAAGAAATTCAATCTCGGGACTCTTCTACGGGTAAAGCTTTGATCTCTTTAAGTTACAAAACAAAAATATCTATCGCGAATAAAAATAGCCGTAGTGCCGTATTGGTTTTAGTAACCGGTATATCTTAAAAGTTTTGTGTAATACCGTCTAGTTCACATGAATTTTCTTTTAAATAAAACTTTGAGCAATGTCATGCAAAAGAAAGTGTGGTTACTGGTTGAATGTATATATACTTTTTCTGTCAAAGCATAAGAGCTTGTACAACGGAGGTTTTAAGCTCGGGTTCTTAGGTTAAAAACAATAAAATATATGCGGGTCTCACGTGAGCAGTTAGTATACAGGTTTTAAAAATTCTTGTTTAAGAACTCGGCTCGTCACTGTTCATGTGACCTGGCAAACCGGGATTGGTCAATTTTTTTTTTTTAAGTTTCAAAAAAAAAAATTAAGAAACTTTGGTGAGTTTTACCATTGGACTTGCTCTAAATATAGGCTAAATACTAACCGTTGCGCGTGAGCTATATTATACAATATCAGACTTCACACCCTCTTAAAAAACCCAATAACGAGGACTGGAACATGACAATCAGTAATGAGCCGGAACCAATATTAGATTTTATATCTACACACACCTTCATAAAAATGTTTTATAGAATAAAATCATCACATTCATTTTTTATCGAAACTATAGAAAAATATTTTTCTATAAATTTTGTGTGAAATTGATTTAATGACCATTGCATTCCATTTTTTGGATTCAAGGTAAATAATATTTTTTTTATAAAATTAACAATTCCATATAACTATATTCTAAAAAGTGGAATCCAGTTACATTCATATAACACTTCCGCCTTCTGGCCTCTCTCACTGCCCGCTATCCCCATGGATCTGTTGGAACCTTTGGATCTCCAGAAACAGATTGATATTCAAGGATCAAGCTACTGATTGCCAGGATCTAATTTCTAAATCAATCATTGACGCCAAGGAATGGATGGAGGCGCAAATTCTGGATTCGCACCCTCCTGCAACACCATCACCCTTACCAGGCGAAGTGCAATCGTGTCCCCAAGCAGCTATTATTTGCAAATCTGACGCATCTTGGTATAAAGATGATAAAATTGCAGGTTTGGGGTGGACCTTTTCCGATCGGTATCTTCCTTATACACAGAGATCGCAAGTTGCTGCTTTTGTCCAATCTCCACTGATCGCCGAGGGTCTCGCTCTTCGTGCTGCTGTGGAACATGCCATTGAATTGGGAATTCAATCGGTGGAATTTCAATCGGATTCTTTAATCCTCATCAAAGCCCTTTCGTCGGGTTCATCGCGATCCGAGCTCTATGGAGTAATCTCGGATATTCTATCTCTTAAGAACTGTTTTAATTTCGTCTCTTTCTCCTTTATCCCCAGAGCCCAGAATGCTGAATCTGATTTCATTGCAAAGATGGCTCTGGATTTGTATCTGAACCATTTTCATGAGTAATTGATATTTATGTTTCGTGACAAAAAAAAAGAATAACAAGTAAAAAATAACGAAAAATAGTCTATAGTAATGTATAGATCAGTGGATAATTAGACTTTTTTAATAACTTTAGTGGGCAATGAATGGTTTATTTTATATTGTGCAATTTTTATGAATGGAATGATGTGGGATTGGTCATTCCTGTGAATTCCAAAAATAAGTTACCAGTTATATAAAAAATAATATATTTTTATTCCACAAATATCTATGGGATAAAGAAGAAAAATTATGAATAACGTTAGAAATTATTCAGAATCAAAAACTTCCATGAATGAAAGAGATAAATGGAATAGAATAATATCACTATCCCATTTTTTTTAATTCCATTCATTTTTATTCACTTAATTCCATGTATTCCTAAAGTTGATTATCAGTTGCAGCCAAAAATATCCCTCAAATGTCTTTTTCGTCCATTAATCAAGAATAATTGTCTAAAAATAAAAATAAATAGTGCCTAAGAAAAACCATATATTCTTCCAAAATCCTTTACCTCCCAAAAACAAAAACAAACGCAACGAAACACCCTAAATTTAAAAGAAACTGTTTTCTCAAATTTAACCTCTTTCATCACCAATATAATTCTCACATCCCCATTTCAAAAAGAAAAGTAGAAACCCCACAAAATTAAAGATGGATCATCGAACAGGAATGATCCTTGTCCTAACCCTGGTTGTAATGTCCGTATGGGGTTCGGACGCATCTGCAATGCAAAAGACAAAGTTCGACGCGCCGCTTCTGACTGAAAAAATCGCAACAAACAGATCGATAATTGTCGATATCGAAGGCAAAGGAGACTACACTTCGGTTCAAAAAGCTATCGATGCTGTCCCTGTTGGTAACTCTAATTGGATTATCGTCCATGTCCGTAAAGGAATCTACAAGTACGTACGAGGTTTAACCTTTTACATTGTTTCATATATATATATATGTGCATATCATGTTACATAACATATTAACATCATGTATAACACCAAGTTATAGTAATCTTATCGACGGCAAAGATGTATTTTCGCTATACAATTATGGATTTAATTACGTAAAATATTTATGGCATTTCTGATTTTAAAATTTGATGATGCATGCTTTATTTTTCTAAAGGGAGAGAGTGCACATTCCGGAGAACAAGCCGTTCATATTTATGAGAGGTAACGGGAAAGGAAAAACGGTCATCGAATCATCGCAAAGTGCGGTCGACAATGTTGCTTCAGCCACTTTCAAAGTCGAAGCTAATCACTTCGTTGCTTTTGGTATCAGCATCAGGGTATGTATATATAACACGATTTGTTTTCTTAATTACGTAAATGAACTCGGTGTCTTGATGAATTTATGTGATAAATATACAGAATGATGCACCGATCGGAATGGCATTCACGTCTGACAACCAATCGGTGGCAGCGTTTGTGGCTGCTGATAAAGTAGCGTTTTACCATTGTGCGTTCTACAGCTTGCACAACACTTTGTTTGATAACAAAGGTAGACATTATTACCATGAGTGTTACATCCAAGGCTCTATCGACTTCATCTTCGGTCGTGCAACTTCTATTTTCAACGTACGTTTTCCCACTAACACAATCTTTACAACATATAACATTTATTGATTGTAACATTTTTTTTTAACAGAATTGTGAGATATTTGTGATATCGGACAAGAGGGTAAAACCCTACGGGTCAATCACAGCACACCACAGGGAACACGCAGAGGAAAATACGGGTTATGTTTTCATAAGAGGCAAAGTGTACGGAATCGATGAGGTTTACTTAGGCCGTGCCAAAGGACCTTATTCTCGAGTCATCTTTGCCAAGACTTACTTGTCCAAGACCGTTGTCCCTAACGGTTGGACCAACTGGAGCTACCACGGCTCGACTAAGTTAGTCTCTAATTCACATAATTGGCAAAGTAATTAATTATTGTCCATGTTTATACTAACACTCCTGAGACTTTTGATTAGGGATTTATACCATGCGGAGTACAAGTGTCATGGCCCAGGTGCTGAGAGACAACGTAGATCAGATTGGGCCAAAGAACTTACCAAACAAGAAGTTGAGTCTTTCTTGTCCATTGATTTTATTGATGGAACTTCTTGGCTCCCTGTTTGGCTTCAGCAAACGTCTTAGAGTTCCTTACGCGGTGCGTGTCTCACGTTTTGGTGTGGCTTGGAAACAAAACAAAAAAAATTATATGAAGAAAGAAGAATAGTTTTTCTCTCTTTTTTTTGTTATGCTCTAAAATATTTTTAGAGTGATTTTAAACGCTTATGTCGTTTGCACACATTATATAAGATAGTTTCCATTTAAATAATAATGTAACCTAATTTATAAATCATATCTTCCAATTTAAAATGTTTTCCGAATGATCATCAAGCCAACAAAAGGTATTTGTGAATATTGGAAAATGATTTTAAAATAAGTATTGATTATTATTTTCCTCTATGACTTGGTACATAAGTAACTAGCCCTAGCGTAGTTCAAGACAAGAACAGGTTTCGTATGAATATTTAATTACCAGTTTTAAAACCCACCGCCAAATCCACCACCTGCACCACCACCACCACCACCACCACCGAATCCCCCTCCAGCTCCTCCGCCGGCACCACCACCGAATCCTCCGCCGGCTCCTCCACCAGCGCCTCCTCCAAATCCTCCGCCTGCACCACCACCAAATCCTCCTCCGGCCCCTCCTCCAGCACCGCCTCCTAACCCTCCACCGGAACCACCACCTTCACCACCGCCGAGACCTCCACCGTGTCCTCCTCCAACACCACCACCCCCACCGGAACCTCCTCCGACACCACCGCCAATACCTCCACCATGGCCTCCTCCGAGTCCTCCACCAGCACCGCCTCCTGCACCACCTCCTAGACCACCACCAGCACCTCCTCCGGCACCACCACCAATACCTCCTCCGTGGCCTCCTCCGAGCCCTCCACCTGCACCACCTCCTAGACCACCACCAGCACCTCCTCCGGCACCACCACCAATACCTCCACCGTGGCCTCCTCCAAGTCCTCCACCGGCACCACCTCCGACACCTCCACCGTGGCCTCCACCAATGCCAACTCCTATGCCGCCACCATGGCCTCCTCCAAGTCCTCCACCACCACCAAAACCTCCACCAGCACCGGCACCTCCGCCGCCACCAATTCCTCCTCCAAAACCTTTGCCGCCACCAAAACCACCGCCAAGACCACCACCACCACCGCCTCCTAACGTCTCCTTCTCAAATCTTCTACACTCCACAACCCCTATCACCACCACTACAAGCATCAAAGCCAAAAACCCAGAAGATATTTTCCCCATATCTTTGATATATCGTTCTAGTATCTTGTTAATGATCAGTGATTCAGTATACAATTGTTATATCTCACTTGACTAGCTACTAACACTATATATATATAGTAAGTAGAGAGAGCATTTATGAGATTTGGTTGAGAGAGAGGAGTTCAACAACTTCTTCCTACACCGCGCATGTTCTCATGTCCCAATCACTCATGTTCAATTTTTTTTCTACGAAGCAATTAATGAGTGCCTCTTTTTATACTATATATTAATCTCCTATTCCTATCATACATAACCTGTCATTTAATTCCATCTTCTCCTAGTTTACGATTTCAATATGAATATTGTATACAGCTGCTTATTATAGCTAGCGTGCAGAGAAATTTCAAAAAGAATACTAGTACTTCCGAAAAGGAGAGACAGTGGGGAAGGTGAAGATGCAGTTAATGTTGAGAATATCGTACTCTCTTTTAGATTTAGAGCTTCTCAACTAC
This sequence comes from Orychophragmus violaceus, assembly GCA_030180135.1. Classification (NCBI taxonomy): domain Eukaryota; kingdom Viridiplantae; phylum Streptophyta; class Magnoliopsida; order Brassicales; family Brassicaceae; genus Orychophragmus; species Orychophragmus violaceus. The sequence goes on from CM058234.1 coordinate 90,557,004, forward strand.
TTTGGATTTGGTGGCCACATTAACTGCAAAATCCCTACTATCCTTGGAATATTTCACCCTTATGCAGCCTTTATATGACTTATATGTATGAGAACACATCTGATATAATTTGCTGTAGAGATTTTTAGTAATTTACTTTTCAATACAATTAGTGGTTCCCTTCTTTTTTTGGTCTGGAATTAGTGGTTCCCTTTGTTAAACTTAAAAGTGTTAAATTATGGATAATTATCCATCCATTTACCAAACTTCCTCCACTTCAATTACCAACTTCCTCCACTCTATTTTACCAACTCTCTCCACTCTCTTTACCAAATCTTACCACCATCACAATATTTTACTATTATTGTTTTACTATAAATATGTGATGTTCTTCATTGTAAAACTCACTCCAAAATCAATAAGAATCTCTCTCTCTCATTTCTATCTCTCTTAATCTCTTAAGATCATTTTCTCTCTCAAGATATATATAAACATATATATCTTATACAAATTCCATAAATATTTCATATCACGTTATCAGCACGACACTCTACCGATCCGATCAACCACCGTCTTACCGTCCAATCAACCACCGTCTTACCGTCCGATTAACCACCGTCTTACCATCTAATCAACTACCGATTTACCGTCCGACATACCGTGTTAATTTTACTATTCACTATCAAAGAAGGTGAAATTATTTTTAAATTAACGATAAAATTATTTTTAAATTTATCGGAAGGTAAGTGATGATTTTTCAACTATCTTAAATCATGCTTTTAAATTTCATAATTTATTCATGTTAATTCTCATTTTTTGTTATACTATAAATGATATAAGTCACCATAATTTATTTAAGTTTAAAATAAAAAAAAAATGAAAAATTTAAATGACTATTATTTATTTAATGTTCTGATATGAATATTTTATTATAATATTAATATTAATTATATTATGTATGAATGTTAATATTAGTTATATATAAATGAAAAAAAAATAACAATCAATTTTTTTGCTTTATCTCCAACGGTCATAAAAAAGAAAAAAAAAATTCAAAATAAAAATTCAAAAATTTCAAAACTTTTCATATTTTCAAACGGCTATGAACAGTATTTTCAATCTATAAATACACTTATCTTTCACTCATTTTTTTTTCACTCAAATATTTCATCTTTTCATAAAATCTCCCAAAGATTTTTTTAAAAAATGATTCTCTTGTTGTTAAGTTTATGTACGGTTTCAATTTTTGCTTCCATTTATGGTATTATTGTTGGAGAATTTACTCCCGAAGAATTCATCATAGTTGTTGCACTAATCTTCTATGCTTCGATTTTTCTTTTGATTTCTTTGATCATTTATGTTAATGGTTCATATTAATATATTATCATCAAATTAAAGTTTAACGGTTATTTACTGTTTTTATAATAATTTCAATTATGAATTGAAATTTTGTTAATTATGAAATTAATTATCAGTTATATTATGATACAGTTATCATGGCAAAATTAACAAGTCTCGATATCATTGCCCTTGATGCCGGTGGAAGCAATTACATGTCGTGGGCATCAGATGCAGTTTGGCACTTAAGCTCAAATGGTCTTGTTAAAACCATCGATCCGTCGGAAACGACGTCAGCAGAGAGCAAGGCTAAGGCCATGGTGTTTCTACGCCACCATATCCACGTAAATTTAAAAAATGAATACATCGCCAAAAAGGATCCAGCAGATCTTTGGCAATCGCTTAAAGATCGTTTCGATCACCAGAAATATTTAATCTTACCAAAAGCGAGATATGATTGGGTCCACATTCGTTTCATGGACTACAAAAGCGTCGAAGATTATAATTCGGCGTTGTTCGGAATTACTGCCAGAATGGCATTGTGTGGCGAAACGATAAGCAACTATGACATGATTGAAAAGACGCTTACGACATTTCATTCTGGAAATGTGGTCTTATCGCAACAATATCGAGCCAAAGAGTACACTCGCTACTCTGATTTAATGCAAGTGCTTCTTGTTGCAGAGCAAAACAATGAGCTCTTGATGATGAACCATCAAGGTCGTCCAGCTGGATCGGCTCCATTCCCTGAAGCGAATGTCGTAGCATCCAACACCAATAATAACTATCGTGGGCGAGGTCGTGGACGCGGCAGAAGCCGTGGTCGAAATTATGGACGATATCATGGACGTGGAAGGAACTTTAACACCGGAAGAAACAATAACTTCCGAGCCAATGAAGGTGGTTTCAACGCCAGGCGAAACAATAATTTCCGAAGTAATGAAGGTGGTTTCAACCCCAGAAGGAACAATTACTTCCAGATTAATGAAGGTGGTCGCGAAATAAAGAAACCGACCGAGAGCGCTTGTCAAAGATGTGGCATGAAAGGACATTGGGAACGAACATGTCGCACACCAAAGCACTTTGTCAATCTATATCAAGCGTCTCAAAAGGCCATAGTTAATCATGTTGAAACCAACTACAACAATAATGAAGCCGGACCTTCCTTCAGTGGCCCGAATGATGATGCGTCTCTTGATATCGCGGATTTCCTAGTGAATTCCGAAAACTAAAATGGCTATGATCGATGAGACCAAATAAACTGCCAATGAGGCTTAAAATAAATGTTTGCATTTGTATAATATGTTTGTCTTGTGTGTATGTGTGTGAAAGTGTGTTTTTCATTGTAATAAAAATAAAAATAACTTTCATATATTTATCTTACTTTATTAATACATCTATATGAATATTATGAAACAGAATGTCACAAATCAGAATTCATGATGGAGACATATGTCTGGCAGACAGTGCTACAACTCATACAATAATCAGTGATAAAAAGTATTTCTCCTGTCTCAAAATAAAAGACTCCGCTGGAAGCGTGAGTACGATTTCTGGTAATGCAAAAATTATAATGGGCTCCGGAAAAGTGAATTTTTCAATGCCAAGGGGAACAAAGTTTGAAATACATGATGCATTATATTCCCCAAAATCTCAACGAAATTTATTAAGTTTTCGAGATATCCGCAGAAATGGGTATCATGTTGAGACTATGAGTAAAAACGGTATTGAATATCTTTGCATTATATCAGAGAGGAAACATGTATTAGAAGAATTAGAAATGTTATCCTCCGGATTATACTCCACAAAAATAAATACAACTGAATCATATGTTACAATAAACCCGAAGCTTGCAAATACATTCAAAGTTTGGCATGACAGGCTGGGACATCCTGGTTCAATCATGATGAGAAAAATTGTGCAAAATTCTAATGGCCATCCGTTAAGGAACGAGAAAATTTTGCAATCGAATGAGCTTTTATGTGATGCATGCTCTCAAGGAAAACTTATAACTCGGCCATCACCAACTAAAGTTGGGAATGAATCACCAATATTTTTGGAACGTATACATGGTGATATATGTGGGCCGATTCACCCACCTTGCGGACCGTTTCGATATTTTATGGTGTTAATTGACGCATCCAGTAGATGGTCACATGTGTGTCTTTTGACCACAAGAAACACGGCTTTTGCAAAATTTATTTCTCAGATAGTCAGATTGAGAGCACAATTTCCTGATTATACAATAAAGAAAGTAAGGCTTGATAACGCTGGAGAATTCACTTCAGCGACTTTTAATGACTATTGTATTTCATTGGGAATTGATGTCGAACATCCGGTTCCGCACGTTCATACACAAAACGGCATGGCTGAGTCCTTGATAAAACGGTTGCAACTCATTGCTAGACCATTAATATTAAGAACAAAACTCCCAATTTCAGTATGGGGTCATGCTATTTTGCATGCTGCAGCACTACTTCAGATAAGACCAAGTGCGTATCATAACCATTCTCCGTTACAATTAGCATTTGGCAGAGAGCCAAATATATCTCATCTCCGTGTTTTTGGATGTGCGGTTTATGTTCCAATAGCTCCACCGCAGAGAACAAAAATGGGTCCACAACGGAGACTGGGAATATATATTGGGTATACGTCACCGAGTATAATTAGGTACCTTGAACCGCGAACTGGTGATATGTTTACGGCACGTTTTGCCGATTGTCATTTTAATGAAGATGAATTCCCCGCGTTAGGGGGAGGATTAAGAGAATCACCAAAAGATATCACATGGTGTACACAATCTTTGGCTTATCTTGACCCTCCTACAAATCAACGCGAGATGGAAGTTCAGAAAATTGTGCATTTACAAAATATAGCAAACCAGTTACCAGATGCATTTACAAATACAAAAAGAGTGACGAAGTCATATATACCCGCTGCGAATGCCCCATCTAGAATTGAAATTCCAAAAGAACGAACTGATGGGAGCATTGTTAATGAACCTAAGATTCAATTGAAAAGGGGGAGGCCAATGGGTTCAAAAGATAAAAATCCCCGAAAGAAAAAGAAGTTGGGAGAACAAAATGAAAAGGTTCATGTTGAACCACATCTGGAAAAAAGTCCAGAAGATATTTGTGAAAAATATCTCGAAAAACCAGATAAAAATGAAAACCTCGAAGTCGAGAATGATACAGAAAAATGTGAAGTTTCCATTAATTATGCCCAAGACGGAAAAGTATGGGTCAGACATGAAATTGATGATTTGGATGGAGTATTCTCATTTTCTGTATCTAAGGAATTTGAACATGAAAATGATGATTTGGATCCAACGTCTATAATAGAATGTCAGAAAAGACATGATTGGGAAAAATGGAAGATGGCCATAGAAACTGAATTACTCTCCCTCAATAAAAGAAATGTCTTTGGACCTATTGTCACAACTCCTAAAGGTGTAAAACCAGTTGGATACAAATGGGTATTTGTGAGAAAGAGAAATGAGAAAAATGAAATCACAAGATACAAAGCCCGACTAGTTGCTCAAGGATTTTCTCAAAGACCAGGAATTGATTACGAAGAAACGTATTCTCCGGTTATGGATGCAATCACATTCAGGTACTTAATAAGCCTAACGGCATCTAGAAATCTTGAAATGTACCTAATGGATGTTGTGACAGCATATCTATATGGATCACTTGATAATGATATATACATGAAAATTCCAGAAGGAATGAAAATGCCTGAAGCATTAAATTCCAAATCTAAAGAAATATGTTCGATCAAATTACAGCGATCTCTTTATGGATTAAAACAATCCGGACGCATGTGGTATAATCGATTGAGTGAATACTTGTTAAATAAAGGTTACATCAATAATGCGATATGCCCTTGTGTGTTTATTAAGAAATCCTTGTCAGGATTTGTGATCATTGCTGTATATGTTGATGACTTGAACATGATTGGAACTCAAAAGGAGATTAATGATGCAAGAAATCATATGAAAGAAGAGTTTGAAATGAAAGATCTCGGAGAGACAAAACTTTGTCTTGGACTACAGATAGAACACCTCCGAGATGGAATATTTGTACATCAATCAAATTATACCAAAAAGCTCTTAAAACGTTTTTATATGGATAAAGCAAATCCTTTGAGTACTCCAATGGTAAATAGATCACTTGACGTTGATAAGGATCCATTTAGACCTTGCGAAAATAACGAAGATATATTAGGTCCTGACATACCTTATATGAGTGCTATCGGTGGACTCATGTACCTTGCAAATTGTACTCGACCAGATATTTCATTTGCTACTAATTTACTCGCAAGACACAGCTCATCTCCCACTCGTAGACATTGGAACGGAATAAAACATATTCTTCGTTACCTCCAAGGTACGATTGATTTAGGTTTATTTTATCCAAGAAAATCCGAGGTTGGTCTTGTTGGTTTTGCAGATGCAGGTTACTTATCAGACCCTCATAAAGCTCGATCGCAAACTGGATACGTTTTCACAATTGGCGGAACTGCAATCTCTTGGCGTTCCCAAAAACAGACTTTGGTTGCAACTTCATCAAATCACGCAGAAACTATTGCGCTCCACGAAGCATGTAGAGAATGTGTATGGTTGAGATCCATAACTCATCACATTCAAGAATCAAGCGGAATAGCTACAAAGAAAGAACCAACAATTTTGTTCGAAGATAATTCTGCATGTGTCACCCAATTGAAGGAAGGATATATCAAGAGCGACCGAACAAAGCATATTCCTCCAAGATATTACTCATACATTCAAGAACTCGTGAAAAATCAAGAAGTCAACATCGAGTACGTCCGTTCATGTGACAATGCAGCAGACCTTTTCACAAAGGCGCTTCCTACCTCAACGTTCAAGAAACATGTTAATAATATCGGAATGCGTCATCTACGTGATTTATGAAGACTTATCATTTCCAGGGGGAGATTATGTTACTGTACTCTTTTTCCCTTTCCATGGTTTTTATCCCATTGGGTTTTTCCATGATAAGGTTTTTAACGAGGCAGTACATAATTCAAAATGGATAATTAAGGGGGAGTGTTAAATTATGGATAATTATCCATCCATTTACCAAACTTCCTCCACTTCAATTACCAACTTCCTCCACTCCATTTTACCAACTCTCTCCACTCTCTTTACCAAATCTTACCACCATCACAATATTTTACTATTATTGTTTTACTATAAATATGTGATGTTCTTCATTGTAAAACTCACTCCAAAATCAATAAGAATCTCTCTCTCTCATTTCTATCTCTCTTAATCTCTTAAGATCATTTTCTCTCTCAAGATATATATAAACATATATATCTTATACAAATTCCATAAATATTTCATAACAAAAAGGTCTCATTATTGAGTTTAGTTTTAACAAGACTTGAGTAAATCTCAAGTGTTAAAATTATTCGCAATTTAAAAAGAAGAAACTGATGTTAACCATCTAACGTGTTTTTGCGACAAGTTTCTATGGAAACATCCGAGATAAGCTCCGGCCACCGCCGGAAGATTTGCTTGAGATAACGAGTAACAATTATAAGGGATTGGTCAATCAATATCTCTCTTCCTTTTTCATTCGTTTGCCTCTCTGGGAGGACTTAAACAAAAGAGAAAACAGGTCTTACAGACTATAACTACTGTTACGTTATTCTTTTCCGGCAAACAATCTCCTCTTCTCTACTTATCTCACCGGAAACATAAACTCTCTATCCCTCCTCCGGTGTCGTTAGACTCACACACAAATACACATACAACAAGGATACAATCTCTCCTGCCAACTTATATGTGTGACTACTATGGCATCATCAGCATCTTGTCGCCGCTGCCGCTACCGGTTGACATTTTCACAGGAACGGGAAGTTCGAGAATGATGAGGAAATAGGAGCGTTCTGACTCTCGGATGTATTGAACCTCACCGTTCATGAGCTTTAGAATCTTTCGACATACGCTTAGACCTAAACCTTCCGGGCTCGTCCACCTGCTGCTGTGAAACATGTCTCGGACCAGCTCTGGTGGCAGACCTTCACCTGGGCACGCCATTCTGAAACAGCACAAAATTATGACATAACAGAGAAACCAAAGTTTCTTTGCTAATTTCTATGCTTATGGTTCTGTACAAGTTCCCAAGCTAAAACTGCTACCTACATAACGATCCATTAACCAAACCATTCTATATCCAACCAAACCGATTTTGTATTTTTCATAAACCAAAAAGACATGGAACCTAAAACCAGATTGCGTAATTATGGTTATAGATATGAGGAACAATGAAATTTACCTAAATTCTGTGCGTACAGAGGAGCACCCATCAGCCATTTGCTTAGAAACTTGGCTTAGATGGATCTCCACCCATTCTTGGGATGGTGCATACCGAACTATACTCAGCAGAAACTCAGCTAGGAGCTGTTGAATCCTTGTCTGGTCTCCATACACTGCTATTGATTTGATCTCTTCAGGAATGTCACGGATCAGCTGAACACCTCTTTCTCTTAATAAGAACATCGCCTGGCTTACAATAGCGTTTATGACACTTCCGAGTAAGAACTCTGCTCTATCTAGCTCAAACGAACTGATAAAAAAAAAAAAAACAACAATATTTTGAATCTGGTCACATTTTTGTCAAGTAATCAAAAACCATTTTATAGAGAATTCCAACTAAACTCACCCGTCTTCAATTCTTTCAAGATCCATGTCACTGACAATCCTCGATATCTGTTTCTCGCAAGAAACACTCGTTTCAAGAAACTGTTTCTGATCCTCATTCAAGTCTGTAGCTTCCAACAACAAGTTTGTGTAACGCAAACCGCTCAAAGGATTCATTACCATCTGACAAATGTAAGCTAGCTCTTTCGCCTTCGAGAAAAAATCTGTGTCCTGCCTTCGTTGGACTGCTAAAGCTTGCTGCAGCTCAGGACTCGGTATCTGCAGGAAACAAAAAGCTCCAATAACCTTTCCGTCGAGGCTTACCCGCTTGTTTGCAGTCAATAGAGCCTGGACAAACTTCCCATTGCGGTCAAAGAACAGGAAAGGGAACTTGTCCGTTTCTTGGCCACTGACTGCATTATGCAATGCAATCATGAACTTGGTTAATGCATCAGGACCTTTTAGCCTGCAACAGCTACCAAACACTTCCCCAACAAGCATTTTCCCAATCACTTCACTGCGAGACCAACCCGTGAGCTTTTCCATCGCAGTGTTCCACTCTAGGCAGCATGTGTTCTCGTCAGCCGCAAAGATTGGTGGAATCAGTGGGTTTGGGCTATGGACAATGGCTTTGTAGTCCCCTTGTATGTTGATGAACTTGTCCATTACGATTTTCTGACCAGTAACATCCTGTCCGACAAAACAGACGCCGACAATGCTGTTCGAGTAGTCCTTGCTCGAACACGCATTCACAACCACAAAAACCGCTTTTCCTTGTAACTCGGGGCTGAAAGTTTTCAGCTTTATCTCCACATTCTTGTCCTCGTCCCCTGCATTAAGTGTCAAATGCAACAAAATAATTAAACAAATTGTATATATACAACATATTTGAAGAATTGACTATACCTCTCAATGCACGAGAAATGAGCTTATCAACAGTTTCTTCATTCTCTTTGTATATTAGATCAGAAACCAGAGACTTCCCCATAGCTTCTTCAACCGAAAGACCAGTCAGTTCCGCAATCTTAGCGTTCCATCCATTGATGCATCCTCCAACATCCACAGCAAATATCGGTACAGTTGCTGTCTCGATGAGTCTAACCATCTCTCTTGCAACAGCACCTAACTCATCAATTCCCTGCTCTCCTGCCATACTATAAGGCTGAACCGCACCATCTGCAGTTTTAGAGTTCATAGCTGCCTCGGATTCTTTAAAAGAGTCCCTTAGAATAAGTTGGAGCGAATGAATCGCATCCATTTCCGCAGTTTCCCATGGCTGACTCCGACTCTTAACAACTTCAAGAAATGCCTTGAAAGACGAACGAGGATGCATCCGTTGCCCATCATCTTTATCCTCCGGATGATGCTTAGCACCTCCCCATTTGATTTCTTTACCGGTGTGAGAACGAAACCAGAAAAGGAAATCTCTTTTTGTGATATACGCAACTGCCATACCGCACACATCATCTCCTAACGCAGCTGCACCGGGATATCCTGCATCTCCTAAACTATCTGTGCTTAATCCAGTTGAATCCGCGTGATTCGCAAGCAACCACTCCACAACGTCTTTTATCTGAGCTTCGGTCGGAGCAACTCCCAACGGGTAATACTTCCCGTGATAAAGAAACGCTGCACCGTCACATTTCACCAAGTCCATGATACTAGGACTCTGTGTAACAATTCCGGCAGGCGAGTCACGCAAAAGCATATCGCATAACAGTGTCTGCGTTCTCAAAACGCGTTTCTCTGACATTTGCAAACCTAACTGCAATTCCATGTTTAACTGTAAACCAAATGCCTGCATTAGAAACTCGCAAGCATACCTTAGAGGGAACGGTATGCAGCGAGAAGAGGTGTGGTGACAAACGACTAAACCCCAAAGCCTCATAGAGCTTCTCCCACCAGCGACATTGCTCCCGTCTTCTTCATTGCCGTTTATTATAACTGCCATTGCTAAAGATGCAATAGATCCCATGTTAGCCATATACTGAGAGTGACAACCGTGAGGAGCTCTAAGTGTAGAACCAACCAAGCACATAGATTGAGTGAGCCTATCGTCTTGGACCACAAGTACCGGCGTGGCGTGGCAATCTACGATCATACGCACCCGGTTCTGCTTAAACAAGAACCGTGATGCTTGAGGAATATCAGTTGCCGGGTAATGTAGACCGATGTAAGGTTCTAAATCATCTCGCTTACTCTCGGCCACAACTTCTCCGTGCTCGTCTTCGTGAAACTTGTAGACCATTACACGGTCGTATGCAGTTAGGTCTCTGACGCTTTCTACAACAGTGTCACAGAGGAGCTTGATGTCTCCACCGGGAAGGGATTGTAACTGAGAAATAGCACGAACGGCTAGTTTCTGTGATTGGACTGCTCCGGCGATGGAAAGCGCTGGATCTTCTGTTCTAGCTGGCTCTAAATCGATAACAACTCCAACGTCGATCCTGTGGAGAATTGCGTAAAAGGGCTTACCAGTGTTCTTGGAGTGGATCCAAACCGGATTCAGAAGCGTGATTTCTCGAGCCACGAATGCACGCTCGAGGAGAATTGAGCTCGAGGCGGTGAAGAGCGAGCGCACATCCGTTCCCATGGCTAGAATCTCCGGTCTCTCGAGACTAGGAACTGACTGAGGCATAAGCCCTAACATTTCCCGCGCGTTTTCGCTGTATCCGATGATTCTGAAGGTGGATTCGTCGACGGCGATCATACATCCGAAAGGCTGTATGTAGCCGCCACGCTGGATCCTGGAGAGATAGGCCGTGATCTGGTTCTCGGGTACAGAGGAGCTGTATGTCGTCGTTTTGAGTGATTGAGAGTAGTCGAACAACTTGCCGGACTCGCCCGACTGTTCGAAAACGGCATGGAGTCTAGCGTCAACTGTGTACTGCTGAATAGCTTTGCTCATTGATTCCGAGTGGCTTTGCGGCTGATTCTGTGGCCTGAGAGATTTCGTACCGGACGATTGAGCTTGTTCTCTCTGGCTATGAGTTGTGTGGAGACTATGGTTGACCCGTTGACTTGACGACGCTGCTTCTCCACCGCGGCCGCGACCACTACGGCCGCTTTCTCCACTACCGCCGACTCCAGAAACCATGCCGGGAATCTAGTTTTTCATATGGGCGGCTCTTTACTCAGCTCTGATGCAGAAAACAAAAAAGTGGGGAAATTTTCTGAGATTACTTCAGATTATATAAAAAAGAATGATTTTTTTTGGGAGAATTATTCTGGATATTATGCTGAAAATTGAAACCGAGAGATTCTTGGTGAACTAGAAGCAAGATTCTGTAGAGCTGAAATTCAAAGTTCTTTTTCAGAGCGGTAACAAAGAGAGAAACAAAATCTGCATTTTCTCGAGAAAATTTGGTGAGATTTCGAGGGGAGGAGGAAAATGGGATCGGAGATTGTTGAGAAAATTAAAAATCGAAAGGTAGAAAATTGAGTTACTGAGACCAACTTAAATGAAGCAGAGGCAATTGTGTGGCAGTGAGACGGAGAGAGTCAGCGAGTGTCTTGTTTATCTTTCTCACTGTCTTTTTCCATCGTTTTTTTTCCTGATGATATTGCTTCGACTGCAGTTTTTTTGTTACCTGTAGTAATTCTGAAATTCACCCCGAAAACTTTACTATTATCACTTTTAACCCGAAACTTTGTTTTTTGTCGTATTATGACTTTTATGAGGGAAAAAGATCCAAGAGATTGGCCCAATATCACGTGGGCTATGCTTTATTCTCTCTAGTGGCGCACGTGGCCCCTGGGCCCGTAGCGCGTGGTAGCCCCTGGAGTGGTCAAATCTAAAGGACATTTAAATTTAATCGAATCTAACTCGCATCGTCAATATCGAATTCAAATCGTACTTTTTCTTTTTCTTTCGTCTGGTATCAATTCGTTTCAGTGTCAAAATCCGATGCAGGCCCGGCCAGAGGACAGGCCGACTAAATCATTGGTTAGGGACACCAATTTTTTTACATTTTTCTAGAGCCACATTTTTATTGTAATGAGTAATAGGTTAATAGATTTATTATTGTATCACAAATGTTAAACAATGCCAAAGCCCATGATTTTTTTTAATGTGTTTTTGATTCAATAAAACATGTTTTGTTATTGAATATGTTAAAAGTTTATGACTCTCTTGTCATGGGTTTGGTTTTATACATATATATGAACCACAATTTTCCGCTCCATTTCAGGTCATCAAATTAGTTGGTTCGGCCTGATCCGATGAAACATAAACGTAATCAAAAAGTTTAATGGTGGTTATCTCTTCTCATTATTTTCATATGATATCATGATCATCAAAGCAGTTCGTGAAAGTATATTCTTTTAACATTAGCTCGTGATTTAACTCTAAACCTTTTATCAAAAAAAAAGCATTAGCTCGTGAAAATATTGATGATTGTTAGTTGTCCCAAAAACAGCCATAAAAATGAGATCGAAAAGGTTGACTTTTCATAAAGATATTGAAATGGTTTATCAACTGCGATGATCTAAATCTTAGAAGATGAAAACACATTGCAAATTTACGTGCTACGTGCTAAGAGCTATACTATATAAGTACTTCCAGGCCCGGCCCAAATGGGTAGGGCAAAGGTGCCACTGCCCTAGGGTCCATGAGCAAAAATGAAAATTCTTAAGGGAAAATAGGGTCCAATATTTTTTAAAATTTTCTTTTTGTGTTGAGAAAGGCCCAAATTTTTTGTTTTCTTTACATAAAAAAGGAGAAAAGCCCAAAATTTTAGAAACAAAATTGGAATAAGGGCCTAATTTTTGTTTTTTTTTGCCTATTAAGACCAAAATTTTTTTTTTGCCCTAGGGCTAATATATTCGTTGGGCCGGGGCTGAGTACTTCGAAAGTTGACTGAACCAAAAATATACCATATTAGTTGTTTGTGATTAACGTTTACACAACATGATATGGCTAGAACTTATGATATATCTGGTGTCGACTGACCCATATCTAAAGTTTCGATCCACTTTGATACGTTCTATCTATCATTAATTTGCATAACCCATGCATTGTATTGTTTGTCAGTTATATATATCAACTTCCTTTCGTAAGGAATCCAACCACCACTGTTTTGGGTCCTACATCCATTTTTGTCTCTATCCTCGTCCCACCACTGATGTGTTATTCAAAAAGTTTGAAAATTGTTATTGTCTTTGCAGTGACCGCAAATTTTTTTTATGTGTTTTATCTTCATCCGTACGATATCGCAAATCACTTCACTTTATAGTAAACCACCAATTTTTCAATTATTTCAGCTCGAACAGGCTTTATTTTTTAAAAAAAAAAAAATTAGACAAATGACCAAAGAAATAATGCACTTTAATGACACAAGATAACAAATTCAATTATTTTAATCATCTCTGCATACACTACCAAATACCAGAAAATCGGATTGTTACAATTATTCAAATTTAAGCATTTTGTTTACATCAAGTACATCAAATAAAAATATCAAATAATTAAAGAACACAAAAATATCTTCTAAATTGATCTTAACGCCTGCGCGAAAAAAAAAAATTGATCCTAACGCCTCGTGCTAAACCAGAAGATAATGATATCCTTAAAACGCTAATCTCCCATTGATCGAATTGTACTGAGTCTATTCTGTAAGTTCTTCTCAGTTAATTTGATGAGTAGAGCATGCGTTGAAAGAAGTTCTTCATTGCAACCGCTATTTCTTTCTTTCTAAATGCATATGGCAAAATAAAAGGGGTATCTTGCTTTGTGTTGAATCTAAGATGAGTTGAACTATGTCATGCCATTTTTGTGGTGTATGTTTCAACTCAACTTTAGTCTAAACTTTCGAAAGTACAAAAGATTTGAGTTAGAGATATTTACTTTATAAAGCACTTATAAATTTTAAAATAAGACACTTTTAAATTTTAAGACATTTTAGCCTCATGAAATCCCTAAAGTAACTTTTTCCTAAGTTTTTATTTATTTATTTTTTTTCTCTTCTTTTCTTTCTTTCTTTCTCTTTCATGTACAGCTATATCTTTCTCTTTATTTTTTATTTCACTAATTTTTCCCCCTTCTAATTTCACTAAATTTAACATATTTTATAACTTTTTGAAAACATAAAACATTATTTTATACTATAAACTATAATTTTTTATATTATAACGTCTATTTTGATATATCTTTTAAATTTTAGATAAAATATTGTGGACGTCAAAAAAAAAAATTATTGCATGAATAATATATATGATTCAAATCTATTAGATAAGTATTAGACATTGACATTTGGATCTTCAAATCATGTCCAAATTAAGGATTCGAAACTACTCACCGCCAACTTGAAAAGGGTATAGAAATAATAACAATATATTGAGATAATGTTGACAACAATCAATATTTATCTATAAACTATATCATCTAGTTAGGATTAGGATCTAAACGAAAAGCTAGTTTCCTACCTTTGTACATGAATATGGGTTTGATTGGCAAGTGCTGTAAAATCTTTTCACAGCCATAATATTTTGTAAAGTCTATTTTTTCTCCAATCATGTTTTACATATATATACTATTAAAACAGAATTACGTTTTAGAAACTGTACAAACTTTTCAATTTATTTACAGTCAATGTCACTGGTTTCATTTGTTATAATTTTATTTCATTAAGGGTTTATAAGTCATTCTCTTTCAATCCTCACACACGACCAAATCGTTGTTATAAAACCAATCCATTACCGTTTGGTCAAAATAAACCAATCAATTATAAAACGACCAGACCCTCCACCCACCATGAAAATTATATCTATTTGGTTTAATGGAATTCTTTGGTCTATCCTCCAAACCAATTTCTTGAGCTTGATTCCTTTTTGTTTTCTTGCATCAAACCTGAGAATATGTTTCAATATCAGTATGGAATCACACAATAACAATTCATCAAATAATCAAAATCCGTTTTCTAACCATGGAATTGATCATAATACAAACCAAAATATTGGTTTACTACTCGGTTAGCCAATTCATATCATGTGTTAGATAAATCAATATCATGTTGAGCATGAGTCTAATCGGTTTATCATATTCCATTGATTTATCTAACAAACCATCCCTTACCCCCCTACAATGATTATTGAGCATGATTCTAATCGGTTTGCATTAAACCGTAACATTGAATCAGATATGATAAATCTACTAAATAAACTCATTACGTTTAGAAACAATTAAATATAAAATCCAGTTGCCTAATCTAAACTAAATAATTCTTTTTAATAACAAACTTAACTTATTTCCTAGAATCAAGTCAATAAGCACTTCAAATACAAAATATTGTAATACCGTAAAAGGATCTAAACTTGATATCGTTTAATGAAAACCTTTTATGTATATAGACACAATATTGTTACAAGTTGCATAATCTCGAATAACAAATTTGATACGATTTGTTAGTGATCCTAAACGTATGTTACCATAGGCATATTCTCGATATTTAAACTTATGATACAAAAAATCTCAATTATATTGTTATCTTTTCTAATTTCGAGATATTTGAACTTAACTAATATGGATTATCTAACTTGACTAACAAGCCTATTCAAAACTGATTTGTTATAAAAAAATCTCAACAAATATTATACTCTTAACATATCTTCTTTTTATATTAACTTAATTTGCAAATAAATGAAACCGAATATGTTAAGTATATTCCCCAAATATTCGGTGAAGGGTCGGAGCTTCGCTATAAATAGTGATAATATGCACACTGATTATTTCATTCATCCAAAACATACTTTTCAAGCAACTCATAAACTCTCTTTCTTTTAAACAATGTCGATCGTGAGCAAGAATACTATTGGTTTTACTAACCTTTCGAGTGTTAAGCCTTTCAAAACTGGCTGGCGAATCCGTGTCAAGGTTCTTCACTCTTGAAAACAATAAACTGCCCAATCTGGAGAAACTTTGGAAATCATATTAGCAGATGAAATGTAAGTTAATCTCTCAAAAACTTGCATCTCATGGTTATGGATCACACAGAAAAATATGGACTTACTTTTCAAAATATTTTCATAGATCGAAGATCCAACTATTCTACCAGAGGCTATAAGTTCCCATTGGAAAAACATTCGAGTTTTTGGTACATATTTGCAAAGGATAATGTTGCTTACGGTAATGATTACTACAAAGTTGGGAAGATATGGACTGGACAAGATGTCCTTAAGCTTAATGAAAACAATGGTCCACATACTCCCACCACTACATCGGAAACCAT
The DNA here is from genome assembly GCA_030180135.1 of Orychophragmus violaceus. Taxonomy (NCBI): domain Eukaryota; kingdom Viridiplantae; phylum Streptophyta; class Magnoliopsida; order Brassicales; family Brassicaceae; genus Orychophragmus; species Orychophragmus violaceus. The sequence continues at coordinate 90,573,216 of CM058234.1, forward strand.
TGTTTCTGGTGATGAGGTAATTAGTTGTTTCATTTCGAAATTTATTGTCATTACTTGTGCAATAATAGTTACTAATATATGTTTTTACAACTCCATCAAAACGTGAAGGAGAGGACCATAAATTCTTTCTTACTACAATCATCACTCTTTACTATTTATATTGTAAAACATTATTTTGATTACATCTCAAACTCTCACTAATTGATATTATTTTTAAGTATTTTGACGACAAACGTATATATTATATAAATCAGACATTTTGATTACAATTTTATCATATTTTTTTAACTTCCTAACAAATACATTTTGACATGATAAATAATTTAAATAAATATTGTAAAAAGGTGTAGTCGTCAATGATATTTTCATATATTATAAAATCAAAAAGAAATTAAACATATGAAAGTTCAAAGTAGGTGGTTTTTTTTTTAAAGTAAGAACTACAATAAAAAAAGATTGCATTAGAAGATAATCTTAAATTTGGAAATAATTATTAAAGATTTTCCTAGATTACATGAACAGTTACATACAAAATATTCAAAAAATAATAAAGATTTTTGTCATAATATCCTCAGTAATATATATTTGTATAAATCAAATATAATTTTAACCCATAAACTAATAATTTAGAAACTAAAATTAGTTTGAAAAATAGAAGTTGTTATTTTCAAGTAAATTTAAATTCATTTTTATAACAAAGTATAAAACTAATAAAGATAAATTTTATAAGTTTTTATAAAAAAATTGCAAGTCTAAAAAAAACACTCCAAACAAAAAATAAAAATATACATAACAAATTACTTATATTTGGATTAATAATATATGTTCACTACCATATTATACGTACACTTTATATATTATACTAACTATTGCATAAAGATAAATGCTCAAATCTTTAACAAACAATAATAGAATATGTGTTTTAAAAATAAGATAGATTACTTTTACAAATATAAATATACATGCTCTAAGAAAATTTGTCCGTCCTTAGTGAGGATAATTATCATTTACAAAAATAAAAATAAAAATAAACTATATAAAACCTATATATATATATATTCAACATATCTCAAACATCTAAACTTAATATAAATAATATGTTATAAAACATATTTATCATTTAAAAATATATTATTTATACATAAAATATCAAAATAAAATTATACCCGCCGATCGGCGGGTTAAAATCTAGTACTTTTTAAAGCTACAGATTTTCTCTCTTTTTTTAATTGTTTTTGACTGTAGAAAGCAAAAAAAAACTTAAAGCACTTATATATTGACTTTGGAAAATTTATAAATTCACAGCTCAAAACCTACAGCTTAAAAATTTAAAGTCAAAGCAAAAAACCTACAACATGATTTATACAGCAATAAATCTAAAGCCACAACTCTTGCCAATCAGACCCTATGATACACTTTACATTTGATTTCATATCAGTCATAACTAAAGTAGAACGAAAATAAAAATGTGTTTCAAGATTTGGGGGATTTAATTAGTTTTTTATTAAACAATTTATTTGTAAAAACATCTATACACGGCAGAAACTAGCTTTTCGTTTAACAAAAGCTCAGCATAAGCTATTTGAGGATTTGTAAAAAATTCAATCCCTTTGACTCTTGTCAATTTTTTTTTTTTTTTTTTTTGACAACTCTTGTCATTTTTGATTTTTGATCAAACCAAACTTTCATTAAACTTAAACCTCAAACTCCATCAACAGAGGAGAAATTACATCGAAATGCAAAAGAAAAACTACAAAATAAAGCAACAAGTGCACCAAATCAAACCAATACATGGTTAAAAGATAAGAGATAAGAGTTACATTATCAAAGAAACTCATAGTAGATCAACGAAGAGGAACGATCATAGAAACTTCTTGGGAAAATGAATCCAACATAACCCAAAAGGCTACAGGCTCTGCAACAAAAGCATAGGTTGGATTCTTGTCATTATGTAAACCGACTAAACCAAAACAAGAACAATTAAAACAAATCTCATGACTGAAAAATCTCAATTCTAATAAATTTTGCTATACTTCAAACTGATATGAGGTGTCAAAAACGACAAAATCTTAAAGTCGTAGGGATTAATTTGGATTATTTGGTGATAATAACGTAAATTAAGGGTCCATACGTACAACATAATAGATATAAAGCCTTCAACGTAACATATTTTCCCCCAGAATAGATATATCTCCATATTTAACGTAATGTACAATTATTTTCCTTCAGAAAGGAACAAAACCTTCAATATAAACTTAATAAAAATGTTAAACAGAAGGAAAAAACAACAGAATAGATAGAAATAAATAACTCAAATGCAATTCGACATTGATGAAAAAGATACAATTGTGGACAAAGATTTATAAGTTTTTAATGTTTCCCATATGTGGGCTTAGGTCTCTCTCTCTCTTTCTCAATTAGTGTCTTCCATTAAGTGAGCATTTGGCTGAAATGAACAGTTCCGTTAGTCTATCCACCACTAATTCCTGAAAATATCTCCCTTGTTTTCATCTTGTCCTTTCGTTTTAGGGTTCTTCAAAAGAAATCTTCTTCTTGTGAGAACCTCCGATTGTTTTACCTTAGCGAAAGGGTTGTAGTGTATTCTATCCTGAGTTTTAAGTCACTGGGTCTGTAAGTGAAGATCTTTGGTTCTGAGATTTGGTGTGAATGGCAGCTACTGTTCAACAGAAGGTGATCGAGATCTTTCAAGAATGTCATCGGCGATAAACCAGACTCTTATGGCCATGTCTATTGAAGAGGTGAAGAGCCTTTCATTATACTGGCTTCCCAGAGTATAGATCCCGTGAAAGAAATGTGAAGAGTGTGATAGGGAGACTCCTCAATCCTCCCTATCAAAAGATGTCTAACTTGATCTTATACATGCCTAGTAATTGGAAAAAATATGACAAGGTACGTGGTGTGGCTTTGTCTAGAGAACAGTTCCAATTTATATTTGAGAACGAGTACGATCTGGAGGAGACGCTAGCTAAGGGACTCCACTCCTTCAACGTTGGGTAGCTACAAATTCTGCAAGAATATTAGGTCCCTGGCTATGGAAAGGTGGACTGAAACTCCTCCCCCTGACTATCTTCAGCTTGTTCTATTGTGGGTTCAAATAAGTAATATTCTAGTCAACTATTACACTCCTAAGGCCCATCTTTGCTCTGGGTGAAATCATTGGGCAAGTGAAGATAGTTGCTTTTACTGGGTACCCTGATAAACCACAGAGCCAAGCCTATGTCAGGGTTCAGGTCTTATTCGATGTGTCAAAACCGCTTCGAAAGTCGAAGATCATCCTGAACCGAGGAGATAGGTTATAAGTCCCCGGAGCCTGGACATTATATTTGACCTCACACAACCTCAAGAGTTTCTCAGCTCCGAACTCAACCCCTTCCTCCGCGGCTCGGACCCCGAGCCCGATGACATACCGAACAAAATTCAAAGTCATCTGCGGGAACGCGAGTTGTGGCTGCGCCAAAACCCATGAGACGAGGCGTATGATCGGGAAAAAGAGCCCACACTTATCGAACTAGGCATAAGAGACGCATCATAACCCTTCCTGATCTTTCTCCGTAGACTCCAACTCGGTTGAATAAACATCTCCACGTCCGCCGGAATCCTGAACTTTTCCTGCAGATTCGCTAAGTGACGCAAATTCAGCGTCGATGTAGGATGCATACCGTATAGCTCCGCCGAGGTTGATGTACTCACTATCAATATGCTCTTTGGCGCCATGGCAGTCGATTGACTCATGCAGAAAAGAGAATAGAAGAACTTTTCTAGAGAGAGGTTCGAAATCTATGGAGTCTTAAGAAAACATGGCAAGAGAAAAATAAAAACGTAAATGGGAGAAGGAAAAGTTACCTTATATTTGTAGTTTTACACGTAGTGGGAAACGTGAAGAGGTAACTTCCCATTTAAAGCAAACTCGCGCCTCCTTCCCTCGAGATCGATGTGATCTTCCGTATCCCCAAATCTCAACCGTTGATTTTAAACTCATGATAATGACTAGAAGACCAATCATTTTCTTGAGGAGTTCGAGAACCTAGGGATTTTCTTATTCCCACAATCTAGACCATCGATTCAAGATCGACAATCACAAATAAGTGGTCAGGGATTACATCACTCTTCCGTAAATCGAAGTCGACAAAATTTGTTATGATCTCGGATCACAACCGTCCAATAAACGACCAGATCAATGGTAGGCGATAAGGTCTTTATTATTTTCTCCTCGAAATCGAGGTTCACGCGCCACATGTTGCCAAACAACCCACATCTCACATCTCGATCGTCCGTTTAGAGACAAGATTACAGTACGAACGAGATAATCATTAGGTATCGATACCGAGAGCGGCACACATCTTCCCAAGACTTTCTACCGCCCATCAACCTCGAACCATCGAGCTAATTGGTTGGGGGATATTGTTGGTATTGAATTTCATATTAAGAAATCCGGCCTATTAACTAACAGAAAGGCTCAACTAAAGTACATGTCTGTTAGGCTACAAATCAGACTGAGTCCAGAAAACCGATGCATTCATCAGAGGGATGGAAGCGATCGGTGAGGTCGACCTCGGTATGACGACCCCTAGCGAGAACGAGTCTTCGCCTACCCAAACGATTTCCGCGAATCAAGGATAAGGGAGAGATCGCCGCTAACAAGAACACACTAGAAAATCGAAACAAGAAGATCGAGGATCAAAGCTATAAAAAGGAGAAGATAGAACTTCCCAAGACATTCCAACTTCGAGAGAGAAAACCACTTCGACTAGAGCCCTTCGACCTTATTCTTTGTATGCTTTCAATCCGATTATATAAGTTTTTATTTCGACATTCAGTCCTAAATATAATCTTTGATTTATAGGAAATTTACATTAAGATTCACAATCAAACAAATTCTTGGTGTGAATTCGTGATCTCATACTCCTCTCAAATAATACATATTTCATTTAAAAAATATCAAAATTATTAGTTCACGCTTTATAATACGAATTAAATAGTTATAAATAAAATTAGATTAAATAACAAAAAAACTCCAAACTGTTTAAAAAAATTAAATTTTGTAAAAAAATATATCAGCCTTTTTGAAGTGCGAATCAAAATCTAATGTCAGTTTAAATTTATTACGACTAATGCATTGATCGTTTTGAAGCAAAGGGATAAGAAGGGAAAAAAACAAATATTTCAGGTTCTGTATATAGCGATTAGCGAGTAAACGCTGCGATTGACCTCTTGTTTTTGGTCTTATCTCTGACGAAATATGATTGGATGACTACAAACTTAAACATGCACCTATTCGCACTGGAGTGTACTGCTAAGAATCGCCTTCAGAGCTTTCAAACCAATAAGAGGTTACCACGTGTCAGTGAAATCCAATTCAGCTAAGCCATTCAAAAAGCTAGCAACGTGGCCGGGTATTGCACCAGTAGTAACCTTGAGCGAAATTACTAAGTCACCCTTCATTAGCTATCTGTAATTTCAAACTTTTATTCCAAAAGTACAATAATTGATGAGATGCTACAAGCCTCCACTTTTCTTTGAATGATTTGCACTAATAACTACCAGAAATATTTAAATCTAGAATTAATGAAGGGGTAATATCGTAATTTTAGTGACCCACCATTCTTCTTGCCCCGAGCCCGCCTAGCTTTCCCGTCTCCTCCATGATTCTCAGTTACTCACAACGGTTAAGCTTTTTTTCTTCTTCTAAACAATGCGCTTCTTGGTGCCGACTTCTTCGTCTTCTTCTCCTTCTCCGGCCAACACTTCTTCATTCTCTCTCTTATTTCTCGCTCCGTCTCAAACTCCGGAAAATCTCTGTAAATTACCGGCGAAAATCCATATCAGAACCCATGGGATCACCGTTCACTCATCTAAGCACACGTCTCTGTGTGCAGTCGTCGACAGGTCTTCTTCGAGTGTATCATCTCGAAAGGAATCTCCGAATGGGGAAGGAGTGGAATCTTACACGGATGGAGTACTAGTAGTTCGACGGCCGTTGTTAGAGAATTCCGGTAAGGAATCTAACGATGAAGGAGACAAAAAGTATCCAGCGAGGATCGATGCTGGTCTGAGTAAGATAGCGAAGAAGATGCCGATATTTGAGCCGGAGAGATCGGAGTCGTCGTCGTCTTCCTCAGCGGCGGCTGTTGCAAGGGCTCAAGTGAAGCCGCTTGCAGTGAATCTGGATTTATCTCTGTACAGGGCTAAATTTCTGGCGAGGAATTTCAGATATAAAGACGCTGAGAACATTCTGGAGAAGGTAACATCGCTTTCTTCTGCCGTTTTGTCAGCGTATGATCATGTAGTATCTGCTTGTTCTGATCAATCAATGTGTAGGATGACAAGAATAGTTCTGAGGTTTTAATGATTTTTTAGTGTTAGTTGATGTTTAGCTTCTTGACGGATGATCTTGTAGACCCCCCACTGAAAAGAGAGAGAAATGTAGCTAAGTTGAACACGTCTACTGAATCTAATCCTATCTTGTTTGGTCTTGAAAGTGCATAGCTTACTGGCCGGAGGATGGGAGACCGTACGTGGCATTGGGGAAGATACTGACCAAACAATCGAAGCTGGCCGAAGCAAGAATCGTGTATGAGAAAGGGTGTCAAGCTACACAAGGAGAGAATGCATACATTTGGCAGGTTCTATATGGCTCTTTATTTGATTTTTTGGAGCAATTGCTTGATACACTTGAAGACAATTTAATGTTTCTCACCATATCATGTACCAACAGCACAATTTTGTTAATTGGAACAGTGTTGGGCTGTCCTGGAAAACAGATTGGGAAATGTACGAAGAGCTAGAGAATTGTTTGATGCAGCTACGGTGGCTGACAAGAAGCATGTAGCAGCTTGGCATGGATGGGCAAACTTGGAGATAAAACAAGGAAATATTAGTAAAGCGAGGAATCTGCTCGCCAAAGGCCTCAAGTTTTGCGGACGAAACGAGTATATATACCAAACACTTGCCTTATTGGAGGCCAAAGCTGGTAGGTATGAACAGGCAAGGTATCTATTCAAGCAGGCCACCATATCCAATTCGAAGAGCTGTGCCAGTTGGTTGGTAAGTCATTTTGCATCATCAAACATATTTTGTCATAAGAGTTAGGACAATGCCATCCCAAAAAGGTATATCCTAGGATAAATCGTTAACACTAAATGTGTAAAAAGAGAAAATGTGGTTTTCATGGAACCACATTCTAGCTTCCACTGTCATTCCCTGATCAGGATTTAAATCCTAAAGAGGGCTTGTGATTAGAGGTTGAAAAAATGTTCTGGATGAGCTTCTCATTGCTACATGTTCATTTCTATGAACAGGCATGGGCACAGTTGGAGATACAGCAGGAAAGATTCCCAGCTGCTAGAAAGCTTTTTGAGGTAACTCCTCCTACGTTCTCTTTCGTATTTCTAAGTCACAAAGAGGTCAGAACAGTGGACGCTGTATATTCACCCCAGAAATGACTTGACTGCATGTTAAGCCATTATGCTACATATGAAAGCTTCATGACCTGAACATGCTTTTCCATTTTCACAGAAAGCTGTTCAGGCAAGCCCCAAGAATAGGTTTGCATGGCACGTGTGGGGGGTGTTTGAAGCTGGAATAGGTAATGTTGAGCGTGGAAGAAAGCTCCTGAAGATAGGTCATGTGCTAAATCCTAGAGACCCTGTTCTCCTTCAGTCCCTTGGCTTACTGGAGTACAAACACTCATCTGCTAATCGTGCTCGGGCTTTACTAAGGAGAGCATCAGAACTTGATCCTAGACATCAACCTGTTTGGATTGTAAGTATACAATATTCAATCTGGTTGTGCATTACATGAGATCTGCTCAAATAAATTTGGTTTAAAGCTTTAGGTTCTGACTAACAGATTTTTACTCCATTTTTAGTGATCTTAAATTCTAAAGAAACTTAACCATTCACTTCGTAGACTTTGGTTTTACTTAGTTTTATCTGGCTAGTGTATTCAAAACTCTTTATAATCTTGTATGGAAGAGACCATGATTGGTGAAAGTGCATTCCGGTTTAGGCTTGGGGTTGGATGGAATGGAAAGAAGGAAACACAACAACAGCTAGAGAACTTTACCAAAGAGCTCTCTCCATTGATGCAACTACTGAGAGTGCTGCTCGTTGTCTACAGGTATAACTAATAAAATCTTCCATTTGCAAATTAATGTCCTGTCTCAGCTAATAAACATTGTAAAAACAAGGAAATGAGATTTACCAACCAAAAGCTTGTTGGAGTAATAGATTAGCCTGCAAGTTAGCTGAAACATTAGCATATTTAGAGGATGCTGAAACAAACTATATGTCTTTACAGGCGTGGGGAGTTCTAGAGCAGAGAGCAGGAAACCTTTCAGCAGCAAGAAGATTGTTCAGATCATCACTGAACATTAACTCACAAAGCTACGTTACATGGATGACATGGGCAAAACTTGAGGAAGATCACGGAGATTCCGACCGTGCTGAGGAAATCCGCAACCTCTATTTCCAACAAGTATTCTCTTTTACACTTCCTTGATCTTCTAGTAGAGACATTATTCATCTGTTGATGGTTTCTTCTTCATTGCAAAACAGCGCACGGAGGTTGTTGATGATGCTACCTGGGTCAATGGATTCTTGGACATAATCGACCCGGCTTTAGACACCGTTAAAAGGCTCTTGAACTTTGGTCAGAACAATGACAACAACCGGTTAACTGATACTCTTAAATACATGGGTGGAGCCAAGGATAGCCAATCCACTCAGCTACCCGGAAGCTCTGTGGGACGTGAGGACACTGAAACTGGGAGTGGATTTAACCTCGATGCGTTTTTACGCGAGAAACTGTCGTTGGATCCGTCGAAGCTAGACGTTAATCTTGATTCGCAGAGGCTAGGGAGATTCATTAGAGGGAGAACAAGTGGTGCTTGAAAGAAGAATACATGGAGATTTATTTGGGGGGGGGGGGTGTAGACTGTAAAGAAGATTAAGGCTCCGTGTGTAATTGTGAAGAAATATAGGGTAGCAATTGTTATTTTTTTAACCCCCCACAAAAATTGCCTTTTCTCCCTCCAAAGAATGGAAATGTAAAAAAAATGGCTTTTTCATACATAAACTCGTCCATTAGGTTCAGTTCATACATTAACTTCCATTGTTGTTTCTTACATTCCTCAACTCTTTAAAAATGTTCGATATATACATGAACCGTAAAAACGCATGCCAAATCATACATTGACTAACAAAACGTCAGTCAACCGTTTACTGTAGCTGACTAGGATGACACATCATTAAAATTGGAGAGGCACACGACGTCTTTGAGAAAAAATCTTTATCTCTTTCTGGACCTCACGTTCTCTTCCTGGGTTTCTCGATTGTTTCATAAACAATTAGGGTTTGCTGGTCTGTTCTTCCTCTTGTGACTCCCGATTTTTAAGTAATTTCGTTTTCCATTCGAGCTCTGCATCCAATGTCTTCATCTAATCCAAGTTCAGGTTGGTAATTTTTGCACTTTTCTTTTTCGATTTTTTCTAGAAATTTTCTAATTTTGAACTCTCTCTCACTGGTGAAGGGATGAGCGTGAGCGTTTCAATGAAACGTCGTGGCATACCGAAGTCTTGTAGATGTGGTGAATCGACGGTGATGAGGACTTCAAAGACGGTTCAAAATCCTGGTAGATTTTTTCATTGTTGTCCGCACGGGTCTGAGAAGATAAGTAAGAAATTGACCTCAAACATAAATTTTGGTTGTATTAGTAACAGTTTTTGATGTGCGTTTTGGGTTAAGGACAAATCCCACTTGTTCAAATGGACTGATGAATCAGTGGTTGAAGAGATTGAAGAGTTTGATGGCGTTATCCAGAAGATCAACAAGAACGTTGGAGGTTTAGAGAACGACTTACGCACTTGTGGGGCTGTTGTAAACAACTATGAGAAAGACATTGAAGCTGTCAAAGCAAGTGCATATGGATGTGAGAAAGAGATAGAAGAGATGAAAAGCATGGTAAAATGCTGTGAACTGAAAGTAGAAGAGTGCTTTGGCGAATTACGAAGATTGAAAAAAGTGATTGGGTGTGGTTTAGTCTTGATTGTTGTTGTAACATACTTTGCTTTTGCATAATCGATTTGGTAAGAATGTCATGTTATTTGTAATGTCTTTGCGTACTTGGAATTGTAAGACTCTTATGTGTTTTGTTAGAACCCTGTCCTGCTTCCAAGAAATTTTTAGAAAATCATTGTCTAAAAACAACATAAAACCATGTCTAAAACAACAAAAACCATAAAATGCCAAAAAGATTCAAATACCACAACAACTCACCGTAGAAAATCTTGTCCCAAAACAAAACAACATAAAGCACATAAAACCAAAAACTACCACAAGATTCAAATACAAAAAGAGTCATAGAAAGTTGATCATGGTTGTGACAGTGGATCCTGTGACTGTTGGCTTGGTCCTTCTCCTTGAGAAAGTGTCATACACTCAACCGAACTCTGACGTAATGGAGTCTTCTTTGGCTTTTTTGGCTTTCTATAGACTGTGGCACCACCATTTGAACACCTATATGCATTATGACCTGCTAAACCACAATGTCCACAATGAATAATCCTTCCTACTTTTGTAGCTTTTACCTTCTTCTTAGGAGACTCTTGCACATTCTTCACCTTCAACTTCTTCTTCTTAGGAGATTCATTCTTCCCCTTAATTCTCTTTTCCTTTTTTTTCCTACCTTGAGATGATGGCACTAATGGTGGCTGGATCCTTGCTTCACCAGATTTTCCCCAAAAACGCATGCCCGTAACTGGTGTGATAGAGTTACTATAGATATTCTGCCAAGTAGACGTCAAGTACCAGTCTGAAACATAGTTAGAGACGTTCCATTTCATCAACAATATCACACGAAGAGCATGCCTACATGGAATGCCTGTCATATCCCACTTACGACAAGTACACGTTCTTCTTGTCATATGAACACTAAATCCAACTCCATCTTCAATAACGTCAAACCATCCATTAGCTCCAGCAACTGCTCGACAATTTTTTCTATATTTCTCCTCCGCCGCAATGGTCTCTGCCACTTTCAGACTATGCTTTCCCTTGTGGTCTCTAGATTTCTTTTTTCGTATATCAATTCTCACCATAGCTAGTCTCCTTACAGTCTCAAGCATCTCAACTAAAGGCATTTCTCTTGCTTTGTTGATCGTGTTGTTATAGGTCTCAGAGAAGTTGTTGGACAAATCTTCACAACATGATGTACTTGTAAAGAAGGCACGACTACAATTCCGAGGATTCTTCAGCATCAACTGTTCATAAACAGACATGTCGTACTCCTTCATTTCTGTAATTGCTGCCTCATACTCAGAAATGGTAAAACTCTTAGCAATCTTCCAAAATAATTTCTTCATCACAGATCTTCCAGGGAAAGCTCTTGCAAGGTTCCCATAAATGTGTCTCGCACACATACGATGTTCTACTTTTGGAAGCTCTTGATCAACAGCGATAAGCAAACCCTTCTGTCTGTCTGAGATAAGTGTGAACCCTTCCCCATCGCGTATATCCAAATCAGCTTTAAGTTTCCTAATAAACCACAACCAGCTCTCAGTGTTCTCCACTTGCACAACTGCCCAAGCAACTGGATAGATCTGATTATTTGCATCTCTTCCAACGGCTGCTAGCAATTGGCCTTTCACATTGTTCTTCAGAAAACAGCCATCAATCCCAATGATTGGCCGACAATAAGCAGACCATGTGTCGCGCAGTGCTTTAAAACAGACGTAAAACTGTTCAAAGAAAACTAAACCTTCGTTTCTAGTGATTGTACCCAGCTCTACAGTTGATCCTGGATTAGTGCTACAACAAAAAAAACGATGAGTTAGAGTACACTATTATGTCAAAGGTAAATGATTATATTGAGGTTTTGTCTTGAACCTTACCTTAACACTGTTTGCTCATAGTCTTTTAATCTTGAAAATTGTTCATCATATTCTTCTTGGAGCATCTTTAATGCTTTAACCTTTGCTTTTCTGCATTGGTTATATGAAACAGCCAAATCGTACCGATCATCAAGAGTTTGTTGCATAACTTGTGGCTTGAAATCAATATCCCTCCGAATATCATTCAAGAACAACTTGGCAATTACACCATCCTTCACTACTTTGCTACAGCCATCCTTGTTACATGAATGCTTATCATTGCAGAACTTGACCATGAACGCCCGTACTGGTTTTTCATAAGAGCAGTATATCCGGAATGGACAATCACCATCGATTGTACACTTAACTTCAGAAATCTCGGATCCCCATCTTGTGTACTTCACATTCCAGCCTGTTTTGAGAACATAGTCAACCACAGCTTCTTTGAACTCTGCTATGCTATCAAATATTTGCTCCAATCTAATCACTCCACTGAATTTTGTGTATCTCTCATACCGCCTCACACTTTCTGCTTGCTCGCCATCTTCACAGTCTGAGTTGGGGGGAGTATCTTCGGAGTTACAATGCTCTTCTTCATCAACAAATCCTTCTAAATTTGCTTCAACTCTAGCTTCTTCCTCGCAAATGTCATCAGCTTCTCCACCGCAAGTACGATCAGAAATGGGACGATTTTCTGCCTCAACAGAGATGTCATTACCCTCAGAACCATTTCCACTAGCATTAGCATCATTAACATCATCCAGCTCCATAAAAATGTCAACCATTCTTGTCCAAAGAGCTGCTTCACACATTCTTTGAAAATTGCGATCTCCACTACACATAATTTTCAGCTCAGAAAAGTTCTCGTACGGCAGCTTATACCAAACTCTTTGGTTATACATAGAGACGCCTAATTCAGCCCCTAAAAGATGAGTAAACAACAATTTTGGATCTCCATCAATAGTCTTCACATCACCTCCAACATAGCTACTAGAATTTTCAAATTTCCCATTGTAGTAGCAATTGAATGATACATTCCCAGATCTGAAACAAGAGAAAAAAACATGGAATCTTATTAGTGACTCTCTTAAGCATTTTCACAAACAGTTGGTGTTCAAGTAAAATTCATTATATATGATTAACTAATTCCACATTAATTGACAAACCCAAACATTATAACTTAACAAATTTACATAACTACAACCAGATAACCGTAATTTTCTCCAAATTAAAAAATAACAAACATGAAACATGGATAAATGAAAATCTAAGAAGCTGAAAAATACCTCATTTTTTGGTTGTAAAGCCCACCAAAATTGCACGTGGTCCTTGAAATGACCTTTGAATTTTCTCCAAATGATGGTTTTGTGGAATGATTTAGAAGAAGAAGAAACCCTAAACTTTGTAAAATTTGGGCAAAAATGAGGAAGAGAACGAGACTTGGTCGAGAAAGAGATAAAGATTTTTTCTCAAACGACGTCGTATGCCTCTCCAATTTTAATGACGTGTCATCCTCGTCAGCTACAGTAAACGGTTGACTGACTTCTGTTAGTCAATGTATGATTTGGCATGTATTTTTACGGTTAATGTATATATCGAACATTTTTAAAGAGTTGAGGAATGTAAAGAATAACAATGGAAGTTTATGTATGAACTGAACCTAATGGATGAGTTCATGTATGAAAAAGCCATTTTTCCGTAAAAAGATTATGAAAAGATTTTCTCATTATAAGATTAATAATAACAGTATAATATTCACATGTCTTCGTTAAGGACCGAACTGATTTGGAGAAAAGTTGTCTATTTCACTATTTCAGTTTCAATTTAAAATTAAACTAGATTTTGACCCGCACTTAGAAGTGCGGGTATAATTTTCTTTACAAATTTTACTTTTTATTCATTTTGTTAATAGTAGTTTAGATTTTTAATTATGTAATCTAATTTTGATTATAATTGTTTAACCAACATTATAAACAGTGAGTTATCAATTTAGTTTTTTAAAATGAATTATGTGTTATTTGGAGGAGATATATCGTAAGGATTAAAAGATTAAAATAACGATTTCGCATTATATATTTTAATCTGTGTTGTATCGTAAGATCATAGTTTGGAAAAATATATATGTGAAAACAACTATTGTAAAAGTTATGTGGTATATGTTTAATTGTTATTTTATTTATCTAAAATATTATTTTATAAAATACATGTTGTAGTCGTATATATAATTTGCAAATTTGATGGAACTATCCGTTAAAAACTTCATTCAAACATAAAGCATAATTTGACGCTTCAAATATTTGAATAATATAAGTATGAAATCATTTTAATATTTTATTAATTTTAAAATATATCAACTGAAATTATTTACTATATGCGAATTTTTTTTTAGAAAATTTATAATCGAGATTGGCTAATTAATTTTTCAACCCGTTTAATTAATTAAATATTTTTCAGTTTGATGGAAAAACCTGCTAAAAAGTACAATCGTAAAAACATCAATCGTAATATGTGTATATATATATATATATATTTGAAACAAAATAAAGAGATATTAAAATATATTATAAATATATTTTGAATTAAATCATAAAATTTTGAATTAAATCATAAATTAGAGAATCTTAATTTATATATAATAGTTGATGTATAAATTATTAATTATATTTATCAATTAATTTGTTTTGATTTTAATTAATTAGGAAAGTGGGATCCATTAGATTTTGGTTGTTTGGCTACATGTTTAATAATTGTCTTGTTTGGAAACATGGATTGTAGAGATAATAAATCAAATATAAATCGGGAACAACATTTATGTACCATGGCAAACCTTCCTGTTTTAATAGTATTGATTCCCCGCGAAAGCACAACTAGTGGAATGTCCCTGTACCCCAATTAAACCCGGGCAATTTCTAGGGTTTTTGAATTGGGAATTGAGAGCTCTGAGATGGGGGATACAAACGGAGGCTCGCTCATTGAAATCGATGACCAGGAAGATGTAGAAGACCCCTTTCTGGCGTTCATCGACTATGCCAGAACGGTGATTTCACCGGAAGAAGACGAAATTGAAGATGAGGAAGAGAGCAAGAAGAATCCCAGCGAAGCCACGACTGAAGCTAGCGGTCCGGGTTGGGGTTGGATTGCCTCGCGTATCTTGAAAACCTGTACCGCTTATTCGAGCGGTGTCACTGCCGCCATTCTTCTGTCCGAACTCTCTCAGGTGCTGCCACTCTCTCCTACTTCGATTTTGATTTTTTTTTTTCGATTTTGTTGAGGCAGTGTGTTTCTAACATTGGTTTGGTGCTTCTTCTATGGAGACCATATGTGTTAATTGTTTGGTTCCTTAATCAGAAAATCATTTTACTAAACTTTTTTGATCTGTTTAGCCAAATGAGATTGATTGTTTTACAATTATTATTATTTTGTAGGCATGGCATGAGCAAAACAAACCAGGAATGTCAAAGAAGAAACCAGAACTCATAGATCAGTTGAAAAAGAGTCACAGAAGAAGAAGGCTAGCTAATACCGTCACAATAGACTCGATTTATGAGAAGAATTTTTTGTCCATGAACAGCGTTTTGGAAGCTGTTATCATCAAAGCCGATGTTCTTCCTGGTATCCAACAAATCCTGACAGCATTTTCTTTTCCAGTGCGCTGCTGTGGTTTATTCATTCAAACATAATTATAATATCAGGTACAAACATATTCATGCTTACACTAGGGGATTTTTGGAGCTCCAACACTATCGATCTCTATCTACATCGCAGGTATCTTTATTCAGTAGAGATGAATCTTATTCTTTTCTTTTTCTTTTTTTGAATGAATGTAAAATTTTATTCAATCAAAAAACTGTTTACATCTGGTGCATCTTTATTGCTTATGGCTACAAAGAATAATATAATTGGGTATCAAAATGAAAGAAAAGAAGCTATCTAGGAGTTCTGGTGCTGAACCAAATCTCCAAACCATCCCTTAGAGCATCCCTGCCCTCTTGTCTTATTGCCGATAGTTTGTTTCGGATAGCTTTGTCTATGAATCTGGTCAAAGCGTGGTCAAAACAGAACATTTGGTTTATTTCCATGGCGACGAGAGTTCCGTTCTCGCCATATAGAATGCACAGCCACTTCGATAGCATATCTGAAGAGAAACAGTTCCGTATTGTTAAGCGTATCTCCTGATGCTAGCCTAACAATCTCATCCCAATCAGTGGTGAAATGTTGCTGCACCAGACCCTTAACCAAGCATTCCCAGATCATAGCTGAATATGAGCAGACAAAAAATAGGTGCAATCTGGATTCCTGATGTCCGGAGCAAAGAACACAAGACGAGTCTATGCTCGGATTCCATTTAACCATTCTATCACAAGTGGTTAGTCTATTGTGCATCACTAGCCACAAAATGAAAGAGTACCTTGGCGTATGATGTTTGAACCAGACGACAGTGCTCCATTCGCAGAGAGTTGCCGTCTCCCTTAACTGCCTCCATGTGTTAGCTGAAGAGAATGGACTTGAGTGAGTGCTTGTTTATGATGCCTGTATAGAGATTCTTATAAGCTTTTAATGCTTTACTGTGTAGATATTATGAGTTGGTGGAAACTCCAAATGGAATTTTAAGGAAAGGCAGAGAGGTTTTGATCACTGGATGCTACCTTCGTACCGCTAGAGAAGGATGCGGCACTCCACGTTTACTTCCAACAGAGTATCTCGTCATATTGCTAGATGAGGTTATGTTTTTTTTTTTTTTTTGCCTATCTATTCAAAAGCGATGTTAGAAATGCAGTCTTGGATTTTCCTGTAGTTAGTTCCAACTCTTAACACATCGCGCTCTTTTTATGGAATTTTGTATGTAAAAGAAGGTTTAGTCTTTACCTGGCTCTCAAATACTGCAGGACGAAGATGATGATGCAATCCTCATAGCAGCTCAGTTTTGTTCCGATACTTTCTCATCTGTTTCTCTGGATGCTTTCAACAATGGAACTTCATACTCGTTGTATGCTAGGTAAGAGAATTATACATGCGTGATTTCACTCAGTACTGGTCTTGAATGAGTAACTTACCACTCACATGCCTAGTTGCAAACACGTTCCAGAAACTTCAAAAACTTTGTAGAAAGATGTGAAAAGTACCTCATAAAAACCTTTTGCAAGTAATGGCTAGTGGTATCATTCCAAGTCTTGCGATTTCATAGTAAATTTGTAGAAAGATGTGAAAAGTACATATGTTTTGAGAGATTGAGTTGTTACCATGACTTAAAGTCTTTTTATTCTAAAGTAAAATTTCGTTTTCCCATCCTTTGGTTTGAGATCAGGATTGAATCTATAGGTCCTCTGGAGTCTGAGCTCAAGTTTAGTACTGTGCATAGAAGGCAAATTGCACTTGTAGATGGTGACGGCATTAGGTTAAAATTTATCTTGTGGGGAGAGCAAGTCATCGTGGCAAACCTTATGAGGTAAGCTCCTGGCTCGGTGATTCCCGATAACCTTTTCTACCAACTCGTTTCTAAAAAAAAAAATCATTTGCAGTGTGGGAAGTATGCTTGGGCTTGAAAGGCCTTATGTTTCTAGCCTTGAAGAGAGTGCAATGGACGGAAAGGATGAGTTCTGCCTTGAATATGGTAGCGCAACACATCTCTATCTAGTGCCATCAACCTTACAAGAGGAGAGGGTAGTTGATTTTTGTTTGTTGCTCTAACTTTGACCAGGTTTTCGCTTTGGTTTCTGATATCACTAATGTGAAGCGAGTTGTCTGTTCCTCAGGTTTGTGTATCATTGACCCAGAATCAGTGTCAAGGATCTAAACTGCTTGGTTCAGCAGGAGTTTCGCTGGTGACACTGACTCGAGATGCCGAGGGGTCTATAGACTACAGTAATTATCCTTTTCGGGTGAGTAGAAGTTAAGATCCCATTTTAATCAAGCATGATATCATCTGATGGTTTATAAGTCTAGAGGCTTTTTGCCATGCAAGTCAGGTTCATGGGATTATGGTAATTGATCTTTGTAAAGTTGTCTGTAGCCCATGAAGTGGTGAGCATGTTTGTATGGGATGGGTGGTATCATATGATTCTGTATCTACCAATCATGAAATTAGTTTGTGGCTTATCTATCTCTATGTTCCCTCTAGAAATCAGGTACTATGTGGGTTCTTCCACAGAATGTTGCTTGTATTTAGAATATCATATCTGTTGGAACTTCACTGCCTCGTAAGCGTCGTAACTTGAGGATAGAAACCAATGGTTGTAGAGATTGTAGATTTTTCAGATAATACATAAAGCATGTTCCGACAATTATTTGAGAATCTTTTGTTTTGCTGCATCTGTTAATATACCTCTCCTTGGTTGAAGTTCTGCAGACGAATATAACGGACTGTCGCCACAAAACCACTGGCATCAGTCTCTATGGCGTTGTAACAGATATATTCTGTGATCCAAATGCCACAGGAGTGGTGTTTTCTTTGAAAATTGAGGACACAACTGGAGCAATATGGGCTAGGCTCCATTTTAATAGTTACTGGTATTAAAGTGTTTATGAATTCTGAAACTGTCATCTAAACAGCAATTTGGATGAGTTCTCCTTTTATTTTAATGATGAAATTCCAGGTCGTTGGGAAGGTTAGGACTTGGTCATGTCGTTTACGTTTCTGGGCTATCCTGCAAAAGCACAAAAGAGAATTGGTAAGCGATGTCTCTCTTGCCTTTATTTTCTGAGAACTCATCCATTGATATTGAGAAACTCACTTAGCTCAGTTTATTGGTTTAATGGAATTCTTCTTTGGTTGAACAGCCTTGAGTTGTTGTGGCATGAGAAGGACGAGAAAGCTACATTCATCAACCTTAGCTGCTTGCCTGCATTTCTGGCCTCTTCTTGTCTTCACAGAATCTCTACCCTCTCCCAAATATCAGAACATAGAAAACCTGCAATAAACGTATGTCTCAACTTCTAAATAATTTAGCTTAATAGTTATTTTCCTTTGTGCATCTCTCTGGCTCATATTTATTTTTGTCAGATTTGTCGGGTTAAGCTGGATGCGATGGACCAATGCCATAATATCAACACTAGATTATCACACAGCGTTTGCGGCCATTTCATAGACGAAGAATCTTCATCACATGGAGGGAATCTGCATTGTAGCTTCTGCCGAGTAAGCTGCAACTCAAACGCAGGATCAGAAGTAGTGAGAACCTTCCACATAATGATAACACTTTCCGACGAGGAAACCAAACTATACGCCTGGTGTTCGGGTCAGTCCGCATCAGCTTTACTTCAGATTTCCCCTGACGAATTCTGTGAGCTCCCTGAGGTAACTAAACATTCTTCTTCTTTTTTTGTATGTTTCAGTGATGAAAGTTGTAAACCAATTATGAAGCAAAATGTAAAATTTAATTTCAGGATGATCAGCTAATGTATCCGTCTTCGTTGGAAAGCGAGTGGTTCCTTGTGACCTTAGCTAATAGCGGTGGCCGGAATTTGAGTTCCGGCGATCGGCTGTGTAGCAGCGAGACGGAGGTGACTAGCTGGGAAATCACCCGCGCTCTCAAGATTTAAACTTAGATTATTACCGTAAGATCTCTCAATAAGGGATCTATTGTTATACTTTTTGTTATTTGTTGTCATGATTAAAAAAAGAACAACAGAATCTGACCGTCTTAAATTAAATCGAGAGTCCGTTTTGACTTTTAAGGACGTGGCTTGGTGTCAACCTTCTCTTGTCCGTTACAATTTTTCTGTGAGAATTATATTATTTACCACTGTTTGTTGAGCTGTTCTAATTCTAAGGCTGCGATCGTCTTGAAATCGATCCAACGGTCAGGACGTAATAAAGATCGTAGGACAGCGTTACAGAGGATTTCGTCTCCCTAGTCTAGTCATTTCCGACCAGACACCATTTGTCTTCGAGTGGCGCTGTTTTTGCAGAGAGAGAGAGAGAGAGAGAATCAAGCTTTCGTTGAAAAAAGGTATACAGAGAGAAAGAGAGAGTATGGCGGAGAGTGGTGGTCGGAGGATCGGAGTGGCGGTGGATTTCTCGGAGTGCAGCAAGAAGGCTCTGAACTGGGCGATCGACAACGTCGTCCGCGAGGGCGATTATCTAATCCTCATCACCGTCGCTTCCGATATGCATTACGAGGAAGGCGAGATGCAGCTCTGGGAGACCGTTGGATCTCGTACGATTGATTATCCCTTCTCAGCTCTCTTTTTCAACCTTGTTATTGTTTTACTGGGAATTTAAGGAGAGAAACGCCTCTTCCTGCGTCATAGAAAATCATGATTGGTGTCGATTTAGGGGGTTTTCAGTTCTACTCCGTTTAGCTCTTTATCTGATCTAGCAAAAAGATCTCTGTGTTGAAGGAACTTGGACTTACTCACGCATCGTTTGACTTGTATTCATCTTTCGTTTTTTTTCTGTTAAATTTACAATTGATTCTCTACTATTTCCCTGTTTCACAGTATGTAGTTGATTGTCTCTAGAACATGATGAAGCCAGTTTAGCTCCTGACTCCTGTTCATATTAATTGTTTGTCCGAGTTATGGTTTGAATTCAAGTCATTCCGACAATGATCTTCTTGTTGTTTGACTCTGGTTTTGTGTTCAGCGTTGATTCCGCTGAGTGAATTCTCTGAAGCTGCTGTGATGAAGAAGTATGGAGTGAAGCCAGATGCTGAAACCCTTGACATTGCCAACACTGCCGCTAGGAAGAAAGATGTAAGCTTCCTTCTTCTTTCCCCTTTTGGATGAATCTCTCTATTCAAACTAATATAGTAGTTGCAAGAATAGTCCATAAAACCCTGTCGTCAAAGCTTTATGTGACCTTGTGAGTTGTGACCATGAAACAAAAACATTTCAATGTATATGAATGAAACTTTCCTTTACAACAAGTATTTGGTTTCTGTTAAATGAAGAATATCCAACTGTTGTGAAACATTGAGCAGATTACAGTAGTGATGAAGATATATTGGGGAGATCCTCGTGAGAAGATATGTGAAGCAGTTGAACATATCCCTCTCTCAAGCCTTGTCATCGGTAACCGTGGCCTTGGTGGCCTTAAGAGGTAAAGATCCCTCCTCTTCCTCCAATTCGTCAAGATCTCAAACTTGGTTGCACAGATTGATCAGTATGGAAATTAATCTTGTTTGTTTTGTGCAGGATGATAATGGGAAGTGTTAGCAACCATGTTGTAAACAACGTGGCATGCCCTGTGACAGTCGTCAAGGCTCACTACTGAGCTTTGTCTTGATCTTCACATCATATACACCGATGTATATTCTAAGCTTTATGTTTGATGGTTGTGTCGGAATTTGTATTTGTAACTCTTGTGTGACTTGTAAACCGTTTATGTTGTGCATCTTTATCTGTTTATGGGTAAAAAAATACTTCACCTTGTAATAAAAATACTCTTTCTGAGAGTTTTGGACCAACTGATTTGCATAATCTCAAGTCTAATTTCATAAACAAGATAAAGCAAGTTAAAGTCTGAAGACTAATATCATAAACAGATTAAGCAAATTAAAGTCTCGAGGGAAATAAACAACAACAAACACAGAAACACAACACATTAAGCTAAAGTGATATCATATTGTCTCCATATATATAAAAGGAGAGCAAGACACTTAACATTCGTTCTTCACAGTGATCTCCTTCCTGTCCTTCTTGGAGACGAGGACAAACTCGGTGGGTTTGATGAGCTTGAAGGTACACTTGTCACCGATAGACAAAGGGAACTCTCGTGCCAATCTACTCCATCCACTTGAGAAGATAGTTCGAGTCTGCCTCACTAAGCAAAACACCTCCCATGAACGCTTCCCATCAGAGTGATGTATCGTATACATCCTAGACTCATTCGGGATATGCTCCTCTTCAAAAACCCTTGGGATTGGCTGATACAAAAAAAAAACAGAGATTCACATATCACCACCAATACAGAGACTGTGTATAGTATAGACTGGTAAACAAATCTTACCAGGAACTTGAGGTATGAATTCCTTATGGTCATTTTGAATTCTGGAACACCGTCCTTCCCTTTCTTGCTCTTGATCTTCTTCTTCTTGGATGGTTTGGGTTTCTCAGCTTGCTTCTTTCTGGCTTTGAGTCTAGCTCCTCTCGATGATTCACCTATTTCCACCACTCTATTGCTCTTCTTCTTCTTTTTCTTGGAAGCCTTAGCTTTCTTCTTTGTGGATACGAGCTCAACTCCGTCCATGGAATCCTCTGTTTCATCTTCCTTCTTCACGTCTTTGGAGTTGCTCTCACCTTGTTCTTTCTTGATCCCACCTGTTTTCATCATCAAAATAAAATACTTGGTTCTTCCTCACAATATACTCTGTTTTCATTAAGCATTAAACACAAACTTACTCGCTGGGTGTTTTCGTGGCATGACAATCTCCTTGCCATTGTGCTCGTAGATGTTGACATTGAAGCACATCAGTCCTTTGTGAGTAAAGGTAACAAACTCGTTTTCTCCCAACAAGTTGTCGCTCACAAACTGGTTCCATCCGGACTTCTCCATGTAGTAGAACCTCGGGTTCTTGGAGATGTCCACTTCCCATGAGCTTCCCCACTGAGCTTGTATCACCATCTTGTAGGAGAAGTCATTGTTCGAGACATTCTTCATGAACTTGTAAGGAAGTGCTCTCTGAATGGAACATACAATGAAAAATGCAAAAACAGTTAGCTAACTTTCTTGTCAAATAACATCAAAGACTTGAAAGCTAAAGTTTCAATCTTTCACATCTAGGTCTCATCACAAACAGATCTAAGCACAGGAAATCAAGAAAAGCAGAGAGGAAAGATCTGACCATACAGATTCAGACAGAGAAGCAACAACTCTATAAATGTTTCAAAGAGCAGAAAAAGAACAGAGTGAACAAATAAAGATACGATTCCACAGCCAGCCTCGAGACCCGATAAACACAGACAGAATCCACGTTTCAAACACAGAGAAGGTGAAGTTTCAGAGATCCTAACAAATTCGAGTACTCAAAGACAACCAACAGATTTTAACTTGAAACCCATTAAACACAAAAGAAAGAAGAAGAGACACTGCATTTGAAGCAAAGCTATGAAGAAAATCACAAAGTTAAGAACAAGATTAATGTTTGAGAACAAAGTTACCATGAATTCAGAGGATAAATCTGCACTCTGGAAAATCTTGAAGAAGGTCAAGTTCTTCCGTTCTTCCTTAATCCGACCAAAACCACAGTTCCGACCCATCTCTCTCTGTCTCTCCTTCAACAACTTGTTCTTCTGTATCACCCAAAACCTCTCAACTCTCTCTCTCTCTCTCTTCGTTTCTCCTGCTCTCTCTCTGGTATTGTAAGTGCGAAAAGTGTGTCTGGTTATTCCTTTCCAAAGTATTTAGCCTTCTTCATTAATTTCGAAACAAGGGTATAACTGTGAAACGAGCATTCATGTATAGTCAAAGCGATTATTTCTATTGATTTTTATTTTCTTTATGGTAATAGAAATGAGTGAAGAGCTGTTATAAACTGACTTCACAGACACGCAAAAGCAGAATGCTAGTTTTAGTACCTGCCTGCCAAAAGGATACACTTAAAACTTACCCTTCTTAGGTTTCGTTTTAACTACAACCCATAGACGACAAAATTATATTATTATTTACTACTTCCTTACTAGTATCAACTAAATTTACAGCTAATTTTTTTGTTAGAGCATCTTCATTGGTAAGAACTTTAATTTGGGGTTTTTACCTATTTAATATTTTTAGTTTAAATTTAATTTGATTAAATAACTAAAATTTAGTTTAAAATAATAATTAAACCAACTAAAAAATGACACATGTTTTATGGGCTTCTTCATTACATACTTGGGATTTTTATTTGAGATATTTGGGTTTTTTTTATGAAGAAACTCTTCTCCTTATCTTTCATACTTTTGTATTTTTCTATATTTTAATGTTAAGATACTTACTTAAGATATCATTGTTGAAAGTGCTTTTATTAGATTTGAACCTCATTTGTCCCAAAAAAAATAAATTGGAATCTCGTTTTATATTCAGTAACTTTTTTGAAGGTTTATGTTTTTTTGGCAGTCAAAAGTAAGTCTTTTTCTCTAGAAACTGAAAAGTAAAAAACTACGGTACAAAGATGAGATCACCTTCTGAGGGTCACACCAAGTTAGTGTTTATATATACATATATACATATATATATAAAGTAAACACTTGAGAGATAATGTACTGTCTAGTGTTAACATCAAATGAGAAATAGTTATGAACATATTTTATAATCAGATTTCAAAATTTAATAAGAAAGCTTGCTGTAATAATAAGAAGGTCGTCAATATTCAAATACAAAATACAATATTGTTGTTAACTTGGTCACAAGCTCTAATCGAATCTATCAACTACGTTGCAAGACAATGTCACACATAATTATTTACCCTATTTTATGCACTTTTAACCATATTCATATATCAAACGACCAAACCTCATTAGCATCATCGACTTTTTCACACATTTATTCATCGATCTGCTATGACTTTTTTTGACCGTCTGGTTCGGTTTACATCGACGACGTTCATCGTAGTTCAAGACTCATCCATGAACCCAGTACCATAACCACTTGACCTTATGAACTTCTTTAGGAGAAGAACCATGATTGCCATTGTGAGCCCAACCGCCGCCCATGTGAACAGTCTGTCATCGACTGGCTTCTGAGCCGGTCTTTTGACCATCGTTTGATCACCAGTTCCAGAAGCTTTTACCGCAACCTCAACCGTTGCTAACGCCCCTGAAGTTGGACTCACAATAGCAGCTGTATTGACTGCTTCAGCTGATTCTTCAATTATCTGATCATCAGCTATGGTGTCTGCTGTAGCCGTAGACCGCTCTTCCATTACCGTTATGGCATCCTGTGGCTCAGTTTGGGAATGAGCTACTGATTCAGTGGACGGTGTTTGGTTACATTCTGGAGGAATAGGTTTGGAGACCGTAGTTGCTTTACTAAGGATGTAGTGATGAATCTGCACTTGGTAAGAGGACATGATTACTAAAGTTGTTTCTAAAGTAGAAGATGAATAACAACATATAGGCCATATCACTAAGAGAAAACAAATCATATCAAGTACATATAGAAAGGGTCGCGTTTAAATCAAAAGGATATTATTAACACTACACTTGTTTGAGAATAACTGAAACCTGTACAATTAAAATATTTTGTATGCAGAATAATGGCAATCAAAATTAAGCAGAGTTTCTTGAAATGTATGTGAGTGATGTTGATACTTGTTAGAAAAACATTAACTCTTAAGCGCTAGAGAGTAGTACATTGCAAGGCCATTTTTACCAACAGCTATTCCTAAGGTTCGTGCTATCCCATATTCAGCTGGTTCAACAGCCTAAATCACCGATAAACATCTATACAAATTCATATATTTTTAAGAGCATTCTGCATCTTTTCAAAAATTTAAAGAATGTCTAGATGGATTTATACCTCATCAATAAGTTTTTGACGTTCAGGAGAGCCATACTTGGGTGGTGCCTCACGTGATTTAATGGCTAGTGTACGTCTCTCATCTTTTGGATAATCTACTGACCCCAGTGCTCCATTAGGGCTTGTAGGCATGAAGGCAATGAGAGCCACCAAAGCAGTCCGAACTGCAAAGAAACAAATCTCAATCATAAGAACAAAGAGCTGATTTATACTTGAACCACATTGAAAATGAGTGCTCTTTTAAGAAACAAACGTAACAGTTAAGATATACGGTCTCTTGTGAAATGTTTTCCACAGTAGGATTAAGGATATATAAAATTCGGTGACTTTACCACTCCATGAAGGTTGCCAATGCTCGGGATGGTAATTGGAAATGCTCAAGCAAATCTTGGTATTGGTTTCAAAACGACCATTAGGCTGAAGCCAAATAAAAAAAAGTAAAGAGATTCATTATATACATACTCGCCATTTTCCCCTTGCTACATATGTGTGTGTATGAAAAAAGAGTAAGATTCTTACCGTCAATAACATGAAAGAAGGAGGTTTAAAAGGGTAATCTGCAGGCAGCTGAATTCTCCCATGATAAATCCCACCTTCAAATTCAGTATCACCAGGACCTCGGATGGCGAATTGCCACTCAAAGATGTTCTCCTGAAGTAAAAATAGATAGATCAATCATGTAAAAACATTGCCCTACACTTAATCAGAAAAAGGTAAGGATTGTGAAACCCAAAATTCAACTTCATCGAAGAGTGAGAGACTACATGAGGATTGGTATCCTCCATGATCGTGATCACCAAAATCAAACCCCATCACTCTTTGACAAATAAGACACAACACAGCACTAACACCATTTCTAGATCTATAAAAGCAGAATCTGAATTACAAAATACGAAACATAGATAATGTTCAGAAAGTAGCTTCTAGCTACAGAGTAGATCGAATAGATTCTTAAATTTTCTATTTCGAACTTCTGTTAACCTAACAGAAACAGAAACACAAGGAAGATTCAGCAAGAGAAAGGGATTTTCTCTCCAGAAGAAAAAAACATAACAAAACGGTAGATGAAACAGATAGAAATAATTTACAATATATATTCAATCAAATTAACATCTCCGATCTCAAAAGCTCAAATTGAATAATATAAGGTGAATATCGATGTGTTACCTCGAGGGGAAGAGACATAAAATCATCAGATGGATTTGCTTGCATCTCCTTAACCTCCTGCAAAATCCTTTTCACCGCCGGATTCTTCCGATTATACCTCTCATCCGCCATCTATTCGCCGTAGATTTTGACGGAAATGCAATCTGCCGCTGGAGTCCGCTCAGGCTCGATCCGTTCAAAAGAAAATTAAACTAAACACGCAAACGATGAGGATTCACACAACTACGAGAGGTGTTTTTTTTTTTTTTTGTCAACACGAGAGGTGTTTAGATTTACGGTGAGAAAGACAACTGAAAATAATTCTAAAAATTTATTTTCCACGTCATCACTTTTTTAACTAGACAGATTCTGAATAGTAAACTTAACGGTTCATAAATTGCCACGTAATCATCGTGTTTTTACTGCCGTTGATATAGTTGGATCAAGCGGGCTTTGGGATATTACTTTAAAGCCCAATAAAACGTACCCGCTACAGACTACAAAAAGTCAAAACGATGACAGGGACACAAGATGATCGATAAAGCATCTCGATAAAGAAAGAAGAAGCAATTTCCATGGAGAAACCGGAGAAGAGAGGGATGATCGACACGTGGCTTGATAAGCACCATTCGATATACACGGCGGCTACTCGTCATCCCTTCGTCATCTCCATCCGCGACGGATCCGTTGATCTCTCGTCCTTCAAAACTTGGCTGGTACTGTTAATTGCTGATGACAAAAAATCTGAATCTCACCCGATGATGCCTTTAAACGGCTTCGTTTTGTTGCAGGGGCAAGATTATCTGTTCGTGAGGGGATTCGTACCGTTTGTAGCGAATGTTCTGATCAAAGCCGGCAAAGAATCCGGTGAGACTTCGGACATGGAAGTCGTTCTTGGTGGTGTAGCGTCGTTGAACGATGAAATCGAATGGTTCAAAAGTGAAGGATCGAAATGGGGTGTTGATTTCTCGACCGTTGTGCCTCAAAAGGCTAATCAAGAATATCGCAGGTATTTTCGATTTAAATTTTGTTGATTTTGAGAGATTGTTACACTTGAGATTGAAACTAAGATGAGCATTTTTGTGGTTGATTCAAGTTTTATGGAGGCTCTGATGAGCAGTGAAGTGAAGTATTCGGTGATGATGACAGCTTTCTGGGCAATAGAAGCAGTTTATCAAGAGAGCTTCGCTCACTGTTTGGAGGACGGGAACAAAACTCCGGCGGAGCTTACCGGAGCTTGCAATCGTTGGGGCAACGACGGGTTTAAACAGTACTGTTCATCTGTCAAGAACATTGCTGAACGTTGTCTGGAAAATGCCGCCGGTGACGTTCTTGCTGAAGCTGAAGATGTTCTTGTACGTGTTCTTGAACACGAGGTCGCCTTCTGGGAGATGAGCCGTGGTGGACAGTAACAATTAGCAAATGTTCGGTTCAGATTTTGTTATTTGCTCCTTTGTTGTAATGTGGTTGTTATTTCGAAAAATTCTGTTTTGCCTGTTTTTAACCATATAATATTTCTCATTCTGTGACACTAGTTTCTCCTTCCCTGGATCTGAGTTAGTTCACTGATAGAGTGATGTAAATTCTGAAATAAGGACAAAGAAACAACTTTCATGATCTGATTATGTATATTTGTAACAGCAGGTTGATAATTCAGTTGAAGATGTGCCAATCTATACTATTAAAACAAAAATACATTTTAAAAACTGACATTAGTATTCATTTTAATATAATGAATACCATTCATTTATTTTGTTAGTTTTAAATTCGTAAAGAGTATAAAAGTCTTGATCATATCCAACTATTTTGAGATCATAAAATCTTAACTCAATATGAAACTCCTATACTTGAGATATTACAGTCAATTTAAATATTCTACAATAAATAACTAAAACAAACTAAGAGCATACATCAAAGATTTTTTTTTTGGGAAAAGTGTAAAAAAAAAAATCGAAAAAAAATAAACGAATGACAGGCTGTCACGTGTCTGATAACATGAATTTAGAATTCCTTGAGGTATCAATTCCTCTTACTTATCGTGTAGTAAGAGGTATCGAACCAATTGGGAGTGGATAATGACCAATGAGAATGCACCTAACCTTAAAAGCCAAGTAATACAAATTCAAATTGAGATCCTAATAGTTCTAAGTGAAATTAACAATGACTAAGCAAACCAAACAAGCAAGAGAGAACTAATCAAGGTAAAACAAAGATAATCAAATATAAAAGACAAGGCTTATGGACTAAGGTCAATGACCAGAACCATCTAGAGCTAACAAGGATGTCTAAACAATCAATCAAAGAAGCAAGTCTCAAGCTAGGAACAATAACAATTGACTAATCCAATTTCTTGGCACTAATCACTTTTCCTAATCACATTTCAAGATCAAATTCTCATTTGTGAAATAAGATAAAGCAAGCATTAACAATCAAGTTCCATAAGCTAATAATCATTCTAAACATTCATTCCCATGAGCTAGAATATGAAAATCCCCTAAAATATCATAGCTTGCATTTCATCAAACACTTGGTGTGCAACAAAAGCCAAAGGATCTAGATTAACTTGATCATGGATAACCTAGCATTAAGAACATCTAGAAGGGTGAGATCAATCCTAAATAAGCTTTAAACATCCTTGATTCACTCTAAATAGCCCTAATCTACCTAACCCATAATCCTTGAAGAAGACTACTCACAAATCATGTTTAGCCCAACAAAATCCATGAGAAAGATGTCAAGCATGATGATTTGTGAAGGATTAAAGAAAAGAGAAGAATAATCAAAGCAAAACAACTCTTAGATTAAGAAAAGATTAAAACTTTGTCTTACAAGCACTTAGAACAAAAAACAAGCTTCAGATCCTCCAAAAATTAGGTTTTTAAAG
Organism: Orychophragmus violaceus; assembly: GCA_030180135.1. Taxonomy (NCBI): domain Eukaryota; kingdom Viridiplantae; phylum Streptophyta; class Magnoliopsida; order Brassicales; family Brassicaceae; genus Orychophragmus; species Orychophragmus violaceus. Next base: position 90,602,571 of record CM058234.1, read on the forward strand.
TGAATAGTGACGAACCGGGTCAACCCGGAACAAACTGGGTATTGACCCGGATCCATGGGTCAAGTTTGGTCAAAGTCTCAGAAAATCCAGAAAATTTCGTCGCCAGCGGTCTCACCCTACCCGTTGGCTCGACCGCTACGGTCACGGCTTCTTCGCACAAAACTCGTCGACGGATCAAAGGTTTGGCCCCGCGGTCTTGGTTCACGCCGGTGGCTCGTCCGCGGTCGTCACGCACGGCTGCTTCACTCAAGTTCGTCGACGGATTCTCCCCGAACTCGCGGTCTCGCCCAACCCGGTGGCTCAACCGCTGGCTCACTCGCGGCCATGGTCCTGTCCGCTAGAGGGAACGCGATCGTCACGGCGGTTACTCGGCTCCTCTTCTTGTTCGAAACCAGCGGTGTCGGGCTTGGTCGCTGGCTCATCCGCGGCGCACACGACCCAACTCCACTTCCTCAACTCGACGTCGGGGGGGGGGGGGGGGGGGGCGGGGCAAAGGCTTACGGGACATTCATCACGTCCTCGGCTCACGTTGCATGTCATGGGAGTTGTTAGCATGCCATTGTTGACTTGACCGCATTCACATTATCCCATTGGTTGTTTTGCTCCTTTTTCGTTGTCAAACTTAGAGATAAAAGCTCATCATCGTTTTCCTTTGTTGTACTCCAAACATTCCAAAAAGCAATAATCCATACACTCCATTTGCACCTAAAGAACTCAAGACAGACTCCAAAAAAAAACTCTAAAATATACACAACTCTAATCTTAAGAACTATAATTCCTAAATGCATGATCCTATATCTAAATATATGAAAATAAATGTAATCTACAAGAAAACATAGTAAATTATAAAGCTTAAAACCTATAAATTATGTACATATCAATTCCCCCAAACTTATATTTTGCTTGTCCGCAAGCAAACAATCAAAATTAAGTTGGGAGAAAGGTTTGAAAGCGGGAGCTCATATCCAAAGGTTTAATCGAGATCAAAAGGTTTCAATTCAATACTGTACAACTAAGGCGCAACCGAGTTAAGCCTACTCCAAGGATGTAGCCATGCTCATCAAGACAATACTCTTAGCTTAATCCTCAACCTACACAAGCATTCAAATCCACTAGCTCCTTAATATTCATTAGATTTTCAAGTGAATCCTATTCAAAGCAATGTGATTAAACTCATTTGGCAAGGGACAAGGTTTTGAGATTAAAGTGATCTCAATCAAAAGAGGGGATTCTCCAATTGCATAAAGGTTCTCTCATAAAGAAGATGAATGAGCTATAGTAAAAGGCTAAGGGTTAGAGGCAATTGGTGCATACTAGGTTGATTTCCATCTACCCATACCCCAATAGCTTCTTCTCCTAGTCTAACCCACCTAAATGAAGTTTACCCTTTGATCAAGGCTATTTTTGCCTTATCCCTCTTTCTCAATCAAACACTTTCCAATCAAACTCCCCAATGATCATTTAGAACAATTCAAAACAGTGGCAACTCTTTCTTTTAACTGCTCAAATCTTTCTTTCTTTTCAAATGCCTCTTTTCATAAACTTTCTTCCTTTTTTTATGGTGAGCCTTTGGCTTCTTTTCATTTCAAAACTTGAGACATTTTTCTTTTCAAAACACATAAGAGCTCTTCTTTTAAACACTTTTGCCAAAAATTTCATGATCCCATTCCAAAATCCCTTTTTATTCTTTCTTTTCTTTACTCTCTTTCTCCTTTTCCAACTCTTCCCCCAAACTTTGATCCTAGCCTATTGCAAAGCCAAAGATGCTGAGCTTGCATCTACATGGAAATTTCTCCTAGTCGCCTCATACTCAACACTTTTTACCTAGCTTATTCCAAATAGACCTACCACTTCAAGATAGTGTTTGTGTCTTGAAAGAATGGTGGTGAAAGGTATGGAAGTCTATTTGAGCAAGTAGAGAGGGGTAGAAAGGATAAGAATGCTCAAATATTTTAAGGTATCCATGAGTTTAATACACAAGCAAGAATAGGATAATTTAGATGATTCATTTAAGGTTCTCACTAGATGGAGCTAGCTTCAAATCACAGCAAGTTTCAGCATTAAATCAAGTTTCAAAGCAAGCAATCAAAGCAGGGTTCGTTCTAACTTTCATGCTTTACTCGGGTTACAAACCTAGTGTGATCTATCTAGCTTAAAATCTAGCAATTGAAACAAGTTTTACCCAATTAAACCTTACGAGGAAATCAAGTCATTGCTCCCAAATGCATGAAACAAGTCCTATATGATGCAACTAGACTCGATCCTATGATGTTATTACAACTAGGTGCTTTCTTTTTGAAAATTTTTCGATTTTTTTGGTTTTTTTTTTCTATGCCTTAAATGATATGTATGAGACTCAAGATACAAAACAAAAAATAAGAGCAAAACGAACAAGATTAGCAACTGGTCTCTCCCCCAAACTTACTTCACACCGTCTCGGTGTGAGAGAAGAAAGGAAGAAAGACCGGGAAAAACAAACAAATGCAAGAAGAGAAAAGAGGCAAAATATTTACAAGGTTGGAGTGTGTTACTTGGAGCTTTAAGTGGGGTGAAATGGGATGGAGGAATGAGAGGTGGAGGGTATAGAGTTCCTCCCAACTTGGATGAGTGCCCAATTCTTCTTCAATTTTGCCATGACCTTTCCCCTTTCTTTCTCCCAACGCCAAGACCTATATAGCCTAAAACCCTGAAAAGCTTAGCAAAAGCATTAACAATGACTAGCTAAAGAAATATGTACAGGGATAAACATGGGAATGTCTCCCAAGTGCGCTTTTGTTTAAAGTCGGTAAGCTCGACTTTTGCAAACCAGTTTTTAGGCGGTTGAAGAGTGTGGCCTGCCCTCGAGATTGATGGTCAAGACCTTAGAGGTTAGCTCACTGAGATTGACTGAATCACCATGAAACCTTGGACTGATTAAAGCTTTTGCACTTGCAAATGGCCTAGACTTTCCCTTAGACTTGACCTTGTACTCAATGTAATCACCCTTTAGACCCAATGGATGCAAGATGATACAGTTGAGAGATGATGGAGTTTCAAAAGGCATTAGAGCTTCCATCTTGTCCTTATGTCCTTTTTCAGCTCTCTTAACTCCATCCAATACATTGGTTAGAGCATTTCCATTATGCTCATCAAACAAAGATTGTAGACTCTCACTATCCATGATATCCTTTTCAAACTCTTGAGCCTTTGGGTGATTGTTGACAACCTTATCCTTTCCAACCTTTGCCATTTTTGGAGCCCTCTTTGTCACCATATCCACAACCTTCTCCTTTGATCCTTTAACCTCCTTGGTAGTCAGCTTCATTAAAGATATGGACCCAACATACTCAGTCCTTATGGGTGTAGGAGGAATTCCAATAGCTCTATCCACCCCCTTCTTTTGAGCACGTCCCATGTGCTCAGTCAATGATCCATAAGTAGTGGGTTTAGGCCAAACTTCCGTGCCGACATTTGCAAATAGCCTTGCTTCCACTAACACATCATCCTCATTGGGAGAGAGAATGGCACCACAAGTGTGGAGAGATGTGCTCCTCAAAGGATAGTAAACTATTTTATCAACATTATTCAGCACAACACGTTTCTTTTTGAAATCCATAGAAGCTCCAGTGGTATTGAGGAAAGAAGTACCAAGTAAGAGAGGTAGTTGGGTACTCTTCTTCATCTTCATGACAATGAAGTCAGTTGGGATTGTGCACTCACCAATCTTCAGTGGATAGTCCTTGATCATTCCCATTGGAGTTTTTGAGTAAGAGTCTCCAAATGTGATAGAAGATGGGTATCTTTCCATGCTCTTAATCCCAAGAGTTTCCACCATGTCAAGAGATATCACACTCACAGTAGAGCCGGAGTCACACAATGCGTCCTTAATCTCCAAGTCTCCCAAAGTACAACTGATAGTAAATTTTCCGGGATTGCCAAGATTTGGGAGTACCCGTGGTGTTGTGTGGATAGGAAGCACAATATCGTCAACAGGGATTTTAATTGCACTTATCTTCTTAGCTGGTGCAATATAGGGAGGCTTAACTACAGTTGCCTTGATCTCCTTGAGAGGGACGCGTGCAGCCGGAGGGAGTTCATAACCATAGAGAAGTGCTTCAAGTTCATCAACCTCTCTTTCATGGTCTGGTTTCTCATGATCAACAGTAGAGAAGATAGCATTGCAGTAATCCTTCGGGTTCTTCTCCGGGTTTCCGGGCAATGTACCAGTAGGTCTAGAAGTAGAAGCGTGCGTGTTTTCAACATTGATCAAGCGCGAAGTCAAATGCTGGAGCTCATTCTTTAAGTTCTTTACTTCCAATGCCCCACTTGCTTGCCCTTGTAGGAGTTGCTGCATCATACCCTTTAACTCACTGTCCAAACCTTAAGAACAAGAGGCTTGTGTCTGCTGTTGGTTAAATCCGGGTGGAGGGTATTGTTGCTTTGGGATAAAGGGTTGTTGACTCTGGAACTGTGGTTTGTTAGCAAACCCTTGCTGGTTAGTATAAGGGACAAAATGCTTTTGTTGCTGAGGTTGTGTGAAGCCTTGTTTCCCTTGTTGTTGAGCTTAAGCTTGTGGTTGAGCTTTAGGATAAACCTGATCTTGTGGGTTGGCAACATTGGGGTTTCTGTAAGAGAAGTTGGGGTGATTCCTGTAGTTTGGGTTGAAACCCCTGTTGAAACCACCTTGGCCAGCAATGAAATTGATCTCTTCTTGGGTCATATCTCCTTCAAGGCTAAATAGGACTGGTTGGGAATCATCATAGTTCTCCACAAAGCTTATTTGCTTCTGGTTGGATGAGATCATCTTGTCTATCTTGTCATTTAGAGACTTGATTTCCTTCTCGTACTTCTCATCCGAAGAAGATGATCCTCTAGTAGTCCGCTCATAGTCCTCATTGTAGTTCCCATCACTTGTAGCAAGGTTTTCAATCAATTCCATAGCCTCATCAACTCCCTTGCCTAGGAAGTGTCCATTACTACAAGAATCAAGCATTGCCCTCATTCTAGGAAGCACTCCTCGGTAGAGGTTACTGAGTAGTGTCTCCTTGGTGAAACCGTGGTGTGGGCATTGAGTGGTGAGCTTATTGAATCTTTCCCAAGCTTCAGCGAAGGTCTCGTTGTTTCGTTGCACAAACCCAGATAACTCATTGCGAAAGCGGGCAGTTCTCGTAGGTGAGAAAAATTTCTTCAAGAAAGCCTTCTTAAGGTCTGCCCATGTAGTGATAGACCCCGGAGGGATAGTGCTTTCCCAATCTTTGGCTCTATCCGCCAAGGAGAAGAAGAAGAGGCGCATCTTGAGACCCTCATCAGTCACGCCGTTGAGCCTAGTTGTGGCACATATTTTATCGAAGGTATCCAAGTGTTGCAATGGGTCTTCTGAGGCAAGTCCATGGAATTGGTTGTTCTTCACCATATTCATCACCATGGACCTGATTTCAAAATTGTTGTTGTTCACTGGTGGTGGAATGATACCCCGCCGATTAGCATTCGTATCCGGTGTATCGCCATCTCCAATGGCCCTAAAAGGTCTCTCGCGATGAACCGGGATCCTGTTTCCCTGTCCATCACTAGCATCCTCATCCTGTTGATGCTGCTCCTGATGGCCCTGATGGCCTTGTTGGTCCTGGTGACCCTCTAGATCCATAACTGGCTGCTCTTGAGGCTCAAACAGAGGCTGAACTACTTCTTCCTGTTTCAACCCGAGTCTCTCTAAGTGAACAGCCCTTTCCAATGCTCTGCGTTCCTTCGCTAGTCTTCTCTCGTGAGCTTTGATATCCTCTACTCGTGCAACAAGATTTGTAGGGCCTCTGCTACGCAAGTTCATGCACCTGACATCAAAGAGAGAGGAAGAGGCAAAGTTAGTAACCAAAACTTGATCTAAATAGGAAAGGAAATCGAATTGATCTATCCAAGTTCCCAAAATGGCAACGGCGCCAAATTGATAACAGGAATTTAGAATTCCTTGAGATATCAATTCCTCTTACTTATCGTGTAGTAAGAGGTATCGAACCAATTAGGAGTGGATAATGACCAATGAGAATGCACCTAACCTTAAAAGCCAAGTAATACAAATTCAAATTGAGATCCTAATAGTTCTAAGTGAAATTAACAATGACTAAGCAAACCAAACAAGCAAGAGAGAACTAATCAAGGTAAAACAAAGATAATCAAATATAAAAGACAAGGCTTATGGGCTAAGGTCAATGACTAGAACCATCTAGAGCTAACAAGGATGTCTAAACAATCAATCAAAGAAGCAAGTCTCAAGCTAGGAACAATAACAATTGACTAATCCAATTTCTTGGCACTAATCACTTTCCCTAATCATATTTCAAGATCAAATTCTCATTTGTGAAATAAGATAAAGCAAGCATTAACAATCAAGTTCCATAAGCTAATAATCATTCTAAACATTCATTCCCATGAGCTAGAATATGAAAATCCCCTAAAATATCATAGCTTGCATTTCATCAAACACTTGGTGTGCAACAAAAGCCAAATGATCTAGATTAACTTGATCATGGATAACCTAGCATTAAGAACATCTAGAAGGGTGAGATCAATCCTAAATAAGCTTTAAACATCCTTGATTCACTCTAAATAGCCCTAATCTACCTAACCCATAATCCTTGAAGAAGACTACTCACAAATCATGTTTAGCCCAACAAAATCCATGAGAAAGATGTCAAGCATGATGATTTGTGAAGGATTAAAGAAAAGAGAAGAATAATCAAAGCAAAACAACTCTTAGATTAAGAAAAGATTAAAACTTTGTCTTACAAGCACTTAGAACAAAAAACAAGCTTCAGATCCTCCAAAAATTAGGTTTTTAAAGTGAATAGTGACGAACCGGGTCAACCCGGAACAAACTGGGTATTGACCCGGATCCATGGGTCAAGTTTGGTCAAAGTCTCAGAAAATCCAGAAAATTTCGTCGCCAGCGGTCTCACCCTACCCGTTGGCTCGACCGCTACGGTCACGGCTTCTTCGCACAAAACTCGTCGACGGATCAAAGGTTTGGCCCCGCGGTCTTGGTTCACGCCGGTGGCTCGTCCGCGGTCGTCACGCACGGCTGCTTCACTCAAGTTCGTCGACGGATTCTCCCCGAACTCGCGGTCTCGCCCAACCCGGTGGCTCAACCGCTGGCTCACTCGCGGCCATGGTCCTGTCCGCTAGAGGGAACGCGATCGTCACGGCGGTTACTCGGCTCCTCTTCTTGTTCGAAACCAGCGGTGTCGGGCTTGGTCGCTGGCTCATCCGCGGCGCACACGACCCAACTCCACTTCCTCAACTCGACGTCGGGGGGGGGGGGGGGCGGGGCAAAGGCTTACGGGACATTCATCACGTCCTCGGCTCACGTTGCATGTCATGGGAGTTGTTAGCATGCCATTGTTGACTTGACCGCATTCACATTATCCCATTGGTTGTTTTGCTCCTTTTTCGTTGTCAAACTTAGAGATAAAAGCTCATCATCGTTTTCTTTTGTTGTACTCCAAACATTCCAAAAAGCAATAATCCATACACTCCATTTGCACCTAAAGAACTCAAGACAGACTCCAAAAAAAAACTCTAAAATATACACAACTCTAATCTTAAGAACTATAATTCCTAAATGCATGATCTTATATCTAAATATATGAAAATAAATGTAATATACAAGAAAACATAGTAAATTATAAAGCTTAAAACCTATAAATTATGTACATATCAATGTCATGAACAGTGTAAAAACCGGTTCTTAAATAAAGATTTTTAAAACCCGGATTTTTAACTATTCACGTGGATCCCCCATCCTTAAAAACCATTGATGTTCATGGTCTAATAACATTGACAATTATTATTGTTCAGGTACCATTTAAAAATAACAAAGGCACCATCTATTATTCCTAATCCAGCAATTAAAAAATTACTATATCATGTTTACCAATTTTATACCAATCTCATAAATCAAAACTAAAATATAGTACCTAAACTGATTCGATACAATTATGATATAATATTGTTTTTTTTTATCAACAACATAATATATTATTAAAAATTTAAAAGAACATTTTCAACCAAAACATAATATGATTATTATCTAAAATTAGGAACGTATTAAACAATAAAATAAGTTCAATTAGAAGGTGTCAAAACTAACTATAAATCACTAATCTCATTAAAAATATTTTAGAAAATATTTCTAAATTTTATCAAGCCTAGACCATATATCATTACATAAATACATTTCATGGATAGAATATTATTCGATACACGAAACACCTACATTTAAAATTTAATATTTAAATATTTTTCAAAACTAGATCAGATCAGGTTCGTTTTTTTAGGACAGAGTTAAATCGGGTTTCATGTTCAGATATAAACGTCTGGCCCTATACAAAATCCTTTTTTTTACAAATTATGTTTTTAAGTACCAAATAAATAAACAAATTTTCGACACAGATACTTACTAAAATTAATTAATTAGCTAAGAATTAATAGGAGTATAAAATTAGGATTGGGCCTTCGGATATCTGTTCCTATTTGGTTTGATTTTTTGTTTTTGTTTTTTGGGTTTACAATTTTAGAACCGTTTGATATTAACAATTTACGGTCAGATTCAGTTCGATCCTTAGTGGTTTGGTTCAGATTCGGGTTCTCGATATTATCAACAATTATATGAAAAACTCTAAAAACATATTTAAAAGATCTGAAAATACTAGAAAGTATTTGAATTACCCAAAAAATACTCAATAAAAATACTGTTCAAACTATCCAAAATACTAGAAAATATCAAAATTACCCAAAATTAGGTAAAACATTGGATTGAGTTTCGGTTTGAATTGGGTATTATTCTATACACGTAAGACCTAGACTTAGGCCCCAATATGTGAGTATTTTTTCAGAATTAGATCAGTTCCTGTTCGAGCTTTTTGGGTTGGGTTCAGTTAGGTTTCATGTTCAATTACAAACGTCCAATCCTATATAAAACCAAAAAATATTATCAAAAATTATGTCTTTTTAGGTACAAAATTAATAAACCATTCTTAAACATATATAATTTATAAAATTAACTAATTAGCTAAATAATGATTAAAAAGAGTGAAGGTATTTTAACATAATTGGGGGAAAACAATAATAACCTATAATAAGAATTAGGTTTGTGCGTTCGGTTCTTCGGGTCGGGTTTTACACGGGTCTTTATATATCGGATTCAACGGATATATCCATTTAAAGACTCAACTACTTTTGGGTCAGGTTCGGACCGGATCCACTTGGACCTGATTCGGTTCGGATCTAACAATGGCATACCTGTAAAATCCCAATTCTTTCTGAAAAGCATTCAGTTGGTATATTTTCGAGTATACATTACCCAAAAACCTGTAAAATACCCAGAAAACCTATAAAATACCCATAAAACCTATAAAAAATACCCGGAAAACTGTAACATACCTGAAAACTATATGTCTTATCAGGTTCCTTCAAGTTTTATTAGATTATACGAGTCATATTAAGTTATATCGGAAACATGTTTTATCGGGTATGGAACAAGTCCATGGTAAGACACGGATCCTACCTGATGATGTGGGTCCTCAATCCGCATATTCAACAAATTAATTTCTTAGGATCCATACCCAACTCGAACCGAGTTTTTTGGATTGGTTTCGAGTCGGATCATCGGGTTTAGATAAAAAAATTCTAATGCCTAATATGAACTATTATATGACCAAAATATCAAAATCAAATTTATATGATGAAATACGATATAAAAATCTATAAACAAACAAAAAAATATTCAAAATAATTTTATGCACCCACAAAAGAAGATAAATAATTTATACTCAGAAAACTTAAATCACTAAAATAAACATTATTATCAGTGTTCTAAAACGCGGCCTATGCGCTAGGCGGTGGTCGGACGTCCCGATTTTACATTATGTGGTGGGTTAAGCGGTTTTAAAAAAACCGGACGCCTAATAACGTCTAGGCGGACAATTACGCGGCCTAAGCGGATTCTAGGCGGCCGTTTTGATTTTTTTTAAAAAAAATTGTATAATTATATCTTATTATGTAAATCAAGACTATTTAGTTTAAATAATATTTATTTTAAGTTTTTAGACAAAAAAATTTAATTCTTTTTGGGAGTAAATTTAAAAATTATATATCCATATTTAATTTTTCATAAAGATTATGATTTATTTATTATCGTTGGAGATCATTCATATATTTTAAAACATATTTTTACTTTATTTTATCAAAGTTTATTCAATTTGTTATTTGAACCTATGTTTTTATTCTTTTTCTAAAACTATGATATATAAAAGATTTATTCAATATGAAAATTAAATATACATAAATATTATATTATTTGTATAGGTCCCGCTTAGGCATTCGCGTATACGGCTAGGCGCTGGGCGTTCGTCCACCGCCTAGCGAACGCCTAGCTCGTTTTAGAACACTAATTATTATAAAAACCGATATAAACCATCTCAAAAAATTATATACATAATATTCCTATTTCTCTCTGTGTTACTCTTTCTGTAGGTTGTGTTACTCTGCTCTGCAACAGAGAAGATGCATCATCGTGTGCAAACATGTCATCATATATGACTCCAATGACATCCTCCACATGTGTATCTTTCGTCTCCAAATATGGGAATCGTTCTTCAATAAACGAAACATCACGAGATACAAAGATCTCATGTGTCTCTAGATCAAACAAAGACCAACCCTTATTAGCATAAGGGTAACCAACAAATACACACTTTCGACTTCGACTAGCAAACTTATCTCCATCTCGCTTCTGGTTGTGGGCATATGCAAGACACCAAAAAATATGAATCTCATTATACAAAGGAGGCTTGCCAAATATGATTTCATAGGGACTTTTTCCTTTGTGTAACTCTGATGGTGTTCTATTAATCAAATATGCAGCACTTAACACGCATTGACCCCAAAAATCCTTTGGAAGATTTGCTTGAAACATTAAAGCACGCGCCACATTCAGTATATGCCTATGCTTCCTCTCAACTCTCCCATTCTGCTGAGGAGTTCCAACACAAGAAGTCTGATGAATCATACCCTCTCTTCGAAAATACCCCTACATTCGCATGAACTCGCTCCCATTGTCACTTCTTACTACCTTCACATGCTTGTCAAACTGTCTCAAGATAAGAGCAAAGAAATCCAACATAGTTCTCTCAACCTGGGTTTTGTCGACCAGGAGAAACACCCACACAGCCCGAGAGAAATCATCCACGATAGTGAGGAAATAGTAAGATTCACACAAACTTCGTGTTCGATATGGCCCCCATAGATCACAGTATATCATCTCGAAACACTCTTTACTTTTGTTTGAGCTTAAAGGAAATTCACTGCGACACTGCTTCGATCGGAAACATATGTCACACCCAGACACACCGACACTACCACGTTCAACTACCGGTAGTCTCCTAATCACTTTATCAGAAGCATGACCCATTCTCTTATGCCAAACTTCTAATGATTCCAATTTACCAACTTTCTTCACATTCTGAATCTTCTGGATACCTTGAAGAAACTACAGCCCTTCTCTTCTCTCACCCAGTCCAATCACGGTTTGGAAACCACAATCATACACAAGACAACCAGTCTTAGAGAATAACACATTGCAACTCATCTTATCAATCATCTGTGACACAGAGATGAGATTGCATTTTAATTCTTCCACAAAAAGAACACGCTTCAAAGTTAACTTTTCTGTCAAAATCACACTCCCTTCTCGATCAGCAATTACAATATTCCCATTAGGTAGTCCAACCAAACATGGCGAGACTCTACACACGTTCACTAGAGCATTCAACATACCGGTCATATGGTGTGATGCTCCACTATCAATTATCCATTCTTCATCATAAGCTTTATCACTTACATTATTTGAAGATTCTGGTTTCGACTCCAACTTACTCAAAAGCCGATCCCATTCTCTTTTCTTCAACCCAGTTATACGTGGGTCGCTTCAGTGTGTTGCATAGACACGTCCATGCCTGACACAACATGCGCGTGTGCAACAACATTCATAGTGGAACGCCTTCTGCAATTCCACTTTTCATCTCATCTTGAGCGCATTCCGCTGCTCCGTTTTTCTTGGTACACATCTTCGTCACCAGAGATTTCTGTACCTCCACATTTTCCTCAACATCAATAATCGCCATATAAGAAACAATACTTGTGTTCGAACACGTCTTCTCACGAACCAGATTAATCTCAATCCCAAGTAATCTATGGCTCTGATACCATAAAAGAACTGGAGAAGAATTCTCTTATTTTCTCTCAAAAATGTTACAATGGTGGCTGCCTCTCTCATATACAATATTAACATTAAACCTAATATGTACCATGGGCCCTACACACATATATAGCCCAATATAGCCCAATACATTTGGTCTTCAAAAAAACTAACCTTGTAGTTGTCATTTCAACACATGTCAATGTGACAAGCATCAATGCGTGTCATCGATGAAAATGGGAAAATGGTCGGTTTTATTTCTAAATGTTAAACTCATTCCTGCTTCGTAGGTTCAGAACTTGTACTGCATTGGTGATGCCAATGGTAAATTGATGCTTGCACATGCAGCTAGTGCCCAAGGAATTTCTGGTAAATGGCTTAGTAAAGGCCTACTATAAATGCACTGAATAGTTTTTTTTTCTATTTTCTACATGGACCTTGTATTGAACTCTGTGCTCTTACTCTGTGGCTAGTGGTCGAGCAAGTCACCGGAAGAGATCCTTAATCATTTTAGCATACCAACTGTTTGCTTTACTCATCTTGAAATTAGCATGGTGGGATTGACAGAGGTAATTCGATATTCTTTTGAACTGAAGACAGTCAAAGAAAAATGTAATGAGCAAGATGCTTATTGTAACTCTTATGTTATGATATAATCATAATTTCTGTTATTTCCAAGCCTCAAGCGAGAGAAAAAGGCGAGAAGGAAGGATTTAAAGTTAGTATTGCCAAGACAAGTTTCAAGGCTAACAAAAAGGCCCTAGCTGAAAATGAAGGAGAAGGAATAGCCAAGGTAGTGGGGAAGAAAAGAAGAGAAAAAATTGTTGATTGGTTCATATTGAAAGAACAAAGAGATCTCATTGCCTTCCTTATGCAGATGATATACCGACCTGACAACGGTGAGATCCTAGGAGTTGCATGCTGCTGACCTTATCCATGAAGCATCCAATGCTATTGCTCTAGGAACGCGCATTCAGGTAGGATCTTCGATACTCTAGCTGCAACTTTTGATAATGATGATTCCGGACAAGGAAATCTAGCTATATACTTAGTGCCATAGCTTCTGAAAATAATAAACGCGGTGATTATATCCATTTGGAATCCAGTTCTTGATCCCTGCCTGCTTACTGTTATCTCTGTAGGACGTAAAATTGAAAATATTCTAAGAACTTTCTCCAAAACACACACACACTGATGCAACTGAACAACAGATTCAAATCAGGAACTAAAAAGCAGAGAATCTGACACTTTTAAGTTCAATTTTTCAAGTGGAAAATCACGCAAGTGAGTGAAAAAGTGGCTGTATAAAATGAGAGTGGAAACATCTTGTAAACTAGAAAAGTGTTTTGTTGAAGAAAGAAACTTAGTGGTTGTACTTTAGGAAGAAGACAAAGAAGAGATGATGAGAAGCAACCTCGACTTAATAGTTAGATCTCATCTACAACGCCTGTCCTTGAGAATATTTCTGCTCAAGTCTTGTCTCTGGTTTCACGTACATTTGTTTGATTTTTATTTGTTTCGAAGCAATCTGACACGCAATAGTGAATAGAGCAAAGCATTTCAACTTTACTTTTCTTCCAAGCAAGCCAACAATACCTTCATTCCACAACAACTACTATTCGATACCCAAATAATATATAGTGTAAAGAAAGCCCATTCTATCAAGCAAGGCATTAACTTTACTTTTCTTCCAAGCCAACGATACCTTCCTTCCACAAAACGATGGAATGTTGTCTATAAATGTAACGAATGTTGTCTATAAGTAAACAAAGACTTAAGTTTCCTAAAAATTAACAAACAAAACCCCCCCCGATGATCACCACTTTTCATCCAAGACATTCCATTGAAGAGCGTGGTCCATATCCCAACGATTCTGATAAAGATTTATGCATTATTTGTGAAAAATATATATCTTTTCAGCTCACTCATTTTTATTGTGGTGCATGTGACATGTATTTCCACAAAGAATGTCCAAGTGTTTTTATGGAGTCGTATCTGACAATAGATCGTCCAGAGACGCATGAACATACGCTCACCTCCATTCGCAAAAAGAACTCTTTCAAATGTGATGCTTGTGGAAAGGTCGATTTTGACAAGATGAATATGTACACATGTTTGCCCTGTAATTTCTTTATCCACAGAAAGTGTATCTATTTACCAAAAGTCATAAAGCTCACTCGTCACTCACACCGCTTGTTTCTTACTTTTCAAGTTCTTGACTGTAACACGGACTGTGGACTTTGTAATAGTGAGCTAGCTTATGGATATGGAGGATATATTTGTATTGACAAGACGTGTGATTACAAACTCCACTCAGATTGTGCAACGCGTGAAGATACTTGGGATGGCAAAGATGTCGAGGGAGAACCTGAAGAAGATGTTACGTTTTCATCGTTGGAGGAGGTAGATGGCAAAACAATCCGCCATTTTAGTCACCACCATGATTTAATGAGACTATGTGTCAGTGATGAAGAAGAAGACGAACGAGTATGTGAAGCCTGCATCCTTCCCATTGAGTTTGTTGTTAGTTTCTTGGCTTGTAAAGAGTGTGATTTTGCACTCCATGAAACTTGTGCAAGTCTTCCTCGGAAATTGGAACATGCATTTCACCGCCATTCGCTAACCCTACAAGTGATGAACATCGAAGAAGGGTTCTTCACTTGTTCTACATGTAAACAAAAATCATGTGGTTTCATGTACCGATGCTGCCAAGAGGAATGTGAGTTTAAAATGGATGCAAAGTGTGCTTCTCTTGCCGATCCATTATACATTGGAGCCGACGAACACCCTCTCACTCTGTTAGGCTTGGGAGCAGGTTGTTTCGAATGCATTTTCTATAGGGGATCAAAACGCCTAACTCTGCCGGTGTTGGTAAAATGCAACTATGACACTCATCCACTTACCCTATGTTTTAAGGAAACAATGAGACGGTTTCCGCTGTCGTCGTATTGTGAAATATGCGAAAGAAGAATAGAACATGATTACCATGATCTCTACGGCTGCACCGAATGCAACACCACTGTACATGTTGAGTGCGCAATAGGGAAGTACCCATATCTGAAACCTGGCCTTACAATCAAAGTGAATGGTTTTGAGATTGAGATTGCATCCAACAGTCGTATTTCTCGTCCGAAATGCCATAAATGTCACCGTGTCTGCCAAGACAAGCTGGTTTTCAAGAATAAGAGAGACTCTGTCCTTTTCTGTTCTATCGACTGTATATAACCTCTTCATCGAAAACCCTAGCTGCCAAGACAAACTGATCGTGGAGATTGATCACTTCCACGATCACCTTTTAGGTTTCGATGAAGCGGTTACGTTTCCGCTACACCACGTATGCTATATGAGATCAAGCCTCTTCTATGCTTTAACATAGATTATTCTCCTTATGTACAGAAGTATATATATTATTTCTTGGACCTTATGGTTATTTGTGAATAGTCCCCCTCCCCCCCCCCCCCCCCCCCCCAAAAAAAACGTTTGTATTTTAATGACATAAATAAAAGCTTACTTTCAAATTTCATCAATTCTGACAAAAGAAGAGTTTGGGGTTTGGGAAGGTGTCCACGTGGGACAAAAGAGACCTCCTCCAAGACAGCCACGTGGCAGCCTTCTTTTTACAGAAATTTTTTTTTGGGGTCAATTTCTTACGAAAATTATCGGCTACTGCTCTGCTATACCTCAGACAAGCGATCCCTCAACCTTCCCATGGCTTTAAACGTTACATCGCTTCATCCATTCATCTAAGTCATTAAATTCCATCAATTGCTCTACATCCACCATTCAATTAGCCTCGCCATATCTGAATCCACTTAAGCCTCTCTTTTGTCAGATCTGAATATCATCCATTCTCCCTCGAATTCCTTCAAATCATAACTATCATCATCATCATCAATCATCCATGAATTACCCTGCTTTCGATGGAATCCTATTGGGCATGGGAAACCCACTCCTCGACGTCTCTGCCATCGGCGACCAATAGTTTCTCAACAAGTAAGTAAGCTCAGGCCCATCTCTTTCCGATTGTTTGTGTATGATGTTCTTCTTTGTTTTTCTTTTTTGTATTGTTGCTTCTTGCTTTAGGTGAATGATCGGCGACCGGCTCAAAGATTGTTCTGTCCGTAAGAGTTATTTACCAGTAAAAGTTTGGGCTTCGACTTATGGATCAAGGTAAACTAATTAGCACTCTACGTGATAAGTTACTGTATTGCCACTCATGGTTTCGTTGCTCCTAAAAGCTTTACGGTCCTCTCCATGACGTCATTCTAACAAACTACCACAAATTTGTTTGCTTTGATTGATCTTCTTTATATAGGGGCAAACGAGATTCTGCTGAGACTTCTGAGAAGCAGGGGAAGAAAATAAGCTCAGTTGAATCCGCCCAAAAAACACCAAGCTATCTCGAGTGTTTTTAAGGCATGGAAAGTTACGATTTATTAAGCTATGTTGTTCTTGCTTGGTTGCTGGGTTGGAAACGATATTTTTTCCTGTTGCAGGATCAAATAAACATGTCTGAAGTCAAGTATCCACTGCATCACTTTAAAGTATGAGAGGGATCTGATTTATAGCCTCAACACTAGATTCAAAAGTGTGTTCTTAGACTCTCAGTATGAGTAAGCCATATTAGCAAGTGACGAAGTATAAGCACGGCGAGGTAATATAATGGGAGATCAGTTTCATCCAATTGCTGGAGGACGAGTTGGAGTATTTAACAGTTTATTTGTTGAGTAGGAGGAAGTTTACATTTCCATACCGATCTCCCCGACTTGATTAATTACCTTCCCCACTAAATGATCTGATTTTTTTGTTTGTGTAAACACAGGAATTGAGAGATGGGATTCGAAGCTAAGGATTCAAAGGAGAAGATGATGAGCATAAGGAAGGAGATTGTTGATTTCCATGGAGAATTCTCTTGGAGAATTACAGTGCTCTTAACTACACATGTAGCATTTAAACACCACCTAGAGAAAAGCTTAACCTTTATGGGACAGAGTCTACCTCTGACTCTGAACATTGCTTAGCTTGCTGATTTCTCTAACAAGATTTCATTTCTCAAGCATTAGACTTAAGAGCTCAATCCTCAATCCATGACCACAAATCAATTGCTTTCGTTTGCTTGAATTTTTAACCCAAGCTTCGTATCTGGTGATATTCGTTTACTAACTCATGGAGCCAAATGTTGAGTTGGGTTTTGCTTTGTTTGTTTAAACTGTACAGGATGGTTAAGATGTGATCTCATACGCATACCTTATATCCAGAAATTCTCCACCAACCTTTTTGACAGTACAGACTTATTTTACAAGCTCATAAAGAAATCTGAGACAATGCTTGATCTGAGTTTTTCCCGCTACACATTAATCTGATGATACTCCTACGCTCTCTGATGTAAAAAATTAAGAGAATATCCAAGCAGAGGTCTCAGAGCACAAGTTCATGGAAAGCCTCCAAATGAAAAGTACAATCAGGAGCGGAAGCTCTACCGTGAGCAGTGCCTCGCTGCAGCCGGTCCAATTAAACCGATTAGACGAGACATGGAATAAAATTCCGTTGTTGGAGCAAGAAGCCAAATAGAGAGAGAGAGATGGAGAGGGAAGCACTTCTTTTCCACTTGCTTTATAGTAGAAGCTTACATATTATAAAACCTTACGACATTATCATTGTTCACACCAAAGCTATTTTGCTTGATTTCCTAAACTAAAAATAAAAATAAACAATTCTTTCTTTAAAAATAAATAAAAATAAACATAAGAGATCATCTTGACAGCCACGACGTCTTTATCCATCCGCCAATTGAACAAATGTTGAGTGCAAGCACGATGAAGGATAGAACCGGACTTTGAGAGAGAAATAGTTTTCATAAATCTGTCAAATTTGTAAGTGCTATTGTGACTCTCAATTTGTAAGGAAGAAAAATAGTCCCACCTTTTCTTTTCGAACATTTTAAGAAAAAGGTGTAATAGGAAGACATTCTGGAAGATCATCAATACAGTTATTAGTATCGTCTAACACGTTCAACTACATAATCTAATAGTTATGTTAGTATGATCGCACCGTTTCACATTTCTATTTGATTTCTAACTAAATTCTCACACAAGTAAACAATGACTAATATAATTAACAAGTCGTGAACCAAAAGAAGAAGAAAAACTATTGTAGCGTATACTTATGTATGTTTTTATGTCGAGACATCTCCTAACACCAATCGCCACAACGGGTTCCCGAACACTAGCAAACGGATACGATGACGAGAAAAAAAAGAGAGAGAACTCTGCATAGATTATCTATTTAACATATAAGTGTAGTTGTAATATAACAATATAATTATCATATTATAATAATATGTAACAGATCTGGATATGGAAGAAGGTCATCTGGACATAGTGGCCAGCCTAGAGATTGGTTGGGTCAGAACCGAGGAGGAGGATATGCAGGAAGAGCTGGCTCAGGAAACAGAGGTGGTATGCAAATGGATGTCTCAAGCCGTATGGTGAGTCTTAACCGAGGTGTTCGCTCTTAAAGAATTTCAGGAGAAATCTGCAGGCAGTGTTGACCTTGAACTCTTTTAAACCTTTTGTTACATTTTATTGTTCCTCACTTGAAACTTTGAATCTTTTTTAATAAGTAGCTTCAGAACTTAAAATTACTTGAATACTCCGCAAATGGTTAAACCTAATGTGGAGAAGAACCTTAAAAAAAGACAAAAACTAACATTAATTTAAACTATATTAAAGAGAAATATAAATACAAATGGACTACAAAAAATCAAAATATGTGATAAAGAAAAAAATAGATACAAATAAAATAATTAAATAGTTCTCGACAAAAAAACGAAAAAATGTTATAATAATGACAAATATAGTATAAAAAGAATTCTAAACATATAAAACTCATAAATTACCAAAACCTATATTTATTTAAACTATATTAAAAAGAACATAAAATACGAATGAACCACAAACAACTAAAATATGTAAATTTATATCTTTTTTACAGTAAAAAATAGCTACAAATAAAATAATAAAGAGTTCTCGACCAAGTGATGGAAAAATAACACTATATTACTAAAAATTTACAAATAATATAGTCTAGAATAAATAATAGTAAAATTGAGAAATCTAAATAAAACCCCGCACATGCACAACAAAAACTTCAATTTGGGAAAACGAAAAGGAATGATTTTGATACTGGAAAAATACGCAAAATACACGAATACAACATGTTGGTCTGTTTAGTTTGTTTCTCAAACAATAACTTCACAACAACAGCTACTATTTGTTTCTAAAGCTCGTAGTGAAATCAATTTGTTTTAATTTAATTTCACCCAAATAACAGCCCTTTACTCAATATTTATATTCGCATTAATAAAGAAATGCATACAAACATGGTTAAACGGCCAATAAATTTACAAGAAATACTCTCATTTCACATACATCGGAAACAACAAACGTTTATTGGGGGGGGGGGGGGGGGGGGGGGGGGTAGTAGAAACCATGTGACGTTCATGACGGGGCTGCCCAAGAACAAGAAACTTTGGAGGAAGGACGTATATACGAGGTGTCAAACTTCATGGTACATCCTAACAACAACATATACAGGCTCACCAGCCATCATTCTTCATTCAGATGACCACCCAAACCACTATACACGAGGTGCAGTATAGCAGATTCGCCATACAACATGCAAATTCTGGGTTCGAAGCTACTCCAGATTACTGCGCCTAATGAATACACAAAGAGAACTACCAGGTAACATTTACAAGTCCGAGCAATTGGCATCTAAAGATGCAAACTCAGACTAAAAAACTAAGGTTAAATCAATAGATGTTGTTGGCGAGATACATATAATTCAGGGAACGAATCTGGACGACCCACGTTCAAGAACAAAAGTTGTCGTCGGCCTAATAATTGGCAGGTACATCCATAACAACATCAAACGTCATCAGCTTATGTTTAAATATTACAAAAGCATAACCCATAACTAACATGTCCTCTTTCGCCCGCCTATCCATTTAGGGGGATGCAGCATCGGAATTTCGAAGACAAATGAGCCGAAAAACCGCAAACACGAAACGGCCTTGGTTACAAGCCTAAACCTAAAAACATACCATGGTAAGTAGCCATAGAGTGTGCATTACTAAACCATTTGAGTCAGATCATACAATAACTTTACCAACAATAAACAGGGAAATTATTACTAGCTTCAACACCGGCCACACGATTCTACTTCGAGAAAACCATAGACGTTATCAGAAAGTTCGATAGGAACAATGCACCCCGGAAGATGAAAGAGGGAACCGGAAAAGAATGAGTGGAATGGTTGCATCATGCAAATGTTTAAAGTAATAAAAACACCCGGACGCTGGTAAATTATCCAACAACTGAGACACACACTTTCATTGCTAATAATAATGGTCCATCCGCCCATATACCAAAAGCGTTCAGAATTAAATGAGAGTATGAAAACGAAATAATACAAACACCGGCAATACAAAATCAAAGTCCAGAAATTTAGAAAGCACACATATAACAAAAACAACAGAACCAAAGCAAGGAATGTGAAACTACAGAGTAGACCACCAATACTTCGACAAAGCCTCCGAGACAAGATATAAATGAAATCAACACTACATATGATTAAAACAACAGTCCGCGCGTAGCGCGGAAAAAGACCTAGTATTATTTGAAAAATAGATCATTTTAGAAACTAACTTTTAGTTGAGGTATTTATTACGATATATGTCATTGTAATAAATTAGTATTTTAAATAAACATTAAGGATATTTTTGAATTTAATAAAGTTTGACTATATGTAGATTATGCTAAATATTCTCTAATTAATGATTTTATTCCAAAATATATTCGTAATATATTTTTGTTTTAAAAATAAATATATATTTTTATTTTATAACCAAATATTATAAAACATTTTATTTTTCTATTACTTAAAAAAAATAATTATTAATTTTATATTTATTATAAAATAATGTAGTTACATTTTAATCTAAATATTCTCTAATTTATGATTTATTCAAAATATATTAATAATATCTTTTAATATCTTCTTTTTGTTGTTTGTTTGAAATATATATATATATATATATATATATATATATATATTTTTTTTTTTTATATTGTAACAAAGTTTTACAAAAAAATTAGTTTATCGATTTCTTTTAAAAAAAAGTTACTAAATCCATATTTATAATGAAAATTTATTAAAAACATTTTAATAACATTAATAAACATAAAATCTTAATATTTGGACCATTATAAAATGTGTTGAAAAATAAATTAACCAATTTCAGTTATCTATACTTTTAAAAACAATGTATTGAAAACCAGATCGGGTATCGACTCGGTATTTTTATTGGGTGGATGGTCAGACCGGTCCAACCGGGTTTTCAATTTTTGTTTTAATTTTACTGTTAAATATGGGAAGGACAATATTATCACTGCCAACAATATAATCATTGCCACGGGATCTGTGCCTTTTGTCCCTAAAGGAATTGAAGTTGATGGTACATGCCTTATTTTGAACGTGGAATTGTTAGGGGAGAAGACTTAAACAGACCTGATTCCTTGTATGTTTATATTTTGGTCCTGCAGGAAAGACTGAGTGACCTGCCTTGAAATTGGAGTCTGTCCCTGATTGGATTGCAATTGTAGGAAGTGGTTATATTGGTCTTGAGTTCAGTGATGTTTACACAGCACTTGGAAGTGAGGTAACATGATTTTTGTACTTGTAATTGTGATTTTGATAACTAAAACTTGGCAATGTTTTCCATTTATTATTAGTCTTTGTTTATCTTTACTTTCTTACTGTATTGAGTTTGTTAATGTAAAAATAGCAGCTAATGGGGTTTATATACTAAATTTATTGGCTTCCTGATCTAAATTAAAAATGTCCCAACTCTAATATTTGTTTCTTTAGGTTTGCTCTAGCTTTCAACAGTAGTTACTGACCAAAACCGAGACATCTGTCTTTGCAGGTAACTTTTATTGAAACACTGGATCAGCTGCCTGGATTTGATCCTGAGATCAGTAAGCTAACTCAGAGGGTTTTTAAATCATACTTTCTAAGTATCGCTTTTCTTTCTTATGCAATGTGTCTATGTATTCATCTCTTACATTTAAATCTATTCTTATACAGATTACTCCCGCAAAGGATGGGAAACCAGTTATGATTGAGCTTATTGATGCCAAAACCAAGGAACCTAAGGATACTTTTTGGAGGTAATAACATTTCATATAAAAGACAGGGAGATCAGATGTCTCACAAAGAGAAATTTGAACAGTTACTTAGTATTCATGCATGATATTTAACATCACGTGTAGATGATATGTGCCATTAGTATTGGGTCCTTAGAAATCTTGTTTTTCACTCATTTTGCTTCTCACTGCAACATCAACCACATTTTTAGTTCCCACAGAAGCTATAAGAGCATCCTCAACCTTAGTATCTTAATGGGGTTCTTAGATTAAAAAAATAGAAAAATAGAATAAAGTAAAAAAAGTGTAGTATGAGTATCTTAACTTTAAAAAAATAGGAGTGAAATTAATATAAAGTAAAAAAAAAAAGAATAGTTAAAAAAAAAAATTATCCGATAGGATCTAAAAAAAAATTTACAAGATTGCAAGTAGTTTAAAAAAAATACAAAACTGTAACGGAAAAATTCAAAAGATACAAAACATGCAATTAACCCCACAGAAACTTATTAAAAATATGGGATCGATTAATATATATATACAACTAAATATTGAGTGAAAGAGCCATTCTTATACAATACTAATACTTTCATATTTGCTACAATTTGCTAAACATAATCCAACAACAGAGCTAAATAAAATTAGTCAATATTTTGTTAAGAACCAGTTTTCGGGAAGGTCGAAAGTGCCCTTTTACCTTACATAATTTACAGAGTCAACACCATCAATATTCCACACCAAACTCTCTTGGATTCACCTCTCCACAGCCACCATTTTGATCAAATATCTTGATGGAACTCGTACTCCAACTGCACCACACCCCATCAACAATTATTCTCCGTAAATTCAACTATGATCCGTTTAGTGTGTGTGTGTGTGTGTGTGTGTGTGTGTGTGTGTGTTTCTATTTCTCTAAACTGAAAGATTCAAAATTTTAAAAGTTAAAACATCATTTCACCTGAGCTTCTTCATGAGTGAGTTTCATCCTCCTGTAATCCTCTTGAGCTTTCTTAGACCTGAACATGGCTTGGACCCGCACCACAGATCTCTCCAGCCTCTCCTCTGCTTGTCTCTGACTCGTCTTGTAGAAATCTTCCTCTGCTTCACCTTGAGGATTTTCCTCTGCTTCACCTTGGCTCACTTGGAGTCCTGTGAACAATTTCCTCTTTTGTCTCCACCTGATAATTGCCTTCTCCAACACTCCTACCGACCATAGAATCTTCTTGTACTGCCTCCTTGCTTGTAACCCCCTGAAAGCAGCCTACAAAAGAAACAGGCTTTCTATTTGCTTTAACAGACATTTATATGGGTTGAAAACTTCAGACAAAACTTACTAACTCAAGTCTTATCAATGGAAAAACCAATTCACTGCATACCTGGATCCTAATTGCTTGACGCCTCATATTCAAGAACTCTCTTCTCATTTTCCATGTTTGGAACCTACACTGAATCCGGTAAGCAGCTTCTATCTTCCTACGCGTATCGTATTTGCGGAATGCATTCTGAATCTTCATCGCCGCGATGATGCTCTTAGCCTCTTCTTCCCTGTTGGCAAACTGGATCACTTTTGACCGTGCTGCCATCAATGCCTTTTCCCTAAACGCTCCCTGAATCCGAGCCGCTGCTTCTGAGGCTGTTCTGTATGCCGCCAAAGCGTCCTTAAGATTCTGGTCCTCGTCTGGGAGAGCACCTCGGTTTGACATCTCCCCCTTGCAAGCCTCAAGGTTTCCACTAATGTTTCCAGCAATTTTCATGTCTATAAACTGAGCTACCAAACATTTCTCAGCAAGATAAGCAGCTAAACCATCAAATCCGTTTTGCTGTGCCAGATCAGCCGCTGTGCATCCGCCAAGATTATCCTTTCTCGAGTCTGTCACCAAGTTTGGTTTCGCCCCAGCAGAGAGAAGAGCAGCCACCATTTTCTCCTTTCCGTAGTATGCTGCCCAATGAAGAGCAGTCCATCCTTGCTTATCACGAAAATCCAACGATAAACCTGACAATGAGAAGAGCTGGATCGACCAAGTGTACCCAAGAATGGCACAGAGGTGGATCACACCGAGGCCTTTAGAGTCATAATCCCGTGTGTTGCGACCTTCAAGCACTTTCTCCATTAGCCATTCCTTAATCCTGTTCTTCAGAGTAAGCTCAAAGATATGATCTTTCGCTTGATCAAACGACACCTTATTCCCCTGAACGGACTTGATTAGATAAGCCCAACTGTTTAAGAGATGGGAAGTTTTGCTGGCGAGTTTTTTTGCATCTAGCAGGTTTTCAGGTAAGATTTTGCTCGAGAGAGCGTTGAGTTTGTTGGAAGACGTAAACAGAAGATGAGCAAGTCTGACTTGAAGCTCAAACTCTTCCCATTTGGATTCTTGATTGTCTTCAGTGACTGTCTTGCCAAAAACTGGGACTGGACGGTGTTCGAAGCTGAAACATTGGCTTATTGGCTTGTGTCCGTCTGCACTAAGATAGAGGTTCACCATGCCAGGCGAGTGTGGAGGTATGAAACAACGGTAGACTCCAGCCTGGACATATTCTGCAGGGACACATGAGTCGCCACAAATGCAGAAAAGATTTGAACTTCCGAGATGTTGATAACTGTTGTGCAAGAAACCAGTTACCAGGATCTGCAAGAATCAACATGTAAAAAAGTTACATGCTTTGACATTCATACATGTAATCCTATTACATGATTCGTTCCAGTTGAACCAACATACCTTTGTTTTCTCTGAGGAATAGGCCCAAGCAGGTGAAACCTCGGTTATGTTGAACACTTGCTCAGGTATGTTGGAGTGAGGATGGAAAGCAGCTTGGGGAGCTAATGGATCCTGCTCAAGTGTAACCATGGCTTCAAAGGAAGGATCCTCCAGCGAACCATTAGAGTCGCCGATGAAGGAATTCATCCACCTTCCAAAATTCTCTCGGCTTTGTGGACCATTGTTAAGCAAAGCATCAAGAGATTCATCAGCCACATTCACATGCTCTGCAGAGCCATTTGCAGCATTTTGGAGCTGTTCTGTGAAGTATGACAAATCACCTGACCACAGAGAAAAAAAAGAGAATGTATTTTCAACACTATCTCATAGCTCTTTAAACTTCACAAACTGATATTCAGATACCTTTGAAAAATGTGCTCAATTCCTAAATAAGTTACCTACGATTGGTGCAGATTGGTTGTCAAGATCAGTTTGTACTAGGAGCTCGTCCCAATCAAGCGTATTGATATCATGAAGCCTAATCTCATGATTTCTAACAACTGGAGTGTTGTTGGTTGCTATGAGCCACCAAAAGAAACCGTGATAAGTGTCCAAATGAAGAACTTAGAGCAATAGCAAATCCATAGTGCTATAATGTTAATGTAAATGGTAAGTAGAAAAACTGTAAACGACCAAGATTATTTCTCACCTAGATAACGTGAGTTATCAGCGTTAAAATCAATATCTTCAGACACAGAGATTGGAGAGTTTGAGTCCCCTGATGTCGTAGCTGCCTGAACATATCAGTTTTACTAATCAAAATTTCTCAGATGGCTGCAAATAAGCCTGCCAATCGAATACTGGTAGCCAAAAACAAACCTCCTTTGTATCACGGTAATGTACAAGGACAATGTTCTCTCGAGCCCTGACATAAAAAAAACAAGCGATGATTTACTTTCATAACCTTCAGAAGAAAAAGGTCAAGTGGTTTCTCAAATGGCATAGGGTAAGACAAGTCAGTGATCTTTGCTTACTACGTACTTGTCTAGTAACCAATAACACCTTCGAACAAAGGTAGTGTTATCTTCACCATGAGCGTAGTATACATGAATCCTTTCCTCGTCACCAACCTAGTATCAATCATTTGTAAAAGAGAGAAATTTCATGATATGAGCTTTTAAGGAAAAAAGAAAACTAACTTTGAGGTGTTCGTGAGCTTCTTTAACTGTCCTTCCATCCTTTTTCTTTTTCCAGTTATGACCATCTTTTCTGAAGTTCCTCAACATCTTACGATCAAACAATATAATTCTGCCACCTACAAATATAAAGAACATAACATCAGTGTGTAAGAAATCATGCCAAATTGAAGAGACATCTTAAAAATATAGAATGGTCATTGTTTCAGTAGAACAGAATGATTACTATTTGGTAAGTTCATCGGTTTGACATTGATGGTGAAGTATTTAGGGTTATAGAGGACTGCGTAGATCTCGTTTGGACGAAGCCACCTGCTTTTTGCTTCCTCCAACATTGTCTGGACATCAAGATCTGCAAAAACACAACCAGAAAATAGGTTAACCCAAAAGCAACAAAATATTCACATACTCAAATCAAGAGATTGGTACAAAATTCAAAGCAAAGGCAATCAATATATGTATTCATACACAAAGCAGAGACTGGACAAGTTTTAAAAGCTTCTAAAGTTGTCTCAATTCCACACAATATTAACTGCAATTTCCATTTCAGCTGCTGCAAAGCAACGAACTTGCCACGTCACCTACACAATACATGTAATAGACTCCAAACCCAACATAAAATGGAAAAAAGAGAGAAAATTTAATTAAAAACCATAGTCATGCGATTGACGAATCAACCAAAAAAAAGAGAAAAGTCAAAGGAACAGCAACTCAAAGTAGTTTACAGAAATGAAGAGCTGGTTCGGTTACCTTGCAAGGTGTGGAATCCATGAATTTCCGAGCCGGTAAGTCTGCCGGAACCATCACCGTCCATCCTGCTGGCTGACAATTTTCGTTCGAAGCTTTGTTTTAGAAGATAGAAAGCAAACACCGACGAAGAAGCCTAAGAAAGTGAATTACAAGTCAAAAAACACGTTGAGAGTTTTATCCGGTCCAAGATTTCGTCGGGAGAAGATACGAAGAAATTGAGAAGTTTCGCTGGTCCCCGGAATGATGAGAGATTAAACAAATAATTAAAAAGGCGAATGTTATTAATTTTTATAATAGTTTATTTTTCTGTTTACAAAGTTGAAATATTTTATGAATTTGCAGTTTACACCCCAACAACTTTTTCACAACTTTCTCGGCCTTTATAAAAAAGATTATAACAAATGTTGACTAATCTCAGAATTTTATAGAAGTTCAGATATTTTGCTACTAAAAAGCATATATAGATGACCAAATTAAATAGTTAGATAATTCAGTTAAGAGAAATCAATCAATGATCTAGACTATAAATAATTTTCAAAAAGTGAAAACTATTAATCCAAAACTAATTAGTTACGTTCAATGTTTTTAAACCCAACCCGGACAACGAACCGGACTGTCTACCGGATCACCGGATCACCGGGTCAACCGTGGGCCAACCGCGGGCCAACCCCGGATCCAAAACTAATGAGATATATATATATATATATATATATTGATGTGTAGTCTTCTTAATCATACAATACACCATTTTATTAAAAATGTAAAACTATACGTCGAGAATTTTCAATATCAAAACGTTGTTAATAAAAAACAAAAACACCACAATCCCATAAATTTGGAAAAGGAAATTAGAAAAAGAAAAGTTTCTTAACATAGTTATAACTAATAACTTACCATTAACAAAAATAAATTAAAAACATATCACATTAACCAATCTCGATTATCTCTATCCTTCTTATTTTTCAGGCGGCATAGTAAAGTTTTCATCAAAATCTAAAGAACCACAAATCACATAGTTTATTCAATCACAAAGGTTTTTGAATGATTTGTGAGGCTATCGTAGATGAAACATTTATTGTTTCAAGTTTTCAATTACTAGATCTAAAACCCTATATTTTATCACAATAAAAATTTCTCCTTGGTTTAAAAGGTTTGAATTTTTTTTATTATCTTGATCGGTTCGACCGGTCCATCGGGTCGCAAATAAACCACGGGTTTTTACAGTTTTTCCGAGTTTTTAACTAAGCGGTTTTTGCACATAACCCGACCCGGAATGTTTACCGGATCACCGGATTTACCGGTTCGACCGCGGATCCGGGTCGGGTTTCAAAACACTGGTTACATTTAAAAAAATTTGGATCGGGGTTTGATCATATTTCTATTTCACGAACTGATTTTTAATTTAAATTCATGCTTTTATATTCAGATAAAATGTTCACATCAATACTATTAAAACAGGAAGGTTTGCCATGGTACATAAATGTTGTTCCCGAAATTTGCCCTTGATATTATTAGGATTTGTAACCTTCATTAAGGGTAAAACTGTAAAACAATTTATATTTGATTTATTATCTCTACAATCCATGTTTCCAAACAAGACAATTATTAAATATGTAGCCAAACAACCAAAATCTTATGGGTCTCACTTTCCTAATTAATTAAAATCAAAACAAATTAATTGATAAATATAATTAATAATTTATACATCAACTATTATATATAAATTAAGATTCTCTAATTTATGATTTAATTCAAAATTTTATGATTTAATTCAAAATATATTTATAATATATTTTAATATCTCTTTATTTTGTTTCAAATATATATATATATATATATATATATATATATATATACATATTACGATTGATGTTTTTACGATTGTACTTTTTAGCAGGTTTTTCCATCAAACTGAAAAATATTTAATTAATTAAACGGGTTGAAAAATTAATTAGCCAATCTCGATTATAAATTTTCTAAAAAAAATTCGCATATAGTAAATAATTTCAGTTGATATATTTTAAAATTAATAAAATATTAAAATGATTTCATACTTATATTATTCAAATATTTGAAGCGTCAAAATATGCTTTATGTTTGAATGAAGTTTTTAACGGATAGTTCCATCAAATTTGCAAATTATATATACGACTACAACATGTATTTTATAAAATAATATTTTAGATAAATAAAATAACAATTAAACATATACCACATAACTTTTACAATAGTTGTTTTCACATATATATTTTTCCAAACTATGATCTTACGATACAACACAGATTAAAATATATAATGTGAAATCGTTATTTTAATCTCTTAATCCTTACGATATATCTCCTCCAAATAACACATAATTCATTTTAAAAAACTAAATTGATAACTCACTGTTTATAAAGTTGGTTAAACAATTATAATCAAAATTAGATTACATAATTAAAAATCTAAACTACTATTAACAAAATGAATAAAATGTAAAATTTGTAAAGAAAATTATACCCGCACTTAGAAGTGCGGGTCAAAATCTAGTAATTATTTAAAATATTATTAATTGTATATGATTAGATATAATGTTCTTGGTTGATAAAATATATGTTTACACAACAGATTTCACTTTATATAGTTTGCATCTGTTTTTCATTTAATTATTCATGAATTTTTTCATTTAATTATTCATGACTCTTGAGTCATGGACACTATAATTTGAAGTACAAATTTCTTTTCTTAATATAGTTTATTGAATTAACGATAATCATGCTTTTATCGTAGCATGCCTGATATATCATATCAGGTACTAAGTTGAAATCTATGAAAAGTCTTGGATCAAATCTTTAATATATGTAAAGAAGCGAGGCAAAGTATGTAAGGCCAAAATGTTTAGGCTTCGTTGGAGATTTGGGTCGTGTATGACTTCTAGATAGGTTTGTATTAGACGTTTATGAGTTCGTCTTTCCGCTTCCGAAAGAAGTTTAGGAGAACTTTCTTAGGTTCTTTTCTTGTCGGGTTTAGAAGTCTCGGTTCTAGGTTCTGAGTTGGTGAGAGAGTGTCTCTCTGTGAGTCTCCAGGTTGTTGATGTTGTCGTTCGGTGAGCCGTGGGCTACGTCGACTTATCTCGTTCTTTCATCTTTTGCGGTTTCCACAAGTTCCGATTTTAAGTTTCTTTGCTAATCCTTTGTATCATTGATTTATGTTGCCTTTAGCTGTAGGTTTTAGCAACCCTTTATGGGCTTTTGTTGCCTGTTTTGTGGGCTATCGTTGCCTGTTGTTTGGGCTTTAGTTGCCCGATGTTTGGGCTTAAGTTGCCCGGTGTGTTTGGGCTTTAGTTTCCTGTTTTTAGGATATTGTATCGACTCTGGTTTTATGAATATAATCCTTTCAGACGAAAAAAAAAAAAAAAAGAGCGTCCAGACCAGAGCTTTTAAAGTGATCATTTATCATCACCCGCGGGGGTGTACGAACAGATATGGGCAGCAGCTACGTGGCGCGATAATAATGGTTCATCATTAATTGTGGGTCCTAATTATTTGGTCACACCCCTTTATTTATATTATCTTTTCTTTATCGTTCGTCTCATCTCTTTATTAAAATCGACAATTACATGATAATCTCGGTCTCAGGAGAGGAGAGAACGCAACTGATGAAAAGACCGGTCGTACAAAAAAAATTATACGCGAAACACCTACCAATCCTTTTTTTTCCGTCTAAAGTTATAGTATTGTTATTAACCATGAAAGGATGCGTTTTTGTAATACAAAAGCTAGCAAAAAACAAAACATTTTTCGGAAACTAAGTCCAAAAAAGCTAAGTCGGCGGATTAACGGAAAACTCCGAGAGGTAAATCTTACAATCAAAGAAAATAAAAAACTAGCAATAACAACCGCGTTTGCAAACCATAATTCATGCAAGAAACTAAGAACGAGATTTATCGAAGTTGCTTGCGGCCCACCAAACAATAACATCCGCAACTTGAAGATTCACAGAGAGACACACTCTCACACCCAAACCCAAGAAACAAGACTTCATAACCCGGCAAGACAGAACTGCTACTAGTTCCACTAAAAAATCTTTCGGATACGGCTGAGACACACACTATTGCGCTCGATAACCACCTAGATAAAAAGCCATAAACGAAACTCAAATCTCAAATGAAACCTAACAACCTGAAATACCGAAATCAACGAAACCGGACAAATCAGCAAGAAATCGCTCAACGCTAAACTCACAACTAAACACAACCTGCAAACACATAATTTAGAACCCATAATTGAAAAAAGATCTGACTTTATAGAAGAGGAACCTAATATTAAGCTAAAACCGATAAACCTACGCCTCAAAACCTCAACTAAAGCTGGATCCAAACTAGCCCAAAACGGCAAACCACACACATGACCACAAACCTAAACTGCAAACGACGACGGCAACCTCAGATCCGGACCAAATAGCACCGCGAGAACCACGACTCAACCGAGAGAAGCCCAGTAAGGCTCGACCAGAAACCACCGTGAGAAGAACGACGCTCCAAAAACCTTGACACCAACCGCACCCAAGAGTCCCAACGGAGAGAAAAAGGCGGCGGAGGAGAGGAAGCGACACAGAGGCAGGCCTATGAGCCAAGGGAAGTCACGGATGGTGCATAGGGGACGACGGTGAGGAGGAGAGAGCGGCGGCGAGCGTCTACAACTGGGACGGTTGGAAAACCGTCGTAGAAACCGAGAGGGAAGAAGTAGGTGGAACAGAAAGCATCAACGACAAGCATCCTCTCCCCGAACACGGCAATAGCCGCCGGCCGGGGAGCATACGAAGATATGAAAAAGGTGGGGCGGCGGAGGCTTGAACTTCTAGAGAGAATTAGGGTTTTCAGTCTTAATGGTCACTAAACAATTTATTTACCAATCATATGTTCTATTTATTATGCAAAATAATTCTAATTAGCTAAACTCGACACGTATGGATGATGGTTTTGAATTTTATCAAGGGAAAATGTTAAATAATACACGAATTCTTTCACTCTGGCCAAAAAATACCTCAGTTCCATGTTTGGCCAAACAATATCTAATTTTTTGTTGACTATTTAAATAATACACAAACTAATGGTTGACTTGGCCAAATCGACACGC
The DNA here is from genome assembly GCA_030180135.1 of Orychophragmus violaceus. Lineage (NCBI taxonomy): Eukaryota > Viridiplantae > Streptophyta > Magnoliopsida > Brassicales > Brassicaceae > Orychophragmus > Orychophragmus violaceus. The sequence goes on from CM058234.1 coordinate 90,634,761, forward strand.
CGTTATCTTATTTAACATACTAATTAGATGGCGTTTACGTGACCGTTTACTGTATCGTTAATTATAAACAACGTCGTTTTGTCATTAATTTTTTAATAAAGAAAAATAAAAACTCATCATAGACAAGGCTCGAAATCGGGTTCGGAGTTCGGTAAACCATGGGAGAATATTCTGTCATCATTATGCCAAAGTAATTTCATCGAGATACAAAAGACAATAATTGTACTTAAAGGTATTGGTGATACGTTTCATTAATGGCATCGCTCCATCTCTCGAAAACGCATAAGCCATCCTGATTTAACCTAAATACATACATGCATATGATCAACCCAAAACGTAAACGATGCTCTAAGCCATAAACCAAACAACAAATACATACCTGGAATTACTGGTGACAGAGCTCATGCCGCAGAAGAATACAGCTGCCGCAACAATGCCTAAGCACACGATTCCCCCAGTACCACTCCCAAACATGCTCTTCAAAGCTAAATAGAAGATCTCAGCAATGGTGTACCCACCAGAGTTTTTGGTCTTGTAGAACCAAAATATAGTACAGTACGATAAAAGCGATTTAATCACGAATAAATAATAAACGTTAAGGAAATGATATCAAAACCATTTAACAGGAGTAGAAATCAGAACATATGGAAGTGAGATTTGATCTATTTCCTTAATTCAAAGAATCATCCGTAGTGTGACAGATCAAATCAAGATTCATGAGTCCCTTGATACAACCATAAGAAACCATATCGCAACACTCGATATCGGTTCTGTCGACATATTGAACTAAGATACTCTCAAATTAGACATGAACTTGTTTTGTTTGCATACTCACCATGTGGGCAGACGCATCATACCCTGTAATGGTGTACTGGCTCATGAGGAGCCCCAAAACGAATATGTAAGCGTAGCTGGTAATGCCGAGTCCATTGTCAGTGTTGAATTTAGTGAAGACAAACTTAGTGGTGACTCTTTCCGTAGAAACCACAGGAATCGGAATCATGAGCACCACAACCCCATAATCAAAATCGATTTGGGGATTTTAATGAAACGTATCACCAATACGTTTAAGTACAATTATTGTCCTTTTTATCTCGATGAAATTATTTTGGCACAATGGCGACATAACATTTTCTTATGGCTTACCAAATCCGAGTTCGAGTTTATAATTAACGACACAGTAAACGGTCCGTAAACGCCATCTAATTATTATGTTAAATCAGATAACGACGTGTCGATTTGGCCAAGCTAACCATTAATTTGTGTATTATTTAAATAGTCAACAAAAACTAGGTATTCTTTGGCTAGACATGAAATTGGGGTATTTTTGGCCAGAAGAAAAGAGTTCGTGTATTATTTGACATTTTTCTCATTTTATTAATAAACGTTTTTTAAAGGGACTAATATCAATATCTTTTTAACTTACTAAGTTGACGTTTGTGACTCAGTCCTCACTGTTATTTGGCATCTTACAACTGATTTGAAGCCAATTTATTTCCCCAGGAAAAAATGATGTTGCAAATACTGTATATTCTGTATTGTGAATAAAAAAACATTACTTTGAACCAAACTTGGAAGTTGGAACATAGGTGAACATAAATGGCCAAAGTGATGTTGCATGCAGATTCTCCAAAATCTTCTTGTCTCTATTCATCCTGTCCAACAATGTATACCATGTCCTTCCAACTGTCCCAGCCCCTTAATTACTTAGGCACGAAACAAAACGACTAGTAGAAACAAAATCTCTCTGTTGTATAATTAACACTTACTTACCCAAATTTTCATACTCCCCTTTTTACCAATCCAATAAGTGGTACACTAGTAAAAATCTATCGTATAGCCACGTTATGTTTCGTGACTATGGCCGAAATTTCGTGGCTATATCGTGTTTTAGCCACGAAAAGTCACGAAAATAAAACGTGGCTATACGATCGTGACTAATTTTGTTCGTGTCCAAATCGTGACAAAAAAGTCACGATTTTGTCACGATTTATTCGTGACAATATTAGCCACGTTTGGTCACGTTTACTTCGTGACAATGTTAGCCACGTTATGTCACGGTTTATATCGTGACATAAACATGTTTTATGTCACGATCTATTTCGTGACAAATGGATATTGTGTCACGTTTAATTAAACGTGGCTGATTTAAAATGATTTAAAAAAAAAAAACAAAATAACAATTTAAAATATTACAATACCACATCTTAATACAAAGTTTGACCATCAAAGACAAAACACAATATTCTGTTGAGCTTCAATATAGAAGCGAACCATTACATTGTTCCACCAAAACACAACCATCAACAAACACAAAATATATTACACATACAAGTTCACACAACTTCACAGACTAGAGAAGTTCCCTACACCACCTATCTAAATCAGTCTGTTCAGCTTCACTCAAACAAACATGATTACCTGATTTGGATGCTTTAGCAGGAGCACGTGGAGTTTTAGTTGGAACTTTAGCAGGAGCTTGAGAAGGAGCAGGAGCAGGAGCAGGAGTTTGAGCTTGAGTAAGAGCAGGAGGTGTAGCAGCAGCCGAAGGTTGAACAGCAGCAGCACGAGCTTGAACAGGCGCATATTGATCAGTAGCAGCAGGAACTTGGTTGACACCAAGATGCCGAAGAATCATATCGAGGAAAGTGTTTGTTGCAGCCATCCCTTCCTTTACCTCTCTCTTCAAATCCATCATATCTTCTTTGATAGCTTCGTTACTGGCCTCCAACCCGGATATGCGCATCTCCATGTCCAGGCTGCGCTTCAGAGAAGTAGCCGCAGACTCACCCCGATCATAATCTTTGAGCTGAACACTCCCAATACCATATATGCGGCCATTGGATGACTTACCACGCTGAAAAAGGTAAGAAGAAGTCAAAACCATTGGGAAACAAGTAAGCTTAATCAAACAGACAACAATAGGTAATAACAACATAAACTAAATCAATCTAATCAAACTAGTTACCTTGATATACTCCTGGTCCAGCAGCAAGCGATGGGTAGTAGTTGTTGATCCAGTTTGGCTGACGCCATTCGGAGATTCTTCATCAGGGAGCATCTCAGCAACAACCTGCTCTACTTCTTCGACAAGCTCCTTGGCTCGTTCATCAACATATGTCCCATCCTTGCGTTTGTGAGTCTTCTTCACAAGCTCTGTGTATGCAGGTTTTTCACCAGACTCGACCATCTACACACAAAGTAGTTATTAGTATATATCTGTAAAAGTAATAAATAAAGTATGTGTTTAAGGGAAAAAAGGATCGACTTACCATACCATGCTCGATCTGCAAGAAGTTAACCGGACCTGCACTGTGCTTGTGCATCTGTTTTCCAATGGGTGCAGCGGTTCGAGATTTAGCAGCTAACCGGCTCTTTTTAATTGCTCCCTCTGTTCCCCAATTCTGTAGCAGGGAGGCCCAATCCTCTGCGCTAATGTATTTTGGTTTCTTTCCCTCCCTCTTCTTCTTGCTGATTCTCTGGCATATTGTAGTCTGTGTGTGGAGCTTCCACCTGAAGTAGACCTCATTATGATGCTTCTCTTCCCAGTAGTAATTTTGCTACAAAAAACATTAAAGATATCAGTAAAGTATAGAAAAGAATGACTTAAGATGTAAACATTACACCAAGAGTATTAGATAAAGGAAAAGGAAAACTTACAATGAAAGTGTGCCACCACTTATCTCTTCTCTCGTCTGGAACATATTTCCAGCTTGACCATGGTCCCATGTAGTATGCCTGCCACGTTGTTCTGATAAATGCGTGGACAGATGGGTCTACACCGAACCTGAAACATTACAACCAAAACAGATAATCAAATCCAAGATGACGAAAGGTATGAATGCAATGCTAAAAACAAGAGAAACCATATCATAAGCAAACTAAACTAAAATCAATTCAAGCAAACTGAACAAACCCGAACTAAAATAAAACAGACATAAATCAATCAAGCAAACTGATCTTAATTCAATTAAAGCAAACAAAACAGAATTAACTTATACATATCCTAAACAGATTGTATGATCAACCTTTTGAGCACAGATAATCATCACATAGTCATATACTCAACCTTAAACGAATCCTAAACTGAATTAACTTAAGCATATCCTAAACAGATTGTATGATCAACACATAACATCAACCTTAAATGAATCCTAAGCAAACTGAACTAAAATCAATTAAAGCAAACTGAACTAATTCATTCAAACAAAGAGACAGAAATCAATCAAGCAAACTGATCTTAATTAAATCAAGCAAACTAATCATCACAGAGTCATATACTCAATGCACCACATAGAGCATTGAATATCATCAGGAGAAACATATCGGCTTACCACAGTGCACCATTGAGTTTTTTTGGATGGAGGCATGGCTGGTTTTCCCTTCTAGGAGCACGGAGTAGAGCTTCTTCAGTCCGCCTTGTGTAGTTGTTTGCAACAGAAGAAGCAGTGGCCGATGCTTGGAGAGCTCCTGGAGGTATGGAATGAGTTGAGGAAATACACCGTGGAGGCATGGAATGGGCTGAAGATGAATGCCTCCTTAGTTGCATTTCTGCAAGATAAGAAAGAAAACAAAGTAAAATCGGATTTTATCAGATCACTTTACAATCACAAAACAAAACAGCTCGAAAATGACAGAGACAATGTCACATAAATCATTGTCTGCTTCTACACTCAAACAAAGATTTTCAAATCTGAATACAATCACAAATATGTATCAGATTCACAATCAAGCATAGATTCACAATCAAGCATAACAAAATGAAGTTGTTAACCAAAATAAATCTGTTGTGGTATTGTAGTCGAAAGAAACAAACCCAATGAAATCAAAACCAAACCGAAACTCTAACAACCGAACCCCAAAAACAATACCCAAATCGGTACCATAAACAGACACAAATCAGAAACCTAAGATGCAAACCCCAAAAATGAAACCCAAATCAGAACCCTAAGACATGTTGGATCCCGATGGATCTAGGGTTTGTTATATTGAAAAGAACCAACCTCGTTCTTACCTTTGGCAGCGGAAGAAGATGGTGAACGAGATCAGTGGAGCAACGCAACGCTTTGCCTCTACCAGATACACACGCACGCTCGCTGGAAACGGGATGCTAGTGCCGGATCAATGGGATCGATAGGTTCTGGTGTGTCTAGAGTTTCTGTCAAGAAAACTGGACGGCTCTATTGTTTAGGTAGAACTAAACACGTTTTATTCGACCTAAACATGCTTAACGGGCCAGACTCAATTAAGCCATAACCCGAAAAGCCTGTTCGGAAAATCCGAACTGTGTCGACCGACACACAAGCTGTGTCGATCGACACAACACCTTAATATCGATACTTATGTGTATTTCAATACACATAACATGATCATTGTCACAATGATCATTCCCATGTCGTAGCTTCCAGTTCGCTTAGGTGTGTGACCCTATAGGATCATATAATACTGGCAGTAAGTCCACGACCTACAGATTGCAAGAGGCTTCTAGCAAAGCATTGCAAACGCCCAGTATTATACGAATGTCAGATCTCGACACACAACTATCACAGGAGTGAGTACATGTGTGATTTCAGGACACTATCCTAACAATCTCCCACTTGTACTGGAATCATCAATTCCTATAATCCTTTTGTCTCTATATCTCGATTTGGCATAAGGCAAGATTTGTGTCATCCTTATTAAGCCAACATCGTGTTTATCGAACTCCTGATTTCATACTGAACATTACAAACAACTGAACTACAGTTCGTTTGAGTGCGGCCACACATTTTCTCAGTATTCAATCTTCGATAGGCCCTGAGATATTTATCTCCCGTTATACAGGAGGGACAAATTCCATCTTGTTCCATCCCTGTTTCAACGCACACTTCATGATAAAGTTGAACAGTGTCGTTATAGCCGCCAGTTACGGATCGACGTTTGACAAAGTCAAAATGTACCAATTCATATGCAAGAAGGCATGATGAACTCAGGTCTTAGGACTATACTCTATAGTCGTAATGAGAACCTCTTATGACACATATATTACTATCTTGTAGACTTCTCATTAGCGGGTCATGTCCGATCATATGTCCACTGACATATATCTATGTGACTGACTGCGATAATCATATCATTGGCTCTATGAAACTTAGCCAACAGTCACCTCACAATCTAGTCTCTAACGGTTGTCAGTGTCCCGATTCTACAACCTTGACTAGGGACAAAATAATTTATTAACTTATAGGGTTTCATGATCAAGTTCTCAACTTGATGACCTATAATTATGTCATAAACTTATTTTGGGACCATTATTTAGATCACAATAAATAATGCTGAAATCAAATTTCATTAAACACTTCTAAAAGAATGTTTACAATAGCGTCTTATTATAACTAAAACAAAAACCAAAACTCCCACTAGAATCAAGATTACATCTTAAGATCTCTAATGCCTACAGCAGTCGTATGACTCTCATGCTTAGGCCTTGGGAGTGACTTGGTTAGAGGATCAGCGACATTCTCGTTTGTCGGAACTCGGCTGATCTTCACATCACCTCTATTGACAATATCACGAATCAGATGATATTTCCTCTCAACGTGTTTGGACTTCTGGTGTGACCTGGGTTCTTTCGCCTGAGCAATGGCTCCATTGTTATCGCAGAACAAAGCCACTGGCTCCAAGATACTAGGAACCACACCAAGTTCAGTCATGAACTTCTTGATCCAAACAGCTTCCTTTGCCGCTTCTGAAGCAGCAACATATTCAGCTTCCGTTGTGGAGTCAGCTACGGTATTCTGCTTAGAGCTCTTCCAGCTCACCGCACCGCCATTTAGACAGAATACATATCCAGACTGTGATCGGAAATCGTCTCTGTCCGTCTGAAAACTCGCATCGGTGAATCCATTCACCACAAGTTCATCACTATCTCCATACACAAGGAACTTGTCCTTAGTATGTCTCAAATACTTGAGAATATTCTTGACAGCTGTCCAGTGAGCTTCACCTGGATCAGATTGGTATCTACTCGTCATGCTTAGCGCGTAAGCTACATCTGGACGAGTGCAGAGTATGGCATACATAATAGATCCTATTGCAGAGGCATAAGGAATCCTATTCATGCGTTCTCGCTCAGCAGGTGTCGCCGGACACTGCTTCTTGCAGAGACTCTTGCCATGAGACATTGGTATGAAGCCCTTCTTGGAATCGTGCATCCTGAATCTGTGCAACACCTTATCTATATAAGTGTCTTGGCACAATCCAATCAGCTTGTTAGTTCTATCTTTGTAGATTCTGATTCCAAGAATGTATGCGGCTTCTCCCATGTCTTTCATGGAAAAACAACTTCCTAGCCAAGTCTTAATAGACTGAAGCAACGAAACGTCATTACCGAGGAGGAGTATGTCATCGACATACAGTACAAGAAATGCAATTTTGCTCCCACTTGTCTTCTTGTATACACATGATTCTTCTTCGTTCTTGATGAAACTGAATTGTTTTACTGCTTCATCAAAACGAAGATTCCAACTACGTGATGCTTGCTTCAACCCATAAATGGATTTATGAAGCTTGCATACCTTCCCAGCGTTTTTAGGATCGACAAAACCTTCAGGCTGTGTCATGTACACATCCTCTTCCAGAATACCATTCAGGAAAGCGGTTTTGACATCCATCTGCCAAATCTCATAATCATAATGAGCAGCAATCGCTAGAAGAATCCGAATAGATTTAAGCATAGCTACTGGGGAATAGGTTTCATCATAGTCAATACCATGAATTTGTTTGAAACCTTTAGCCACCAATCTCGCTTTGTAAATCTGTACATTGCCATCCACGTCAATCTTCTTCTTGAAGATCCATTTACACTCAATGACTTTTACACCACTAGGTAAATCGACTAAGGACCATACTTGGTTTTCTGACATGGATGTCATTTCGGATTTAGAGGCTCCAAGCCACTTTTCGGAGTCCGGGCCCATCATTGCTTCCGCAAAGGTCGCTGGTTCGTCACCTTCAATGACCATCAGATCATTTGAATTGGTTACGAGAAATCCATAGTATCTCTCGGGTTCGTGACGGATCCTTCCGGATCTGCGAACTTCAGGCTCCACAGGCGCCGGTTCCACAGAACTTTGTGGATCCAACTGCTGCTCTTCCTCAATAGGTTGGGCAGTCTCCTGTGCATCGTGAATTTCTTCGAGATGTACTTTACTCCCACTGTTTTTCTTAGAGAGAAACTCCCTCTCAAGAAAAGAATAGTCCCGAGCAACAAATACTTTGTTCTCAGATTGGTTGTAAAAGTAGTATGCCTTGGTTTCCCTAGGATAACCAACGAAATAGCATTTATCTGATTTGGGTGCAAGCTTGTCGGAGATTAAACGTTTGACATAAGCCTCGCAACCCCAAATCCTTAGGAGAGACAGACTAGGAACGTTCCCAGTTCACAGTTCATGTGGTGTCTTTTCTACTGATTTAGATGGTACTCTATTCAGTGTAAACGCAAACGTTTCTAGAGCATATCCCCAAAAGGATAGTGGAAGATTAGAATGACTCATCATAGACCGAACCATATCCAATAAAGTTCGATTTCTCCTCTCTGACACTCCATTCCATTGGGGTGTACCAGGAGGAGTGAGTTGTGAAACAATTCCACACTCGCTCAGATAGTCGCTGAATTCTTGGCTTAAGTATTCTCCTCCGAGATCTGATCGCAGAACTTTGATACTTTTGCCAAGTTGATTCTGTACTTCATTCTTGAATTCCTTGAATCTATCAAAGGATTCTGACTTGTGTCTCATCAAATAGACATAGCCATACCTACTGAAATCATCAGTAAAAGTAATGAAGTACTTAAAGTTTCCTCTGGCAGCAGTACTCATTGGCCCACATACATCAGTATGAACAAGGCCCAATAAATCACTGGCCCTTTCATTTGGTTTGTTGAAAGGGGCTCTAGCCATTTTGCCCACCAAACAAGACTCGCATTTCTCACATGATTCAAAATCAAATGAGCCCAGAAGCCCATTTCGATGGAGCCTCTGGATGCGTTTCTCATTGATATGGCCCAAACGACAATGCCATAAGAAAGTCGGATTTTTGTCATTGGACTTAAACCTCTTTGTATTTATGTTAAAGACAGGCATTTGTTGGTTTAATATATATAACCCATTATCTAATGGGGCGCTACCATAATAATTACCATCACGATTAAAAGAACAAACTTTATTCTTAACAGCAAAATCAAAACCTTCCAAATCCAAAACGGAAACTGAAATTATGTTTCTGCTAATCGCAGGTACATAGTAGCAATTATTCAAAATTAAAACCATGCCCGAAGGTAAAGACAACTCGTAGGTGCCTACGGCCAGTGCAGCATACTTAGCTCCATTCCCGACTCGTAGCTCTACTTGTCCTTTCTTCAGCGTCCTACTGTTTCTTAGTGCCTGCACATCAGTACAAATATGAGCACCGCAGCCGGTATCCAATACCCACGAAGTAGAACGAGAAGATATAAAACCAAGTTCGATAACATAAATACCTGAATCAGACGTGTCATACGTCTTCTTCAGCTTCTTGTAATCTTCCATGAACTTCTTGCAGTCTTTCTTCCAATGCCCCAACTGCTTGCAGTAGTTGCACTTATCCTCAGGAGAAGGCCCGGATTTGGGCTTCGGCTTGGGCTTGTCCTGACTTTCAGCCTGGACAACCTGGGCCTTACCCTTACCCTTCTTAGGTTTCTTAAACCTCTTATTCCCTTGTACCATCAGGACACTGGGAGTAGCCTTCTTGAGATTTGGTTCTGCTGTCTTCAGCATACCGTGCAACTCAGTCAATGTCTTAGTCATGTTTTGCATGTTGTAGTTCATAATGAACTGATCAAAACACGACGACAATGACTGCAGAATCATGTCAGTGGCCAGCTCCTGGCTAATGGCACAGTCCAGTTTCCCCAGGTTATCAATGTAACCCATCATTTTAAGGACATGAGGACTTACTGGACTGTCCTTAGCCAGCTTGCAATCCATGAGAGATTTAACTGTCTGGTATCTCTCTGTGCGAGCTTGCTCCTGAAACAAAGCTTTCAGGCTGTTAATCATCTCAATGGGTGACAACACGTTCTCATATTGCTTCTGGAGCTCAGAGTTCATAGTCACCAGCATTAGACAATTAACATCTTTGACATCCGCTGAATGCTTATCCCAAGCATTCTTTTCTGTCTGCGGAGCATTGGAACGTGGCCTCTCGGTGAGAACTCTTTCAAGGACATATTCCTTGTTCTCTTGCCTGAGAACTATTCTCAGGTTCCGATACCATTCCAAGAAATTAGATCCATTTAGCTTGTCCTTCTCAAGGACGGATCTTAGTGAGAAAGTGTTGATGTGATATGAGACAGACATAGCTGTAATTCAAACAATAGGTAGATTTTAGTTATAAAGCACAAGGAATGAGAATTCTTATCTAATAAGAAAACTCGCATTGTATTCAAACTATGTTTCCTCTTATGAATACAATGTGCCAAGATCCTTAGATTACTAAAATTCGAGTGGGCGACTCGCCGTTACTCAAGCTTTAGTTATCTAGGTAAGCAAATCATTGCTAATTGTACTCAGTACAACTCTTGGTCGTGAATAAGACAAACTATGTCCAATCCACTCTGATGTCTCTGGGCCCAGAACTTCTGACAGCCCAGTCAAGTATAACCAATCTTTTATCTGTCTTGTGATCACTGACAGTTGCACTGCAAGTCTGTCACTGACCACCTGCCTTACTCATTTTGCTGTGGATACCAAGGACTACAAGGATATCCAACAACATCACGAGTTTTGACAGTAGACAAGATCGAGCAAGACATCAAGATCACTTGATATTTAGTTGAGGAAAAGAACTATTCTTATCTTGATTTATATTCACTATATATATCAAAAATAATAACTTTTAATTAAAACATTTAGTTTTGTTAAGTTTAGATTCATCTAATACTTTTAGGATTAAATTATTCTGGTTCATGCAAATTTGTGGTCAAACCAACATGTCTGCGGACGTTGTGTCGATCGACGCCAACCATTGGTATCGATCGACGCAACTCTATTTAAACCGTTCTTCGATAACCGGTCGAACCGGATCGAATTTACTTAACCGATTCAATTCAATTGAACCAGTTCGGTTTAATGGACCATGTCGATCGTCACACACTGTGTGTCGATCGATATGACCAAACCAGAATCAATTTGGTTAATAAAATTAACCGAGCTAGATAACCGGTACAATCCAATTGAACCGATCTATCTGATCGCATTGCCTGTGTCGACCGACACACCCAGTGTATCGATCGACGCAACACGATTACGGGTACTCGATCTCAGATCGAAACCCTAGAATTATTTACGGATTTTCGCTTTGTATCGACCGACACACGCTTTGTGTCGATCGATACTGTGCGATAAACCCTAAATTTTATTCGCGAGTTTTCGTTCTGTGTCGACCGACACACACTTTGTGTCGATCGACACCCTGCGACAAACCCTAAAATTTTACATTTTGTGCCGCGGCGTGTCGACCGACACACGCTTTGTGTCGATCGACACAGTGCGATTACAACAGTTCATCGTTTTTCAACAGAGACAAAAACCGAGATTTATTCTATGAAAACACGATTCAGCAAGCAATATACAGATCAACAACATCAAGTTTCGATTTTATATTACCAGTTTCAATAGCTAAACCCTAAGCATGCTCTGATACCACTGCTGGATCCCGATGGATCTAGGGTTTGTTATATTGAAAAGAACCAACCTCGTTCTTACCTTTGGCAGCGGAAGAAGATGGTGAACGAGATCAGTGGAGCAACGCAACGCTTTGCCTCTACCAGATACACACGCACGCTCGCTGGAAACGGGATGCTAGTGCCAGATCAATGGGATCGATAGGTTCTGGTGGGTCTAGAGTTTCTGTCAAGAAAACTGGACGGCTCAGTTGTTTAGGTCGAACTAAACATGTTTTATTCGACCTAAACGTGCTTAACGGGCCAGACTCAATTAAGCCATAACCCGAAAAGCCTGTTCGGAAAATCTGAACTGTGTCGACCGACACACAAGCTGTGTCGATCGACACAACACCTTAATATCGATACTTATGTGTATTTCAATACACATAACATGATCATTGTCACAATGATCATTCCCATGTCGTAGCTTCCAGTTCGCTTAGGTGTGTGACCCTATAGGATCATATAATACTGGCAGTAAGTCCACGACCTACAGATTGCAAGAGGCTTCTAGCAAAGCATTGCAAACGCCCAGTATTATACGAATGTCAGATCTCGACACACAACTATCACAGGAGTGAGTACATGTGTGATTTCAGGACACTATCCCAACAAGACATGCAATCGAAACCATAAACCGACCCAAAATCGAAACCCTAAAATTCAAACCCCAAAAAGAAACCCAAATCGGAAACCCTAAGACATGCAATTGAAACCATAAACCGACCCAAAATCGAAACCCTAAAATTCAAACCCCAAAAAGAAACCCAAATCGGAAACCCTAAGACAGGCAATCTAAACCAAAACTCGCGAAACCTTCAACCAACACCAAATCGAAACCCTAAGACAATCGAAACCCTAAGACATGCTAGATGAAAACAAAATCAAAACCCTAAGTCGAGAAAGACGATTACCTGGGAGATCCAAGTCATCCGGTCGTTGACGACGGCGATCGGAGGCGTTCGTTGTTGTTACCATAGCGATGACGGCGGTCGGAGGAGGATGTTACCGACGAAGAGAAGAGAGGAGATGAGACAGCCGAAGAGAAAAGAGAGAGAGACGAGATAGAGAGCGAGAGATGAAATGAAACAAAAAAACTCTAAGTGTTACGCTTTAGACATTACAGCGGGCCGTGACTTAATGGGTTTGGAGCCAATTTTAATTGGTTTTGGAGCCAATTTTATTTGGTTTTGGGGGGAAAATTTGGGTTTGGAACCCAAACCATTGGGAAAAAAATACATTTTTTTTGGTCAACACTAAAAACACATTTTGATTTATGCAAATAATTTATATTAAACCAGATAATAAAAAATTAAAAACATATTTAAATTAAGAAATACATATTTATTTCACAATACATAAATTTCATCTAAGACATTATTCTCATAAAAATATCATAAATACACAAAATTATAAAACTAAGTGGAATCATCATTGGTACTGGAATCGGAATCGGAGTCATCACACGAATCTGGTAATTCGTCTTCTGATACATATTCATCGTTAGGAGGACACACATGTAACAAATCGAAATCAGAATCATCTTCTACAACATGTGATTCAACTCGAAGCAATTCACTTGGTGCTACAATCTGGTTTTGTGTATCGTCTTGTAACGCAATTAAAGCAACTTCAGATGTCTCACGGACTCCTCGAGGCATAACTTTCGTACAAGCCCACCAATCGGTTCCAGATGTGCGGCGAACACGCGGATAAGGAATAAAGCATACTTGATCACAATTACCGGAAAGTATAAAAGGATCGTATTTTGCGTACTGACCTCGCTGGAAAGTCGCTGATTGTCCACATCAACGCAGCTCGCATCGTGAATTTTTGTTTCCTCGATACATCATATGCTTCCGTCCCGTCACTCCATAAAGTTTTTAATTCCTCGATCAACGGCTGGAGATAAATGTCTAGACTTTTCTTCGCGTGTTTTGTCCCAGGAACTAGTACTGACAGAAAGAAAAACTCCCTTTTCATACACATACCGGGAGGTAAGTTGTACGGAGTCACGATCACAGGCCAAACAGAGTGTGCCTCACCATTCATACCAATGGGATTAAATCCATCTGTAGATAGGCATAGATAGATATTTCGACTTTCAGCGGCAAAATTAGGATATACCTCATTAAAATGCTTCCACGCTGCTCCATCTGAAGGGTGATGCATTTCTCCTTCTGGTGATAAATGTTCAGCGTGCCATCGCATATGTGAAGCAGTCTTCTCTAACTGGTATAAACGCTTCAACCGCTCCGTAATTGGCATATAGAACATCCTTTGTTTTGGTCGATTTTTACCCATCCCATTGTTCGGATAGTATCGGTACTTCGTACAAAACCGACACACCAAGAGATCTTGATCTTCCTTCCAAAAGAGCATGCAATTGTCCTCGCATACATCGATCTTAATAACAGGAAGCCCGAGAGATTTTGTCAGCTTCTTGGCCTCGTAATAAGATGCTGGTGCTTTATTGGGCTTCGGCAGAACATTTTTCATAGTCTGTGACATCTCATCCACACACGCCTCAGCCAAATTGTAGTCGGTTTTCGCCTTCATCATACGTGAAGCCACATATAGTTGAGAAATTCCTTCAACGCATCCGTCGTAAAGAGGTTGATTCGCGGCTTCAAAAGCTCGAAAAACACTGTCATGATATGGCTCTTCATATGTTGCTTCCATAAAATTTGGTGCTGGCTCTTCATCTGGTGCTATATTTGCGTATGGCAAATTCTCGTATGTATCCGGGGGAAATTGATTATACGTAGCTTGTTCTTCCCAAGTAGATTCTTCGGTATTGAAATGACTTGTTCCGGAAGATTCACCAATATCAGCATAATGTTCGCCATGGCTTGACCAAACATAGTAATTTTCCTTGAACCCAACTCTTTTTAGATGATTAAAAACAGTTCTTGCATCACGCTGTTTTCGGTTTTTACATCGGGAACAAGGACACAATAGAGTGTTTCGCTCGTGGTACGATGCTTGATTACAAGCAAACTGAATAAATGCTTGAATCCCTCCCAAAAACTCTCTCGTAGCAGAATTTGTGTTAGGATCTAAATGTCGATCCATCCACGTTCTTGAATAAAAATAGTGGGACATTTTGTCTAAAGAAAGAAAAACAAAGATAGTGTTTGATATATAAAGCGTGAGTTCGCTTGTTTTTGATGTTTGTGATTATTTGTTATGAAAACATAGCTTGCGTTCGATTGTTTTTATAGGGCAAATTATTAGCCATGTTTTAGCCACGGTTTTTATTGTGGCTATTCAATAATAGCCACGTTTTAGACACGTTTTTTTATCGTGGCTATTAAAAATAGCCACGTTTTATACACGGTTTATAAACGTGGTTATATATAGACACGATTTTTGTCACGATCAAAAACGTGGCTTAAAATTCGAATATGTTCGCTCTGATACACGGTCTGAATGTCTGAATAAAGTATGATTTGACTAAAGCTATTAATAATTTGATTTGACAAATCATAGCCACGAAAAAAACGTGTCTAAATCGTGACTAAATAGACACGATTTAGCCACGTAATCTTTCGTGGCTAGGTTTGCCACGATTAATTCGTGACAAAACGTGGCTATTAGTAGTCACATTTTGTTTCGTGACTATAACGTGACTAATTGCCACGTTTTGGACACGATTTAGCCACGATATTTTGTCACGAGAAAAATCGTGACTAAATCGTGACTAATTAAAAAATAGCCACGATTTGGTCGTGACAAAAACGTGGCTATACGATATATTTTTACTAGTGGTATTTCCTTTCAAATGCACGTCACGAGACCATAACTCCAAATCAAGAACCATCCAAGAGTTAGAGCTAAACTCATAGATTTCCAACTTCAATATGTGGCCACCGAAAGGAGCCCTCGCGTGTAGTTACGGGAAGATGCATTGTTTTCGTATCAAAAACCATACGTCTGACATAATCTATATACCACAATGATGATAAATCTCATTCATTGGTTTGATCCACTTGGTTTGCCCCGTACATGGGCTCCAAACAAGGAATATAGCGTTGTCCTTTGTAATGAATAACAATAATCCGTAGCAATGAAATATATCACAAATATCAACGTTTATAACGTGAATCGATTAGGTTAGGTTTACCTAAGACCATTAATTATAGGTGGACCAGCAAAATTGTTGCGAATTCCATGGAGATTGCCAGCCATGGAATAAAAACTAAAATCCTTCTTACTAAGATGGTTCTGAATGAATTTCCTATCATCAAGAAACTATTCCATTGATACTGCAAGTAGATCGTAGTCTCGTATCAAACTCGCAGCCGGAATTTAATTTATAAAGAAATTCTTCTACCGCATCCTTTGGAAGATCGGATATCGATCATCACTATGTTGATTTCTTTTGCAGTCTCTGATTTGATCATCCAAGGAAACTATTAGTGTACATAGAGTACATAGAGTTTATACTTGTATATAGTCTTTCATACTGTGTATAGTCCGTAGAGTAGGAGTATAAATACTAATGTAATAGCAACATTAATCTTAATGAAGAATACATTCTGTTATCTTATTTCTCCTAATATGATATCAGAGCAAGAGCTCAGCTCCTAAATTTCTTCCGCTTCTTCATTCATTCATCGATTCGATCTTTAATCGATTCTTCCTTCATCATTCTTCTTCCATTCTTCTTCTTCGATTCCGATTCATCATCTCTTTCTCTACATACTGAGCTCCAATTCTTCAGATTTCGATTCTTCTTCATTTCGAATTCTCTATTTGGTGAATTTCAGCTTCGATCACCTTATTCTTCCTTGAATCGAAGTTTTTACTGATCAACCATGGGGAAACAAAAGTGTAATTCGAAATTTAAGGACTGTTGTATGAAATTAGGCTCAGTCTTATATAGACAAGTTAAATTTTATAGCCCTATCTCTTACTTCTTCTCCAAGTCTGCATCATATTAATTTGGGATGTAGCTTTTTTTGTGCTTAGACCCGGCCCAGCCGAGGTGATTTGCCGTTGAAGGACATAACCACTACACTACAACTAACTTTTCACTACAAAAAATGGTGTTATTGTGACGAACATTTGAGACGCAAAGAATATGTCACAAACATGTGACGTTTTAGATATGAATCATATGATATTGTAACTAAATTTTTGTATCACAAAAATGTAGCAGTTCCGTCATAATAGTATGACGAAATTAGACGTAATAAGAATTTGTCTCAACTTGAGAAAAATGTGACAAAAATAGCAATTTTAATAACTGTGACTATATTGTGACCAACTTTCATCACAGATTAGTTACGAACTTGTGACACGCCTTCGAGTATCAATTTATGAAAATAAATGTGACCGATTATCAGTCATTAATTAGTACTGGTATTGATGGCTTACTGTTCATCGTAAATAGTAACATAATTGTGTAACAAAGTCGTCACAATAGGTGACTAATTTATACATGTTTTATACTATCACAGATCATGACATAACCAGATTTTCCATTTAAAAAAAAAATATAATTGGTTATATTTTCAACGATTTTGCATCTGATATTCGACACCAAAATTGTGAGTTATAGGAATCTCCAGTTCCAGTTAGTTGTCTTGTCAGTGACTTAAGTTATAACTTCGTTGAAAGAGAAACGTTTTCTGAAAATTTTAAACTTTGTTCTAAAGAACTGAGGAAAATAGATGTCTCTTCGTTCCCTTGTATATAGATCTCCACTATTAGAGCCTTATTTGAAATCGATTTCTTTGATTTTTATATTTATACAAATAAGAATCATAAAATTTTCCATTTTCTAAAAGCAATTCCACTTCTTTTGAACTTTTGTGAAATTTCCATCTTTGTTTTTTTTTAATATATCGATCAATATTTTTATATTTTATTTTGGACAATTGGTATTTCTTTATTTTTAATTTTGTTAACATATGTATAATTTCTTTTTCTATAAGCTATACTTTTTTCTAAGATTTGGATATAACGGTTTTGGAGTCCTAGGTTTTTTTTGTGCCATTTGACTCTTGGTTTTAAAAATATGTCTAGTTTGAGTTGGAAGAAGAAAGCGAGAACAATAAGATGGATAATCTAAGTTTAACAACTAACGTAACGAAATGAAGAACTGACTATGTTGCATATTTTGATCTCTAATGATGACTGATTAGCTTGAACCGTGTATATCTTCTAAATTATATCTCAATCATATTTGATTCTCATATTCGATGTTTAATCCTTGTAATTTGTAAATATCAAAGACTAACTGAAAATGATAGACTAGAGAATCAGAACTAAGAAACAACGATAACTTACAAACTCACGATATGATCCCGAAGGATTTTCTTTGTCCAAAAGCTCCGGAAGTGATGAATGATTATATTGTTGGCGCAAATTTTAGAAGACAGGTTAGTTGGAACTAGCCGTTGGTGATCAAGTTTGAATGAGTCTTAGTTGAGCTTTCAGTTGCAGAAGTTTGTGGGTTCTATAGTCAATAAGAAACTGAGTATCTCGGTCAAGTAGTTAGTTGCTTTGAATAGAGGATTAGTAGCTTAAGTTTCGGATTTATTGTTCAAGCTTGTCAGGCCATATAAGCCGTTTTGTTTCATTGAATAAACTCAAGGATTTCAGTTTCACTACAAGAAAAACTGGAAATAGCCACGACCCAACCACAGATTGGTCGTGGCTATTCGTGGATAATTAGCCACGAATAGCCACGAAATAGTCGTGCAAGGGCATAGCCACAATTAGACACGAAAGATTTCATGGCTAATTAGTCACGATATGAAATCATAGTTATTCGTGGGAAATTTAGCCACAAATAGCCACGACATTATCCGTGGAAGGAGTTAGCCACGACCAGCCACAAAAAAATTCGTGGCAAATTAGCCACAAAAATTTGCGTGGCTATTTGTAGAGAATATAGCCACAAATTGCGAAATAGTCACGGATAGCCACGATTTTATCAGTGGCTATTCAAAACCCTAAACCCTAAATATACCATAAAACCTCAAACTCTAAACCTTAAACTCTTAATCATAAACAATAAAATCAAAATACAAACCATTAATTATATATACATAAAACTATCATTTTCAAATTCAGTACCACAATATTCATATCATAAATTAAATAAACCATATATATATATATAACCTTAAACTATAACCAAAAATCTAATAACTAAACTCTAAATACTACAATATATCTAAAATTGGGATTCAAAACTTATAAAAGAATTTTTATTTCCAAATCTATAATTTTCAAACTTTAACTTAAAACCTTTAATATAATCCTTCAAACCCTATACCCTAAACCATAATCAAACTTTAAACCTTAAAATCTTAATCATAAACTATAAAATTAAAATACAAACCATTAATTATATATACATAAAACTACTATTTCAAATCCAATACCACAATATTCATATCCTAAACATACTCTAAACCCTAAACAAACCCTAAAACCCTAAACTACAAACAAAAATCTAACTAACAAAACTATAATTCCTATAGTATGTCCACAACTAAAAATTCAATACTTACAAAATTCATAACTCTTAACCCTAAACATAGTAAGAGAGAAGAAACAGTGAAAGAAAATGGGCGATGAGAAGATGAAGCTACCACAGTTTGATGGCCATTGGGATCATTGGAGTGAGGTCATGGAGAACTTCTTCCGAGCCAGAGTCTTATGGAGATTGATTGAGATCGGATATGAAGAACCTGCAACAACAACGGTGTTATCAAATGAACAACGACAACAACTTGATGATGCAAAGACCAACGATCACAAGGTCAAACATTACCTTTATCAATCCATTGATAGGGTAACATTTGAACAAATTCTAGATCGAAAAACATCAAAGATCATATGGGAGTCAACGAAATGGAAGTTTGGAGGAAATGCTCGAGTGAAGAGGTCATTGCTCCATAAGCTGAGAAGGGACTTTGAAGTGCTGGAAATGAAGGAGTCAGATAGCATAGAAGAGTACTTTGCTCGTGTGCTAGCCATCACGAACCAAATAAGGAGCAATGGAGAAGTGATGTCTGATTGCAAATTCGTGGAAAAGAAACTAAGAACTTTGAGTGAAAAGTTCATGCATGTGGTTGTTTCCATTGAGGAATCCATTGAAAAGAAACTAAGAACTTTGTAGTACATGAACAAAAGTTCAAGAAAACTGAGAAGGGAAATGATCATGTACTCAAGATAACTCATGGAAGAGGTACAAGTGCAAGAGGCAGAGGTTACTTCAGAGGAAGAGGGTGTGGTCGTGGAAGAACAACCTTCAACAAAAGCATGGTTGAATGTTATAAATGTCACAAGATTGGTCACTTTCAGAATGAGTGTCCCAAGTGGGAGGAGGAAGCAAACTATGCAGATTTAAATGAAAATGAATAAATGCTTCTGATGGCTTATGTTGAAGAAGAGAATGAAGAATCTGAGTCAGAGCTTCTGATGATGACAACCTCTGGAGACCATGGAGCTATGAAAAGGAAAGAATGGTTTATGGATTCATGATGTTTGAATCACATGAGTGGAGATAGGGAGGTCTTCTCAAACATTGATGAGAACTTCAAACATTCTGTCAAGTTGGGAAATGACAAGAAGATTGAAGTCATTGGGAAAGGCAATGTCAGGCTAGTACTAAACGGTGCAATCTATGTGATCAGTGATGTTTACTATGTACTTGAGCTCAAGAATAATCTGCTAAGTCTTGGGCAACTTCAAGAGAAAATGCTGACAGTAATGATTCAGAAAGGAGTGCAAGATATATCATGAAGAAAGAGGCTTAATCGCAGAGAGCAAGATGATCCCAAACAGAATGTTTGTGCTCTATGATCAAGGAAGTGATGGAGAGGGATCAAAGCCTCAACATTGTTTTCAGACAACTGCAGAGAACATGCCAAAGCTATGGCATGAGTATTATGGGCATCTCAGTCATGGGGGATGAAAACTCTTCAAAACAAAAGAATGGTAAAGGGATTACCTAACTTTGATGCTCAAAATTACACATGTTCAGACTGTCTGATTGGGAAGCAACAGAGAAATTCGATCCCAAAAAGGAGCACATGGAGAGCAAAAGAAGTGTTGGAGCTCATTCATTCTGACATATGTGGACCAATCAGCCATGTCTCTACTAGTGGAAAGAGGTATATCCTAACCTTCATTGACGATTTCAGTAAGAAGGCTTGGGTATATTTCTTAAATGAAAAATCTGAAGCCTTCAATGGTTTCAAGACATTCAAAAGAAAAGTGGAGCTGGAAAGTGAAAAGAGCATCAAGTATTTAAGAACAGACAGAGGTGGAGAGTACACCTCACATGAGTTTGCTGAGTTTAAGGAACATGGGAAAGAAGACAATTAACTATTGCATACACTCCTCAACAGAATGGTATTGCAGAGAGAAAGAACCGGACATTGATGAACATGATGAGATCAATGATGTCCACAAGGAGAATGACAAAGCTCTTCTGGCCAGAAGGTGTAAACTGGACCATTTATGTTCTGAACCATTGCCCTACCCATGCAGTGAAGGATACCACTCCACAAGAAGCATGGAATGGTATAAAACCTGATGTAGCTCACTTCAGAGTGTGGGGAAGGCTTGGTTATGTTCATATCTCAGATGAGAAGCGTGGAAAGGTGGATGACAAAAGCACACCTTGCATTCTGGTTGGATTCTCAGAGGAATCAAAAGGCTACAAAATGTATAATCCAAAGACAAAGAAAGTTGTTACAAGCAGAGATGTAGTGTTTGAAGAATTCAAAGGCTGGGAATGGAAAAAGGATCAGGAAACTCAAATTGAAACAGAGTTAACATGAAATGAAGATGATCTGCCATGTGAGGAAAGTGAAGAAGAAGATAACACCAATGAGCAAGAAGTAAATGAGGAAGCTGCAGAAGAAGCTCAAAACCAAATTGTGCAGCCTCCAACAATCAGAGAAGGGCGTGTGGTAAGACCACCAAGGTATTTGAATGACTATGTTATTGGAAATGAAACAGAGGAAGAAGAAGATGAGGTGAACATGGCTGAGATAAGTTTTCATCTGATTCTGTAACATTTGAAGAAGCAGAGAAGTGTTTAAAGTGGAGAGAAGCCATGGATGAGGAGATAAACTCAATCGAAAGGAACCAGACTTGGAAGCTTATGGATCTGCACGAAGGAGCAAAGTGTATAGGAGTGAAGTGGATCTATAAAACAAAGCTGAATGAAAATGGTGAAATCAACAAATTCAAATCACGTCTGGTCGCCAAGGGTTATTCACAGGAGCATGGAGTAGACTACACAGAGGTGTATGCACTTGTTGCTCTGATGGATATAATCAGAGCTATCTTAGCAACAGCTGCACGTACAGAGCCTGGGAAATCTATCAACTAGATGTGAAATCTGCATTTCTTCATGGAGTAATTGTAGAAGAAGTTTACATCTAGCAGCCAAAAGGATATGAAGTTAAAGGAGCTGAGGAGAAAGTATATAAGATTCATAAAGCCTTATATGGCTTAAAACAGGCTCTAAGGGCCTGGTTTAGCAGAATTGAAGAATATTTCCTCAAGGAAGGCTTTGTTAAATCACAAAATGAAGAGACTCTCTTCCTAAAAGGGAACAACCGAGGTAATACACTAATCGTCTGTGTATACATAGATGATCTTATCTACACAGGGGATGATGATAAGATGATGAAGGAGTTAAAGAACTCAATGCAAAATGAGTTTGACATGACTGATCTTGGCAAGATGAGGTACTTTCTGGGAATAGAAGTTTTGCAGTCTGATCAGGGAATACACATCTCACAAGGGAAGTATGCAGAGGAAATTATAAAACAGTTTGAGATGGAAGGTTGCAATGCTGTAAGCAACCTGTTAGTACCTAGTAGCAAGCTGGATTCAGATGAAGGAGGGGGAGGAGATAGATTAAACATTCTACAAACAGATCATATGAAACTTGATGTATATCACCACGACAAGACCTCATCTGCAGTTCTCGGTAAGTCTCTTAAATCGCTTCATGTCAAAGCCTACTAAAGTTCATTTACAGGCTGCAAAGAGTAAGGTACATACGAGGATTAACTGACTATGGCATCTGGTACACAAGACAAGGAGCTGGAAACTTGATGGTCTACACTGATAGTGATTTTTCAGGAGATGTGGACAGTAGAAAGAGCACATCCGGTTATGTGTTTCTATTTGATGGTTGAGCTGTAGCTTGGTTATCAAAGAAGCAGCCAATCGTGATTGTTATCCACTACTGAAGCAGTGTATGCGCTTGTCAAGCTATATGGTTCAGGAGAGTACTGACAGAACTTGGACATGAAGAGAAGGAGGGTACTGTTATCTTGTGTGATAACACTTCCACAATCAAACTCTCAAAGAATCCGGTGTTTCACGGAAGATGCAAGTACATTTTCTACGTGATCTAGTGAATGAAGGAATGGTAAGCTTGGAGCATTGTAGATCACAGGAGCAGGTTGCATATGTTTTCACTAAAGCATTAAGGAGGGAAGTTTTTGAGAAGATGAGAGACAAGCTCGAAATTTGCTCAGCAAAGGGTAAGCTAAACTGTATGAATACAGTTTATTTAAGAAGTGTTTGTTGGCGCAAATTCTAGAAGACAAGTTAGTTGGAATGAGTGTTTGGAAACAAATATATGCCGATGTTTTAATATGTAGATATGCACAATTAAACCACCGATTAGAGAGTAGAGGAGGCATACATTAAAAAGATAGGTTCAGGTTGGATACAATGAAAATTTTGTCATAACATAGTTATTCCCAACATGAAAGATCTCACATTTCAAAAGTGAGTTAAGTTATCATTTTATTTTTCGTATTATTGGAAGTATTGGTTGCAAGATCACATAATTTTGTTTTAATGTTACTTCATATAAATTCTGATTTTTTAAAAACATTCCGACTGTATGAATGATTCTCACATGTCGAGTTTTCCAATGGAGAGGTTTTGAACAACGCTCTTACTATAGAGAAAATAAATGAAATATGTGTTAAGGTAAATTTTGCTTTCTCTTGAATTTCCTTACCGTATTTGGAGATGTGATGGAATATTTCCACAGAATGTTGTTTAATAGCATTCTTTGTGTTTGAAAATGTATAATTATTTATGCAACTGTATTTTTTGTAGGTTGCTGGAATACAAAATAAGGTCGCGTATTTGAACTTGGATCACTTCAAACTGGAGTCTGTAAGCATGTAGATGGTTCTTCGGTTTCTCCATAAGCTATTGAAGAAGTTGGAATGTTAACTCTATGAGTTAAAGAGCTGGAATCTGAGTTGCAAAAGAGCCATGATGAAAATGTTCATCTTCAGAAATGAATTGAAAGTATGAAGAAAATATTGGAGTCTGCTTTCGGTGAAAATGTGTTAACTCCAACAGATCCATTTGCTTCTACTCCAACATGAAGTTTTACTTCTCCACAAGTTTCCATGGGTTTTATTTTGTTTTCTAATGTTTTTTCGTTTGGTTTTAGGTCGCATACTTGCTTTCTTGTGTTGTTTAATTATAAACTATGCATATTTTTATGAAAACAATTTCATTTAAGGTGATTTATTTGCAGATTTAAGATTTGATTTCAGTTTTTTTATTTATATAATTTACAATTAAACACATAGTATAGCTCGAATGTTGTAAAACATATCATAATTAATATATGGTCACAATATATATGATTGTAAGAATAATTTAGTAAAAAATAGCAACGAATTAAGATGGTTTTAGACAATTAGTTAAGCCAGTAATTATGATGGACATGCCACCAGTTGTTAATCATTATATGTGACGTTTTTCTCCAATATTACTATCATAGCAAGTGACATAATTAGGACGCCATAATTGTCACAACTTACTACGGTCTTAAGACAATTTTTAAAGTTAGTAATTGTAATTTTGTTGTGATTTTTTTCTATCATCACCAATTAACTAATTTTTAAAGTTAGTAATTGTAACTTTGTTGTGACGAAATAGTTATATTAAATACATTCGTCACAACTATTATGACGTTTTTGTCACATCAAATAATTTATGACGAGCGTATTGTTACTACTAATAATTGGTCACTATTTTGTCGCAATGTTTATTACGAATTAGTTTTTATTGTAATGAAATTTTTTGTCACAATAGACTTATTTTCAAATATGATGTCCTTAGATTCTTAATAAAGTTTTGACGTAATGAACTAAAAGAGACGTACTTTTGCATGAACTCAAAAAAATTATGAACCGAACGGATCATAACTAATTTTTCATAACTGACTTTTGACGTGCCATCTTAGAAATTAATGAATCTCTTTTTTTTAAAAGAAATTAATGAATCTCCTATATGAGACAAGAATAGCTGTTTTTTATTAGTAGAATTTTGCGATATTGCCATGTTTTTGCCACGGCCAAATCGTGACTATTTGTTAGTCAGTCACAAATTAGTCACGATTAGCCACGTGAAAAAAACATGTTAATATCGTGCCCAAAACATGACAATTAGTCACGTTATAGTCACAATATAAAGCATGACTTAATATAGCTACAATTTGTCACGAAATATTTGTGGCAATCTATCCACGTAAAAATAATGTGACTAAATCGTGTATATTAGTCATTTTTAGACACGTATATGTCGTGGTCAAGGTCTATCCAATCAAATTATTAATTTCTATAGTCACGATTTTTATTCCGTGACAAAATCGTGACCATAGCACCGAAAAAATGTCAAATCAAACTTTATTCTGTGGATTTCAGAATATGTAGCAGACGAATATATTCAAAACTTAGGCCACGATTTTATTCGTGACAAATTTGTGTCTATTTGTAGCCACATTTAAAAATCGTGTCTAAAACGTGACTATTTTTTAGTAGCCACGTTTAAAAATCGTGTGTAAAACGTGACTAATAATTTTTTCTATAAAAACAAACGATCGCATACTATATTTTCATAACAAACGATCACAAATCTTTTGAAATCCTCTATATATCAAACCAAACCATTTGTGTCTTATTTTATTTTCTTTATACATAATGTCACAATATTTTCATTCAAGAACGTGGATGGATCGACATTATGATCCTGACACAAATTCTGCTTCGAGAGAGTTTTTGGGAGGGATTTGAGTATTTCTTCAGTTTGCTTGTAATCAAGCATCATACCAAGAGCAAAATACTATATTGTATCCTTGTGATCGATGTAAAAACCGAAAACAGTGTGATGCAAGAATTGTTTCTCACCATCTAAGAAGAGTTGGGTTCAAGGAAAATTACTATGTTTGGTCAAGCCATGGAGAACATTATTCTGATGTTGGTTGTAATGCCCCTTTCCCATTCTCCGCTGACCATTGAGCTGACCGGTCAACAATCAAACAAGAACATGACCGATCGAACCTTAGCAAGTCGAATGGGAAAAGTTCACCACATGACGAAGCCAAAGATAGTTCAGTTTGAGGCAAAGGCTCGCACCAATCTATCCTCGACTCCGCTATCCTCATCTCCATAGCACAAGCGGTACCACTTGCACTACTTCGATGAGTTGTGTCGGTTCGGACTAAAACCTCATATCAGGGAAACAATTTCATATCTGAGCAAACAATCGTCAAGTCAAATATACAAGGAAATCAACACACGAAATAACAATAACGCCGAACTGAGAAAACACCCAAAAATCACGAATCAAATCCCGTCACAAGCAGCCCGAAACCACACCGAGGACCTCCCGCGTCCGTCGCTGCTAAACCTGGAAACACACAAAAGAGTCTAATGAGCGATCTAAGATCACCGAGTGAATCGGCTCCCCACTAACGGCTTCTAATCTACCTAATTCTACAAATTCCTGCCCCAAAACCCAAAATAACAATCAGCATGAATAATGGTCGATCACGCACTACCATGTTGTGATAAACCCAAACACACACAATCAATGCCAAAGATAAAGAGGATTAAGGGAAATCGAAGGCACTGCGGCACATGTCCTCGATTGGACTCGATCTATCTATCGCGCTACAAAAAAAAGAACAAACAACACTGGGCCCTACGAACTCGGTAACTTCCACGGGTTTACAACGTCACCTATATGGTAACTAACCCACGACTCCTAAACGTGAACACAAGGTCCCACGAGTAGGACACCGTTCTCCGTCCATCGATACGCGGTGACTCGGACTACCCCAAGATAGCCAGAGTTTCCATGTGATTCGGCCCTAGGACATGACCCCGTATTCTCCGAATCACACACCTACCGGCGTCACCCGATAGGTTAACACCATAACCAGAATCACCGTGATCCGGTTAGGTAAAACCCGAGGATCCAATCGGGTCGGAAGTACCGGAACGTAAACAAAACCTAGGCTTGCGGAATCTAACGCACCCTAAAGTCCTAGTGCAGAAATATAAACACGCAGACTCCCTGGGACTCTAGCACAGATCACACAATCAATATCAACAGTAATAAATCCCCAACCATTCCGCAAGCCACTACACTACCACCGCTCTGACTAGGTAAAGTACCTAGTCAGCACCAACTAACTTACCCGGTCCCATGACCGGAGTAAGTGTCCACAGTAACTGCTCGGCCCAACACCGAGCAGTCTAATAAGCCTGCACACAAAGCTCACAACAACAACAATAATAAACACGCAATCACAATCAATCACAACAAACACCACAAGCAGGCCTATTAGGGTTTCTAAGTCTTTTAATCCGTTCTTAACCGCTACCTTGGGTTAGCGGATTGATAACCCGTAGACGGCTTACAACTCACCACTTCTCTTATTTAACCCATTCTAGATATCTTTTATTAACTCTTCGATCCGTCGGTTTAGAGTCAATAAACTTACTAACTCCCCGACGTCTCATTATTAATTAATTTAGTTCATTACCCATTCCCGCTAATTAACCTAAAACCCGATCGCGTTACAATATTCTATACGTTTGTTTAAGTTAACTTGTATTTTAAGGTCGTCTTAGTTTTCCGTATATAGATTCATTAATACTTGTTCTTTATACTATATATATGCATATACGGTCCTATTCAAACGGTATCTATATGAATGCATCAATCAATCGTTACTAACAACCTAGCGGCATACAATCGATTAACCTTTTAATTCTTTAAACCCTAACGTGCTTATCTGATCCTAACCGGTTTATCATTAACGTCCAATTACTTAATATTAATTAATCATTTTATTTATCGGGTATGCAATCCTAAATATACGGTTTTACGGTTCCCGGTCTATATGTACTAAAGGTCTGTGAGCCGACTCACTGTGAGGTAGGCGCGGAAATGACGGCTCGATGCGGATGTGAATCCCGAGATGCCCGACTCGAATCCCGAACTCCCGAATATCGAACTCCGAACCACGAATGCTCCTGAAATCTCAGAATGGCCGTGAACCAAGCGTTGACCGGTCGGTCAACGCACGGGTCAACGGTCAGTCAATGGTCAAGGGTCACCCGCCGGTCAACATGGTCAACCGCTTGAACCGTTTACCACTGAACCAATCTGAACCAACTGAGTGAACCGGACCAACTAAACCGGTCTAATTAGAACCAGTTAGGTTAAACCGGTTTTTGGTCAAACGTTAACCGGTTTGACCTAACCGTTGACCAAGGCTGAACCGTGCCCTAACCGACCCATATCCTGAACCAGACCAGACCATCCCACTCCTTGAAGAACCGGCTTCAATCTGACGGCGGCGAAGCTTCTCCGGTGACCGGCTCCGGCGTTGACCGGCCGGGTCACCCCTTTTCCGGCGACTCAGGTGACGATCTACATATCAAACTGACCGCAAAGAGAAGATCTATCCATCCATGGCTTTAAAACGTTCAGATCCGGTGAAGGAAGAGAGAGATCCATCAAACCCTAATCCGCGGATATTTTCCGGCCATATTCCGGCGAGCTCAGGCGACGGCGACGACGGTGGATGGCTGGAGATTGTAGAGGAGGGAGAGAGGAAGCTATAGCACTTTGCAGAAGTTGATTTGGGTTTATAATGAAGAAGTTATGGTATTTTTGGTGTTGGAAGGTATGAAGAACACTTTGAATGTTCTTGAGGTTCTTTGAAGATGCATAGGGAATTTCTGGGTTTTTATGGGTAAATAGGATGAATCTGGAGAGAGAGGAGAGAGTTAAGGGCGTGGGTGAGTCTAGAGAGAGGTTGAGAGAGAGTGAATGAACCTTCTCACATGCATGAACTTGTTTTTGTGCATGCAAACCATTCCTTGCACCAAAAATCTATAGGTGGCGCCATTAGAAAACAACACATGTCCCTCTGAGTGTGCTTTGTAGCCAAAAACCCTTCCCTAAATAGCCATAAACACTCCCTAATCCTCCTTTCTTCCAATGCTCGGTTTTGACGGTTTTCGGGTTTAATATTTTAGAACCTCTCCCGGATGATCCCATAAATCTCCAAACCTCCACTATTAGATTCACCTTTCTATTTGATGAATTTAGCATTTTGAATTACTCCGTTCGGACTTACACAGCTCCGGATATGAATTTTTGAAGTTTCTTCGGGTTTGTCGGTTTTCATTCCCGACAAGCCGTAAAACATATTTCCGCTCCGATTCTTCCAATTATGTTCTTCTAAATATTCTTTATGTTGAAACATAAGAATATTTGGCCCATCTTGGCTTCCGTCTCAAACTTTGGCAAAATTACCATTTTGCCCCTCACTTGGCAAAATGACAATTTTGCCCCTGGTTGACTTTCTGCTGCCCGTTGACCGTGTTTTTGATATGAGGTATCACAATGGTGAATTCTCGGGAACAAGTCATTTTACTAGCGAAGAATCTATGTGGGAAGAACAAGCTACGTATTATCAATTTCCTCCGGATACGTACGAGAATTTTCCATACGCAAATGTAGCAGCAAATGAAGAGCCAACTATAAATTTGATGGAAGCAACATATGAAGAGCCATATCATGACAGTGTTTTCCGAGCTTTTGAAGCCACCAATCAACCACTTTACAACGGATGTGTTGATGGAATGTCTCAACTATATGTGGCTTCGTGAATGATGAAGGCGAAAACCGACCACAATTTGGCTGAGGCGTGTGTGGATGAGATATCACAGACTTTGAAAAATGTTCTGCCGAAGCCAAATAAAGCACCAGCATCTTATTACGAGACAAAGAAGCTGACAAAATCTCTCGGACTTCCTGTTATTAAGATTGATGTTTGCGAGGACAATTGCATGCTCTTTTGGAAGGAAGATCAAGATCTTTTGGTGTGTCGGTTTTGTGTGAAGGACCGATACTATCCAAACAATGGGATGAGTAAAAATAGACCTAAAAAGGATGTTCTATATGCCTATTACAGAGCGATTGAAGCGTCTATACCAACTAGAGAAGACTGCTTCACATATGTGATGGCATGCTGAACATTTGTCTCCAGAAGGAGAAATGCATCACACGTCAGATGGAGCAGCGTGGAAGAATTTTAATGAGGTATATCCTAATTTTTCCGCTGAAAGTCGCAATATTTATCTATGCCTATCAACAGATGGATTTAATCTCATTGGTATGAATGGTGATCCAACTGAGAGTGTCCAAACATCTCTTAAGCGCAACCTCGACATGGAGATGCGCATATCCGGTTTGGAGGTGAGTAATGAAGCTATCAAATGTGATATTGTAGAATTGAATAAAGAACCCAAGAAAGGGATGACTGCAACAAATGCTTCCCTAAAAATGATTTTTCAGCATCTTGGTGTCACTCCTTCAACCAACCAACATGTAAGTCCTCCTGCCCCAACAAGTAACCAACATATTGCTCTTGCTCAAGCTTCTCCTGCTGTGATACCCCGATCTCGGAAAAACTTGATAAAATATTATTATCAAATGTAATAGTATTTTTATAATTAATAAATTGAATTATCTTGCTAAGATATTCATTGGAGCTATTTTTGGAAATTCTTGGGAATTTTCCGAAATATCCGGTTTTTCCGAGAAACCGATAAAATGTTCGGGTGAGTTGGAAAAATAGTTAGACGCCACTAAAAATCATGAAATTTTAACCACAACACCCTTATTATATTCTGAAGCTATGGTTAAAAGGATTTAGCAAGATTTGATTGCTAGATTAAGTTCTGATTTTTAGATCATTAAGGGCTAATTAGTGACTAAAAAATTCAAAATAAATTCTCTAAGGCTTGGGCTTGAACTAGGGTATTTTAGGCTAATTCTTAAGCTAATATTGGACCTAATCAAAGCTCAGAATGAAGCATGGGCCACGAAAATGGAGCCCAAGAAATAGAAGCTTCTTAGGTGCATGAATCACCAAAATGTGTTGTCACAAATCCAAGGGTTGCATGAGGAGGCTTACAAATGGATGGTGGGAGATCAAATTCATTGTTCTTGGATGGTTTTTGGTGTAGAAGTCGTGGCCTAAGATGGAGAGGAAGAGTAGACAAGTGTAAGGTGAAGATCTCTTCACTTTTGCTATAAAAAGAGACCCCCACCCCTCACTTTTCCTCACACCAAAACACCAACTCAACAAGAGTGGTAAGAAAGAAGAGAGAAAGAAGAGAGGGAAAGGGGAAGGAGAAGAAGAAGAAGGCGGCCAGAAGAAGAAGGAGGAGGAGGGGAAGCCGAGGAGAGGAGGAGGAGCCGAGAGGAGGAGAAGCCGGAGGGAAGAAGAAGGAGGAGCCGGAGAGAGAGAGAGAGGGAGAGAGAGAGAGGGAGGAGAGAGAGAAGAGAGAGAAGGAGGTTAGAAAGAGTAATAGTAGTGGAGAGTTCGGTTAGTATCGGAGGAGCGGAGAAATATTTCCTAAACGGAGATTTTCCCCGTTCATCCCAAGTACCGACCTTCTCTTCCGTTCTAGGCGGTTTAAAAGAAGGTCCGGAGGTTCGGGGTCAACCACGAAAAAGTATTGGTGAGTTGGGGTTAATTGTTTGATTAATATATGGTTACTCCGCAGGTTCCCGACAGTAAGTTATAATCCGGCGTAAGGTTATAATTAGTGTCGGTTTGGTTATTATAATAATAAGTATTAGCGTTGATATGATGACTATGCTTGGTTGA
The DNA here is from genome assembly GCA_030180135.1 of Orychophragmus violaceus. NCBI lineage: Eukaryota > Viridiplantae > Streptophyta > Magnoliopsida > Brassicales > Brassicaceae > Orychophragmus > Orychophragmus violaceus. The sequence goes on from CM058234.1 coordinate 90,666,509, forward strand.
TTGTTAAGTAGGGTTGTTATTTACTTATAGTAATAATGCGGTTGATATTACTATATAGTATGCAAATGATTGATAATCAAATGAATAACGAATGATTAAAATACGAGAAAACTATTAAGTAGAGTAATTGTAATGAGATGAATTGTTTATGATTGATTGCTTGATGAGATGCTTTGATTGTTATGATTTTTGTGATGTGGTATGTTTGATAGTTTGTTTGATGTGTTAGTAACATGGAGAAATAGTAGGCATATCGGCTTCCCTACCCGATGGATCCTCGGGAGCGTACCGGCCCGTTCACATACTCTCGGGTCATGTGACGGGCAGGAGTTAACCTACTGGGTGACGCCGGTAGGTGTGTGGTCCGGAGAATACGGGGTCATGTCCTAGGGCCGGACTGCATGGAAGCTCGGGCTATCTAGGGGTAGTCAGAGTCACCGCGTATCGATGGACGGAGAACGGTGTCTTACTCATTGCACTCCATGTATATGAGTAAGAGTTGCGGAATTACTACCGTGACCTATTTGGTGACGGGGTGAGTATTCCGAGGGAATGACGATATTGCCAGGGCCCGTAACATGCATATAATTTAATTATTGTTTTAGTGCTTCGGCTATCTAAGGTTGTTTGCGTAGCTTTCCGTCATTGCTTGTGTTTGGGGTTGGGTTGGGTAGACGGAAAGTTATATTAATAGTTGGGGAATCTCAACTCACTGGGTCGATAATAGATCGCTCACCCCTCTCTTTTCATCTTTTCAGGTAACCCTTAGGAGTAGCGGAGCACGGGACGTTAGGTCAGCCGGTTTAGACTCGGCGTCTTTTTCGCAAGGATAATTTCAAGTAATAATTGTAACAAGTTTTAAATAAATAATGTCCATGGACCTATTGTGATTCCGCATTTTCTTTATATAACAAACATGTTTTATATTCGTTTAAAAAAAAAAAAACAATGTGACGGCCCTGGTCCCGACTAAGGAACGGGGGCGTTACAATTTGGTGGTATCAGAGCATGGTTCCAATCATGCTCAAAGGACCTGTGTTTTCAGATTTATCTAGTCAAGTTGAGTCGCGAAAGAGACATTAGGAAACCGGCCACGTCCTGTTAGGACTTAGTCACTTACCTGTATATGATGCAGATGGAGGACGGGGCAAACAACAGTGGCGGGCATGGTGTGGGGTCAGAAAGGGGTTCGGATCGCAGAGGAGCCGGACACGAGGAATCAGTCGAAAGATCTAAGTCGCCAGAGAATCTAGGTAACCAGGAAGGACATGCAGACCAGACGCAACCATCTGCAGAAAAGGACACGGAAGACACTGGATCTAGCAAAGATCGTCGGGAAGAAATACCAAAAGATGATCAAAATGCAGTGGGAGGCCAAGACCTAAACCCAGAACATACCCTGAAGATGCTTCACGAAGTAATGACGCGAGCCATGCAATCACCACAGACAACACCCGATGCAACGACTCGTCCACCGTTCCTATCCTTGATCTCCTCCATGAAGAAGATGGGAACTACGCATTTCTCTGGTGGAACTGACCCTTTGATCGCAGATCGATGGATCCGAATGATGGAAAAGAACTTCAAGGCTACAAGATGCCCGGAGGACTACAAGCTGAGCGTGGGAGCCTACTACCTGGACCGAGATGCAGCCGACTGGTGGGAAAGCCGAGAAGCCCAAGTGGGACACGTGGTAAAAACCTGGTTAGCTTTCAAGGAGGAATTTGAGCGCAAGTACTTTACCCCGGAGTCAAAGCGTCGACTACAACGGGACTTTGCTAATCTCGAGCAAGGAAGTAAGTCAGTTCGAGAGTACGAATCCGAGTTCATGCGACTTAAGCGATACGTGGGGAATAATAATGGGGATGAAGAAGCAATGATAACCAACTTTCTGTTCGGACTTCGACCCGAGCTAGAAAGCAGACTTGCAGTGGGGAACTTCTCAAGCCTCACGGACTTGGTGGAGAAAGCAGTAAGTGTAGAAATCGGGTTATCAGCAGAACGGGCACCACGAGGGAACTTTCACTCGAACCAAGGCGGAAGATCAACAAATCAGCAGGGGCGGCACTTTGGACAGAACCATCGTTTCAAGGACAAAGGTAAGCGACCCCAAGGATCATCAGACTCGTCCAAGGGAGTATCCGTGTGCTTCAACTGCGGTCAGCCTGGTCATATCTCCAAGTACTGCCCGAGGAATGCAGCACAGCACGCATCGCCCGGTCTTACCTGCTTCCGATGTGGTCAGAAGGGCCACTATGCTCGTGAATGTTCAAACCCGATCCCAGCCGCCCCACTCGCCATTCGGCCGCCAGCTCGCCCTGCGATTGAGCCCGCTCGCAAGCGTCAAGCCTTAGATGGTAGAATGTATGCGTTAGAAGTAGATAATAATAAGGCCCCAGAACCTGTTCAGGGTCCGATCACAGGTATGTATGTGTCGGAACCCTGATCCTAGTGTGTTTATCTACGATGTTTAAAACTATCAATAAATAAAGGTTCTTATATATTTAAATAAGTATTCTATTGTTTAAACCCAAAAAATCAATGTGGCAGGAACCATACCTGTCGCGGGTCGTCCCACGCATGTATTGTTCGATTCGGGAGCCACTCATAGTTTTGTGACCCCACAAGTAGTCTCTGAAATCAGAGGGAGTTACAAAATAGACAGAGTTCGTGTCGCTGTGTTGACCCCCGGAAAGCAAACCCTCCAAATCGATAAGTGTGTTCGGAATGTCCCGCTAGTCATCAAGGCAAGGAGATTCCTCGTAAATTTGTTAATCACCCCTTTAACACGGTACGAAGTCATCCTTGGAATGGATTGGCTGTCGGGATACCAGGCCCAGTTAGACTGCGGTCGAGGAAGGGTTACATTCCGTGGAAGTGAAATGGAGGAAGTAGTCTACTACGGAATTAACCCTAGTAAGTCGGTGTGCATAATAGCGACTCTTCGAGCTCAAGACTTGATAAAGAATGAAGAAGCATTTTTGGTGACCATCACGGCCGGCGATGAAACCGTCAACAAAGAAGATAAGATCGAGGACATCGCGATAGTGCAGGAGTTCGAGGACGTATTCGCGCCACTAAAGGAATTACCACCGCAGCGGAGTAATCCTTTCACCATCAACCTGGAACCAGAGGCGAAACCTATCGCAAAGGCTCCTTATCGAATGGCACCAGCAGAGTTGGCGGAACTAAAGAAGCAGCTGGAAGATTTGATCGGGAAAGGCTTCATTCGACCAAGCTCGTCACCATGGGGAGCTCCAGTGCTATTCGTAAAGAAGAAAGATGGGAGCATGAGATTGTGCATCGACTATCGCGGCATCAACAACATCACCATCAAGGATAAATACCCGTTACCACGAATAGATGAACTTTTGGATCAGCTTAAAGGAGCAAGCTGGTTTTCAAAAATAGACTTAGCATCTGGATATCATCAAATCCCTATCGATGAGAAGGACATCATGAAGACGGCGTTTCGAACTCGGTATGGGCAGTTTGAGTTTGTGGTAATGCCTTTTGGGCTTACCAACGCACCAGCAGCCTTTATGCGGTTAATCAATGAAGTTTTCCGTGATTATCTTGATAAGTTTGTTATCATTTTTATTGACGATATTTTGGTTTACTCAAGAACCGAGGAAGAGCATCAGATGCATTTGGCGTTAGTTCTCAAGCGATTGCGAGAGCTGAAGCTATTTGCTAAATTCAGTAAATGTTCGTTCTGGCAAAGAGAAATTGGATTTCTGGGTCATCGCATCTCTGAGCAAGGTGTATCAGCCGATCCCGAGAAGGTTAAAGAAATCCAGGAGTGGCCTCGACCTACTTCTGTGACGGAAGTTCGGAGTTTCCTTGGTTTGGCAGGATACTATCGGAAGTTCGTCCGCGGATTTTCCTCAATCGCAAAGCCATTGACGAAGCTAACAGGGAAAGGCGTTCCCTTTATATGGAGTAAGGACACAGAAGACGCTTTTGCTAAGTTGAAGGCCTCGTTAACTTCAGCACCAGTTTTGGCGTTACCAGAACCCGGGAAACCTTATACGGTGTATACCGATGCGTCGCGAGTTGGGTTGGGGTGTGTCTTAATGCAGGAAGGTAAAGTCATCGCTTATGCATCTCGTCAGTTAAGGAAGCATGAAGAGAATTATCGGACGCACGATTTGGAAATGGCGGCTGTAGTATTTGCGTTGCGTATTTGGAGATCCTATCTCTATGGTGAAAGCATAGAAATATTTACAGACCATCAAAGTCTTAAATACTTATTCACGCAACCGGATCTCAATCTACGACAGCGAAGGTGGATGGAGTTCATCGCAGATTACGATCTCAAGATTAGGTACCACCCGGGAAAAGCTAATGTGGTTGCGGACGCACTTAGCCGGCGAAAAACCAAGGCTAGCATCGAAAGAGAACTCGAAACCCTAACTGAAGAACTCAAGTCGGTAAATTTGGCTGCAATGGAAGGTGAAGTGAATGAGCCGTTAGGTCTACAGGCTGTAAGGCAGGCAGATTTGGTTCTTCGAATCCGAGAAGAACAACAGAAGGACGAGAAGATTTTGAAGATCATTGAAGAAATCAGAAATCAAGACGGACCAAACCAAAGCGGTTATCATCTGGCCAATGACGGTACCTTACTGCTTAGGGGAAGGATCACTGTTCCAGAGGGTCAAGGTTTGCGAGAAGAAATCTTGGAGGCAGCGCATCATTCTTTGCTTAGCATCCACCCTGGGAGTTCAAAAATGTACAAGGACGTGAGGAGGTACTACCATTGGCCGGGAATGAAGAAGTCGGTAGCTCGATGGGTAACGCAATGTTCAACTTGTCAGCAGATCAAAGTGGAGCATCAAGTACCCGGTGGTTTACTCCAGAATCTCCCTATTCCACAATGGAAATGGGACTCCATATCAATGGATTTCATCACCGGAATGCCAACGGCAAAAGGAAGGGCCAACAACGCCATCTGGGTAATCGTTGACCGTCTGACAAAGGTGGCACATCTGATTCCGATAAAGGATACATATAAGGTGGAAGCTTTGGCCGAGCTTTATATCGACCAAATCATTCGCCTTCATGGGATTCCAGCAGATATCGTGTCGGATCGGGATCCACGTTTTACATCCGTCTTCTGGAGGGCACTTCAAGAAGCATTGGGAACAGAGTTGCGAATCAGTACCGCTTATCATCCGGAAACAGACGGCCAGACTGAAAGGACAATCCGGACTATTGAGGACATGTTGCGAATGTGTGCACTTGATTGGGCCGGGAATTGGGAGAAGCATCTACCATTAGTGGAATTCTCGTATAACAACAGCTACCATTCCAGCATCGAAATGTCTCCATATGAAGCTTTATATGGACGACCGTGTAGAACTCCACTATGTTGGACCGAGATCGGAGAGCGAGAAATCTTTGGACCCAAGATCGTTGATGAGACGACCAGCAAGCTGCAAGTGATTCAAGCTAATATGAAGAAAGCTCAAGACCGGCAGAAGAAATTTGCAGACCAAGCAAGACGTGAAGTTAACTTCGAAGTCGGAGATTGGGTATATTTAAGGGTCTCATCGCAAAGAAGGGGAGAACGGTTCGGTAAGGTCGGGAAACTTGCAGTTCGCTACATCGGACCATATCAAGTAATTGGTAAGGTTGGAGAAGTGGCGTACAGACTAGATCTCCCGTCAGACATGCGGATTCACCCGGTGTTCCATGTTTCCATGCTACGAAGATTCATCCGCGACCCAAGGGATGTTGAAACGGAGGAAATAGAGGACCTTCGGCCAAACCTTACCTACACCGAAGGACCCATTCGCATCGGAGAGAGACGTATCCGGAAACTCAAGAATAGAGAGATTCCGCAAGTTCAAGTCTTTTGGGGAAAGCAGAACCGTGTAGTCGTCACCTGGGAGGATGAAGCAAGGTTTAGAGAATCGTACCCAGCGTTTCTCTAAGTGTATAGTAAGAAGAAGTTCTAAAACAATAAAGAATTCGGGGACGAATTCTAATAAGGGGGGGAGAATGTGATACCCCGATCTCGGAAAAACTTGATAAAATATTATTATCAAATGTAATAGTATTTTTATCATTAATAAATTGAATTATCTTGCTAAGATATTCATTGGAGCTATTTTTGGAAATTCTTGGGAATTTTCCGAAATATCCGGTTTTTCCGAGAAACCGATAAAATGTTCGGGCGAGTTGGAAAAATAGTTAGACGCCACTAAAAATCATGAAATTTTAACCACAACACCCTTATTATATTCTGAAGCTATGGTTAAAAGGATTTAGCAAGATTTGATTGCTAGATTAAGTTCTGATTTTTAGATCATTAAGGGCTAATTAGTGACTAAAAAATTCAAAATAAATTCTCTAAGGCTTGGGCTTGAACTAGGGTATTTTAGGCTAATTCTTAAGCTAATATTGGACCTAATCAAAGCTCAGAATGAAGCATGGGCCACGAAAATGGAGCCCAAGAAATAGAAGCTTCTTAGGTGCATGAATCACCAAAATGTGTTGTCACAAATCCAAGGGTTGCATGAGGAGGCTTACAAATGGATGGTGGGAGATCAAATTCATTGTTCTTGGATGGTTTTTGGTGTAGAAGTCGTGGCCTAAGATGGAGAGGAAGAGTAGACAAGTGTAAGGTGAAGATCTCTTCACTTTTGCTATAAAAAGAGACCCCCACCCCTCACTTTTCCTCACACCAAAACACCAACTCAACAAGAGTGGTAAGAAAGAAGAGAGAAAGAAGAGAGGGAAAGGGGAAGGAGAAGAAGAAGAAGGCGGCCAGAAGAAGAAGGAGGAGGAGGGGAAGCCGAGGAGAGGAGGAGGAGAAGCCGGAGGGAAGAAGAAGGAGGAGCCGGAGAGAGAGAGAGGGAGAGAGAGAGAGGGAGGAGAGAGAGAAGAGAGAGAAGGAGGTTAGAAAGAGTAATAGTAGTGGAGAGTTCGGTTAGTATCGGAGGAGCGGAGAAATATTTCCTAAACGGAGATTTTCCCCGTTCATCCCAAGTACCGACCTTCTCTTCCGTTCTAGGCGGTTTAAAAGAAGGTCCGGAGGTTCGGGGTCAACCACGAAAAAGTATCGGTGAGTTGGGGTTAATTGTTTGATTAATATATGGTTACTCCGCAGGTTCCCGACAGTAAGTTATAATCCGGCGTAAGGTTATAATTAGTGTCGGTTTGGTTATTATAATAATAAGTATTAGCGTTGATATGATGACTATGCTTGGTTGATTGTTAAGTAGGGTTGTTATTTACTTATAGTAATAATGCGGTTGATATTACTATATAGTATGCAAATGATTGATAATCAAATGAATAACGAATGATTAAAATACGAGAAAACTATTAAGTAGAGTAATTGTAATGAGATGAATTGTTTATGATTGATTGCTTGATGAGATGCTTTGATTGTTATGATTTTTGTGATGTGGTATGTTTGATAGTTTGTTTGATGTGTTAGTAACATGGAGAAATAGTAGGCATATCGGCTTCCCTACCCGATGGATCCTCGGGAGCGTACCGGCCCGTTCACATACTCTCGGGTCATGTGACGGGCAGGAGTTAACCTACTGGGTGACGCCGGTAGGTGTGTGGTCCGGAGAATACGGGGTCATGTCCTAGGGCCGGACTGCATGGAAGCTCGGGCTATCTAGGGGTAGTCAGAGTCACCGCGTATCGATGGACGGAGAACGGTGTCTTACTCATTGCACTCCATGTATATGAGTAAGAGTTGCGGAATTACTACCGTGACCTATTTGGTGACGGGGCGAGTATTCCGAGGGAATGACGATATTGCCAGGGCCCGTAACATGCATATAATTTAATTATTGTTTTAGTGCTTCGGCTATCTAAGGTTGTTTGCGTAGCTTTCCGTCATTGCTTGTGTTTGGGGTTGGGTTGGGTAGACGGAAAGTTATATTAATAGTTGGGGAATCTCAACTCACTGGGTCGATAATAGATCGCTCACCCCTCTCTTTTCATCTTTTCAGGTAACCCTTAGGAGTAGCGGAGCATGGGACGTTAGGTCAGCCGGTTTAGACTCGGCGTCTTTTTCGCAAGGATAATTTCAAGTAATAATTGTAACAAGTTTTAAATAAATAATGTCCATGGACCTATTGTGATTCCGCATTTTCTTTATATAACAAACATGTTTTATATTCGTTTAAAAAAAAAAAAAACAATGTGACGGCCCTGGTCCCGACTAAGGAACGGGGGCGTTACACCTGCTGCTGCTCATGCTCCTGATGTAGCTCAAGCTTCCAATACTGGTAATTTCTCACATGTGCGTTTGAGTGAAGCTCAGCAAACTGATTTGGATAAGTGGTGTAGTGAACTTCTTTAGTCTTTGTCAACGTGTGAACCTTTAATTTGAATGTTTGTTTGTCTTAGGGAAAGATTAGCTACTTAGGTTTGTGTTTGTAATGGAAAAGTCCAACAATGTAATGGTATAAACCTTTTTGGAAGATTCAGTGTTTGTAAACTCTATAAAAACGTTTTGAAACTTCAGTTTCAATTATTTGTATTTCCTTTTGTTTTTTTTAAAAAAAATATTTGAATCCAACCATGTTTAATTAAGTGACAAAACGTGACAAATTAAGCATAAGTCACGAAATATAACATGACATAAAACGTGTTTATGTCACGAAAAATAAAATGTGACATTATCGTGGCAAATGGTAACCACGATATAAAACGTGACAAATCGTGACAATATGTCACGAAATAAACATGACAAAACGTGGCAAATCTTGTCACGTAAAAATCATGACAAAACGTGGCTTTTTTGTCATGAAGTTGACACAAAAATAAATAGTCACGATCGTATAGCCACGTTTTTTTTCGTGACTTTCCGTGACTATAGGCTCTTATAGCCACCAATATTAGCCATAGTCACGAAATAAAACATGGCTATATGCAATTTTTTTACTATTTTTTACTCGGTTCTAGCTTCGCTTTTCGCTGATCAACTTGGTTAAACTTATAAATCTCTCTACCATAAGCTTTTCAAATGACTATTGGAAGCTTCTTTGTTCTAGTGGGTTGACTAAGTTTATTATTGCTTTTTCAGTAAAAGGTTTGTGGTTCAAATCTCAAAAAGTGTAACCATCAAAGATATTCATAAGACGATTCAGTGTGAGGAAATAATATGACATATAAAACCCTTAGGCGTGGATTTCAGAGCATCACCATCCATGAACCCCCTATGGGGTTCTTAAAAAAAAAATTTTTTTTTTTTTAGGGAAAGTGTTAAAAAAAAAAAATAGAAAAAAATAGACGAATGACAATCTGCCACGTGTCATGAACAGTGTAAGAACCGGTTCTTAAATAAGGTGACATGCTCTTATAAGTGGTAAAAACTTTTTAAAAAGTGTTAAAAAAAAATTTTCAAATGACTTTATTACCTACTGGCTATGACACGTTTTATTTAAACTCTTGTTAAGCTCCACCAAAAGCAACTCTTCTCCTAACACTAAGTTCTGAAAACCCAGTTTCTCCTAAAACGAACATGGGACATTCTATGTATTTCTGTGTTTGTTTGTGTATATATATGTCCAAACAATAACCATGGTTTCAAAACTGCTATTATTCCTGCTGATTCTTGCGGTGGCATTAATCGTGTTTCAGACCAAATCTCTAACCAACGGTGAAGATTCCGAGTCTTCGAGCTCAGCGAAAAAGCCGCTGGTGAAGATCGTGACGGGGGAAAATGATGCGACAAAGGATGGGAATGTAAAGGATGGTCCGAGTAATGTTGTAACCATACAATCTCCGATGTTTTCGAGACTTATGATCAATTCGAGAATCTATTCTCTAAACGTAACAGCCATGTGGCTCACGCCGTCGGTTTTTGATCATTCATCAATGCGGCCGCTGAGTATTAGCCTCTTGGGTTCGGTACCGCCGGAGAGAAAAATTCAAGGAATGAATTGTCGCTGCGTTTCTTGGCCAAGCAAAACTTCATGCAAGTTATAGCTAAATCGTTTAATCAATAGTTAACCGGATAACTAAATCACTAATAACTGACCGGTATTATTATTATGTCGGTTTTAAAGGCTGGTATGGGGTTGCGACGGGTGGACCAATAGGTTGGGGATTGTGTTGCAACAAGGAGATGAGTCCTGGTCAGCTTTATTGCGACGATTACTAAACACTGACATATCCTTGACTCCTGGAGTCTCGTACCACATATGACATATCCATCTACAAAATTATGCTATTTATTAGATGTTGATTGCTGAGAGCCACCTCCCGTGCCCCCCCTCGACAGCCATGACGCACATAGGGGCAGAGGATTTGACCTGACTTTTGTTGAGACAGATGGATCTTGTGGAGAAAGAATTATGGTAGATCCTTGAGTTGCAGAGTGTCGGAGTATGTCAAGAGAGACAGCCGACGTCGGAGCAAGAGTTTCCATGGCCGGAAAAGCCTTGAAAAAGCTGTCGACAGAATTACGAAAGTGAAAAGTGTGAATAGTATGAATCGCAATATAAATATATAATCACCCTTTTTAGTGCATATTAAGGAGATAAACTTTTTGTTTTTATTGATTTTTATTTTATTCATATCGGTTTAGTAAATTATCCCAAGACATTATACAGTCGAAAGACTATAGTCGCTCGTTGTGATATAAAGCTATAAGGCTATTTGGGAAACATTTACAAAATCAGATTTGGTTATATCGTACGAGTTAGATACAAATTAGGTTGATTTGGAATAGTAACAATATAGAAATAGAATGGTTACAATTACAACATAACAAATTAAAAGTGTAGAAGCTATATAACACATGTGGGGGTATACTCCCAATGTATATATAGACGTGTATATGAACAGGGGCGAATCTATAAGTAAACTATAGCGGGATGTTATATAAGGGTTTAGCATTTATCCACATAGCACGGTTCAATATCTGTTTTTTTAGACAAATGTCGGCCTAACAGAAACAAATTTGGTCCAACAAACAGAGGGTCCGAACGACGCATCCAAACCGAGCCCGTCATCACTGGCTCGGCTCGTTTAGTAATATCATCTCAACTCGGCTCCACTAACAGACAAAGGAATGTTCGGTTTGGCCTATCTCGCCACCAAGTACGGCTCATCCGCACGAGCTCGACAAAGAGTCAACGGCCTGTAAAAAGTACGACCGTATTTTACTATAAATAGGAGTCGTCAATGTATATAAATGTAACTTTTTGGGATTTGTGCACTTCTCACTATTTTCTCTCTCTAGAGTAAATATCTTCCGAAATTGTAACCTGAGCTCGTCTCTTGACTTGCTCGGATTCTCTTTGACATACAAATACAAAACATGCTCGTTTCCGAGCAACTCGTTCTTTCCTGTTCGTTACCGAACTTAGTCAATTCCTCTCTAAGACAACTTTGACTCATTCATCCGCGAGCGCGTCAGCTCTCCAAGCAAAACAAGCATTTAACCTTTGTGACGAACTCGGTTAAAAAAATCAATAATTAGGTGCATTAATAAGAAATTTTCCTAAATTCATGTAATTTTACATTAGAAAAAATATCTATATAAAATGTTGGGTGCATGTGTATGCAGTCCTTGCTCGTCCTTGTTCTCTACATTTGTCACTGTAATGTAATAAATTACTTGTCCATTTCTAGTTTTCTACCTTCTAACCAATAACCATATATATTTAGTTCAAAAAAAAACCACTAATAAATAATAATTGATTACTCCAATTCAAAAATACATAAATATACTTTAAACTAATGAACAACGGATAAGGATAAAAAATGAGGTCAAGGATTTAAACTAATGAACAATGTAAGTTTAGGCAAAATATCCAGACCTGAATACTCAAACATAAACTCGAAAAAATATATGAACATGTAACCAAACTAAAATAAGTATTTTATTCTATTAGGTATTTAGCTAGTATATATATAGGTATAAGCATGGATACAGATATTATCCAAGACGTGGACGAATTTTCAAGGACTCAAATAAAAAAACTTTAATCCAATAAAAAGATTTATTCTTAACATTATTAGCGAGTAGGATTAATCAATTAGTTTTATCATGTTCATAAGTTTTACAGTTGGAAAATTTGAAGTATGAGATTATTTTTTGAATTTAGTAAGACTTATGTTACTATATATTATATATAGTCAATTGTATAAATATTTAATTAATATGTTTTATACGTAGATGGCATAAAATAGTAGAGAATCTCATACATAGTGCTAGTAAAGATTTTGATAGAATAACAGATGAAGATTTTTTATTTAATTTGATTCGGTTAAATTTTTGTTGGGTATTTTGGATAAAAATACTCATAAAAACAGAAAATATCTGAAATCGAACCGAACTCGAAATATATCTGTCTATTTTGTATTTTATAGGTAAAATAATTTAGGATCCGGACTCGAAAAAACCCGACATGAACCCAAACCAAAACTTGGTCGGAACCTGTATGGATATAAAGCTTCTTTACCCGAATATATCTGTACCTAAATAAATTCGATTGAACCCAACCCAGATATCCGAACACCCAAATTTAGAATAATGGATAAGGATAAAAAAATGAGGTAAAGGATTTAAACTAATGAAGAATAAGGCTGAAACAAATAATAAAATTATTGTTGCTTTATTGTTAGTTTTAAACTAATGAGCAATAAGGCTGAAAACAAATCATCAAATTATTGTTGCTTTTTTGTTAGTTTTGTAACTATAATAGTCGGGAATACGGAACATACTAACATCCGAATAATAATAATGTATTTAAATGTTTGAGAAAAACAATTTTAAAGTATAGTACGGTTTAAATATAATATATACAAAAAATTTATTTACGGGATTATGTAGTTTCTTATTTGCTTTAAAATGTAAATAATTTTTTTTTATAAAACATCATTTACAAAAAATGATTGATAACTTAAAATCGATTTAAAAAACGTACTTGAAAAACGATTTTGTTATATCACCATTCAGAGACAAAATTAAATGACTATTTGCTAATTTTGCAATAAATTAAATGACTATTTTGTAGCATGATGTTTCTTTTCTTTTTTTAACATTTAAGAGAACATAAATCGTATAACTTATTATGACTGAAAATTATATCTAGGTTAATTAGATTCCTTATTTGGTTTTTGACTGGTAGGTTGAGATATTGATGACAAAAAAGATTGTAGGATAAGAATCATTTTGGTTAAAATTATAGAATTTTTTAAAAAAATGTTTGCCTTTATCTGCTAACTATGATTTGTGTTATAATCCTTATCAAGAAAAGGTGAATACGCTCAAGACAGCAAAGACTATAGCCAAATTTCTAAAACAAGAGATATCTTCTATTTCAAAAGAGGCACAAATTTGCTATAAAAACAGAGAATCAAATAAACAAAACTTAATATAACTTGTATGAAGTTTTTGTTGCTATTAAGTTTAGAAAGAAATCTTCTTGAGAAGAGGTTGCCGCCATTGTCAAGAACACGAGGTAAGAATTCTTTGTTATTTAAAAAATCCGTAATTAAAGAGAAATTCATTAATTTATTTTTACTTGGTAGTTAATGAGGAGTAAATTGTTGTTGCTTGTTAACTTAGATCATTTATAGTGGAAGTATTGAATATAAAATTTAACGATTGAATTTCTACAATAAAAATGTTTGAAAAAATGTAAACTTACATGGATTAATCAGAATTGAATAAATTTAACTAGCGGAAAACTTATAGTGGTGAAGACACAACACCATATGTTATATTTTAATTGACTGTCTAATTTTTTTGTAGGTTTTTTTTTATTTCAACTTCATTCTTTAAAAATCAATTATATGATAATATTTTATTTCTTAGAAACATAATATATACTCTAATTTCTCATTTTTATACTCTACAAATATAAATTTATTTTATTTTGTTTGAAAATATAAACATATTTTTATTTTTTATACTAATTTTTTATACGAGAAAAGACATAAAATAACACAAAACATACTTTATCATAAATATAGCACCAAAAAATAATTGATATTTTTAGCCTTATTTTGATTAAAAAGACTTTTATAGCATTATATAAATTAGGGTTTAGAGTTTATTATTTAGAGTTTATGATTTATTATTTAGGATTAGGGTTTAGTATTTAGGATTTAGGATTTATTAGTTAGAGTTTAGAATTTAGTATTTAAGGGTTTAGGGTTTAGTATTTAAGGGTTTAGGGTTAGAGTTAATTTTGTCATATTTGTTTAATAAATGTTGTTTTGTGATTTTTCCTCTTTATTGCTAAATTTGTGATAATATATGTTTTTGTTCTATTTTTACGATTTGTCTTTTTTATTTTAAAATATTAAATTTTATACAGATTATTGTAGAGGATAAAAGTTAAATTTGTTTTGAATCTATATGTGAAAAAATGATGTAAAATATTCAAAATAGAAAATAGGATGTTGAATAAAAAAATCATTGTACATGTTAGTGCATGTTTGTAGATCTATTAATTATGTAAGACTTTTATTTTTTATTTTGGTCACATTAAAGCTATTTAATCAACTACATTTTGTTTGTCATTTTAAAGGTTTATTTTACTTTGTAATCAACATTTTTAATTATTAAACCCAGTCTTTTAGAAATTTTCAAAATAATCAAAAATGCTTTTTATCTTTTTTGGTGTGTTGAATTTATAGCATAAACATACATTATCACAAATATAACAAAAAAAAAGATATATTTAATATTATTTTAGATTGTAAATATTTTATATTTTTATGTAATTTAAAATTTAGGGTTTATTATTTTAGGATTTAAAGTTTAATATTTAGGATTTAAAGTTTATTATTTAAGATTTAAAATTTATTATTTGGAATTTATGATTTAGAGTAGTATTTAAAGTTTAGAATTTAGTATTTGAGATTTATGGTTAATTTAGTTTTTTATTTTTTAAATAATTATTTTGTGTTATTTTTGAAATTTAACTTATTTTTAATTAACTTTTTTCTCTTTTTTTTGTTGTTGTCGATCTTTAGTTAGTCCGATACAGCGACACTCTAATCCTCGATTCGCATCGACGACCTTACAAATTCGTTCGGTTCAGATTAATTTGGGTATTTTCCCCGGTCCACCAACAAAATAAAACCGGAAAATTTAAGAAAACGCCACGTGGCAGTTGTACCATACCCAAAACGGCCACACACACTCCATATAAACCCTTCCTACCTTTGGACTTCAACAACGTGTAAGAGACTTGTGTCATAAATTCTCCCACTCACTTGAATAAACAAACCAGAAAGAAGAGAGAGATATGGCGACGAAGTTTCGTGATATCGATGACCTTCCAAAGATTCCGGCCAACTACACGGCGTTGACGCCGCTCTGGTTCTTAGATAGGGCTGCTTCGGTTCATCCGACGAGGAAATCGGTCATTCACGGATCCCGGGAGTACACGTGGCGGCAGACTTATGACCGATGTCGCCGACTCGCTTCCGCTCTCGCCGATCGATCGATTGGCCCTGGTTCGACGGTAATCATTTTTGCTCTTTCTTAAATCATTAAAATTAATTTTCGAAAATATTGGCTGATTCTTTCAATCCGGTTGACTGGCTGAAAAGTTCATTTTCGTTTTCTCCAGTTTAATGTGAACATGAAAATTATTTATTTCTGTCCAAATAAATCGATTTTTCAGTACTGTCCTGGTCAGAATATAATTTTATGGAATCATCATAATTATGGAATGAAATCACAGATTAACCATAATGTTCTGAATCTAATATCTTAGTTCGTATGATGCCTCTCGCATGAATCTTGTTTATTGATACACTCGTTATATGTCGATGTTAGCTTACTTTTTCATGAACAATATTGGTTGCTTTGATCTTATTATAATCTGAAAATTGCATTTTTTTTTCAGGTGGCTATAATCGCACCGAACACTCCAGCTATGTACGAAGCTCATTTCGGAGTACCAATGTGTGGAGCCGTCTTGAATTGCGTTAACATCCGTCTCAATGCCACCACAATCGCTTTCCTTCTCAGCCACTCTCAGAGCGCTGTTATAATGGTGGATCAAGAGTTCTTTACTCTGGCAGAGGAATCTTTGAGACTTATGGAGGAGAAAGCCGGAAGCAGCTTCAAACGCCCGCTTCTAATCGTCATAGGTGATCACACCTGTCCTCCAGAGTCTCTTAACCGCGCTTTATTGAAAGGAGCTATAGAATATGAGGATTTTCTTGGAACCGGAGACCCTAACTATCCGTGGCAGCCACCGGCTGACGAGTGGCAGAGCATCGCTCTTGGTTACACCTCGGGAACAACCGCTAGCCCGAAAGGAGTTGTGCTTCATCATCGAGGCGCGTATCTAATGGCTCTGAGCAATCCTCTCATTTGGGGAATGCAAGAAGGCTCTGTTTACTTGTGGACACTCCCGATGTTCCATTGCAACGGTTGGTGTTTCACTTGGGCTCTTGCTGCGCTGTCCGGTACAAACATCTGTCTCCGTCAGGTAGTGCTTGAGAGCTTTGATTTTCACTTTAAGAAGTTTGATGATCTGATTCAAACTGTTGGTTTCAGGTCACGGCGAAAGAAGTGTATTCGAGCATAGCCAAGTATAAGGTTACCCATTTCTGTGCGGCTCCTGTGGTCCTCAACACTATTGTCAATGCTCCTCAAGAGGACACCATCCTTCCTCTTCCCCATACGGTCCACGTCATGACTGCAGGAGCTGCTCCTCCACCTTCAGTTCTCTTCTCCATGAACCAGAAGGGCTTCCGAGTCGCTCACACCTATGGGCTTTCCGAGACTTACGGTCCTTCTACTGTATGTGCTTGGAAGCCTGAATGGGATTCCCTCCCTCCTGAAACGCAGGCCAAGCTTAATGCTCGCCAAGGTGTCCGCTACATCGGCATGGAGCAGCTTGACGTGATTGACACTACTGGAAAACCCGTTCCGGCAGATGGGAAAACAGCTGGAGAGATCGTTTTCCGAGGGAACATGGTGATGAAAGGCTATCTAAAGAACCCGGAAGCGAACAAAGAGACGTTTGCTGGTGGGTGGTTCCATTCGGGGGATATCGCAGTGAAACATCCAGACAACTACATCGAGATCAAGGACCGGTCAAAGGACATTATAATCTCTGGCGGTGAGAATATCAGCAGCGTGGAGGTCGAAAACGTTGTCTACCACCACCCGGCGGTTCTTGAAGCTTCTGTTGTGGCCAGGCCAGACGAGCGGTGGCAGGAATCTCCGTGTGCGTTTGTGACGCTTAAGAGCGGTTACGAGAAGCACGACCAGAATAAGTTGGCTCAGGATATAATGAAATTCTGCCGGGAGAAGCTGCCGTCATATTGGGTCCCAAAGTCTGTGGTGTTTGGGCCATTACCGAAGACGGCTACTGGGAAAATTCAGAAGCATATTTTGAGGACTAAGGCCAAAGAGTTGGGACCTGTACCAAGAAGCAGGTTATAGAAACCGAAAGTAATATGATGCGTATGTTTTGTGGAACTTTGTCTTTTATTGTCCGTCTTCCAAATGATACAGAGATTTCATTTTATAACATCTCATACGAGTAATGATCGAGAGTTATATTAACGTAAGCTCATCAAAATCATCTGAACAGCAGCCCAACAGCCAAATAAAAGTGGAGCAATGGGCCAACACCAACAGAAGTCCACTCAATCCGCAATCGATCAAAACCGCAACGGCTGTATTGACTGAAAGCAGAGTAAGGGGAGGAAAGAGCACAACTTGTACGGATTCACTAGCAACTAGGGACAGGACGCACGTTATGCTACATGTGACACGTGCCCCATGCTAGATCATTATTAGAATGAGCGAGCATTCGTAAGGTAACTATATTTAAGAGTCAGGTCAATTGGGTTCATCACAAATTTCTTGTATTCTCTTTTAACTTTTCGTAAATAGTTAGGCTCTAACTGTTGACCATTTGAAAAACAATATGAATGAGTAGGAAAAGAACGAAAAGGAATAAAATAATATGAATTATTGTTCCTTCCCAAATTTGATGAGGAATAGTTTTGCTCTTTTGTTCTCTACGAAAGAAGGAATGAGAAGGAATTATGTGTAAAAAATATTACTTGTAAATGGTGTATTTTTTAAGGAATGAAAAAGAATTCATTATTCCTCCTCATTCCCTTGGTCACCATTTAGAGCCTTAGACTATGAATTATAGCAGCACTCGGAGTAAACTAGCCCGTGAATAATCTACATCACTTTTATTTATCATTTATATTTTTAATTTGTAGTGGTCTAAAAAAATAAAAATAAAAGAAATCTGTTGCGGATGGTCCGTAGTAGACTGAAGTCCGTCCCAAAATAAAATAGTCCATCCGCACATAGTTTTGTCTACTGTGACCAGATTTATCATTCAATTTTTTTAATGTATTCCAAAATTCTATAAAAAAAATTCAATTTTTTTTTATTTTAATTATATATTCTTTAGTTAAAAAAAAGTTGTCACGTTTTATTCCTATAATTGATTTTTCTGTTAAATTTCATATTTTAATATTTATATAAAATAACAATTAGAACAAATGTTTATTTTTATATAGATGAGATTATAATGTACAATATAATACAACTAATAATGAATATGCACTTAGAAAAATATGTAAATTTAGTTCAAATTATAATTTTCAAAATTAAGACTAAAATTTTAATAATTTCTTTAACATTTCCTGTAATACATATTTTAAATAACAAATTATATTTTTTTTAATTTTTTTAGGCAACATATTTATTTTTAATAAATAATTATATTTAGTATTTCAATGTTAATGGTTCATATAGATTTATCATATTTGTAATGAGTAGTAGATAAAGTTTCTCTCTCTTCTATTAGTGAGAGAAACCTTCTCTCTGAGCAACTCCCTCCATTCTTCACCGATTTCGACTTTTCAGAAGGGTGGATCTTGCTCGGATATGGTTTTTTTTCCGATTTCTCTCTTTTATCATTTTACATTTTATTGAGCTAGAAATCTTTTTTCCCCTTCCGTTTTGCTTTCGATCGCGACTCGTTTTCATCGGTTTTGCTCGCCTTTGGTTCGTCAATTGGTTTTTTGGTTTGAATAAGGTTTCGGTTTCACTCACCGATTAGCTCCCATCAGAGCTTCTTCCCGATTAATATCGGAAGCTTCCCGATCTCCTTCCCGGTCCTCTTCATGTCGCGAAACCTCTGGTCTTCTTCTCCCTCTTTCTCGGCGGCTTCATGATCTCGAAGTAATATCTTTGTCGCTAAAATCCCGCTTATGGCTTGGGAGTCAAATGGCCAACCGTTATGTCGTTGGCCGGCGATGGAGCTTCCCCGGCGTGAATCTTCCGGTTCGATGGCTGAAGCTGGTTTCTTTCTTTTGCAGGTCTTCTCCGGTGGTGTCTTTTACGGAATTGTCGATCGGCAACATGGGTAACTTCTGAAACAGAGTGATAGCGTCGTCGTGTCTTCCTGGCAGTCTCTCGATTCGCCTGAGCAGCGGTTATATGTGTCCTCCACTGTCCTTATCTCTTGCATTTGGGCTTTCGGTTAGGTTTTTTTCTCTGTTAGACTGAACTTGTATCTGCTCATGTTGAATATTTGGCTTTTTGGGCTTACCACAAAAAAAAAGGGTTCATATAGATTTATTTTTGGATCCGTCTTTGCTAGCAACCAACAGTGGCGGACCCAAAAAATATTTTTACCGGAGTCATAATTTAAAATCAATATTTTTTTGTTATTAAAAAATAATTCTAAAAAATTATAACATGAAGTATTAGTATTTGTTTTTACCATTTTTCTAAATATTTATGAACAAAAAAATTTCTCAAACAAAACAAATACGAATTGTTAACACAAAAGTGTATTTTCAAAAGAAAATTTTAAAAATACAATTAATGAAATTAATGAAGAAAATTTAATTAAATAAAAATATATAAGAGAAAAAGTACAGAAAGTATAAAATTTGAAAGAAAAACCATTACAGAATAGTCCTTTTCTATCTAAAACGTTTAAAAGAAAAATAAGTTTCAGATAAAACATTCACTTCATATTGTCAAAAATGGGGCTTTTACTTTATGCCCACACAACAAAGAAATGAGGACAAATGTTAAACCTAAATATTATTTTGAAAAGGATAAAGATTAGACATTTACTTAAGCCCAAACTCAAATTAAAATAAAAAAAATTGAGGGCTCACAAGGAAGTTTCGAACGTAAGTTAGGGGGTTCAGTGTCTAAGATTCTAACCAACCGAGCAATTGCAATAACGTAAATCAAGCTTACAATTTTAATTTATGAGATTTAACTGGGTTCAGTTGACCCTCTATCGTCCTACATAGGTCCGCTACTGGCAACCAACATTACAGCTCAAAATAGATTCACAGCTATCCCTGATTTGGATGAATGACTTGTCCATGACGCTCCAGCCTTATCATCTTATCCCTTAATCATTCTAGATTTCTCCTAAGCTTACTATAAATGTAAAACTTATGTAAACGTTTAGTATAAATGAAAATATGTTTCAATGAAAAGAATATTTGTTTTTCATTTACATTTCTAAGTTTCTTTCTCTAGCTTTCAAGATACGCATGTATAAAAATACAAATATATTATGACAATATTACTTTGGTCACGAATGTGACACGGATACACTCACACACCACCGCATACATATACACAACGTATAAAATGTGCACTATTGGTCTCAAAATAATAATCAGATCCCAACCCCACCCATATTAATGAGGTCGAATATAAAGATAAGTGTAACAATAAAAGCGCAGTCGACATTAGGGTAAATTGTAGTCACTAGTCTCTCATCTCCTTCGTGTACCTATATATTGTATGTACATATATATGACAATATGTGTATGTAAAATAACTTATTGATCTATCAAAGAAACGTTTTTGATATAAAAACAAAATTATTTACCTGAGCGATGACTTTAGTGGAATCTCCAACATAGATTGTACATGCACGTTTCATAAACCGTCCTTTAATTGTGAAATCACAAGACGCTTCTCTGCTTTGGTTATGTTTCAAGAATACTTCAACTCTTGTCTTCAGTTGAACCGATGAGGATCTTTTAACCGTAAAGATCTTATCATCTAAATCACTTCCTCTATACACTTGCCACCGATCGTGCTTACTAGTCACCTTTTACATAATTCAAATCCCAAAAGGTTATAACCAAGATTCAACTCAGAAAACTCCACCGGTTAACAAAATAATGAAAATAAAAATTGACTTAAGGAGAAAGAAAATGAACTAAAACCTTCATTTTCATGGTGACAATAGGAGAGTCATTAGGATCAAGCAAAGTCCTTTTGTTGTGGAGACCAAAGAGAGGCGTTTTGACTTTGAATACTTTGTTTCCGTTCGTGTCTTTCACCGTATCTCCGATGATCGTTAGATCCGAAGCTTGAGGACGAACAAACTCAAATCCTACAATTGGTATCGTGTTGCTGTTGTTAGGATCTTGTTTTGCCATTCTTGTGTTGTTCCAGAGGAGAGACCTTTTATCAAGTTTGAATTTATTGGGAATATTTGGTTATGACTTTTTCTTTCTGGAACTAAAATATTTATTAAATTCTAATTCCTTGGTGTGTAGCTGTATATAATTCGTAAATTATATTATTTTTTATTTGTGACAAAGTCTATGAACAGCCTACAAAATTATAGTACATGTTTATAAAAAACATTATAAAGCCTGGCCAGTTGGTATAGAGAAAAAATACTTTAACATTCCACTACAAAAAAGTCCTCATAGCATATTAGCATAGCTTATTGTCTTTTCTTAATTTGGATTAAGCCATGGAAAATCCGGATCATTTTGATCATCGGTTTCATGGTTTTGTAAGTCCAATGTTCGACTGAAGTTGATGTTCAGTGTGTTTGGGGATTTCATTTTAATTTGTGTTTTGTGTTTTAGTGGGGAATGCTGTCAATCCTACATATTTCTGGTTTGTAATTATCGTTTAAGGTTTCCGACGGTAGTTTTAAAGAAGCTAATCCGAAGAAAATCGATAAAGACGGTTGAAGAAGAATACTTATCTCACTTGCGAGAATTCTCGTTGAAAAAGGTATTGAAAGCAAAATGATTGGACGGCCGCCTGCTAGTGTAGGCTCGGGAACATCCTTATTTTAATTCGTCTCAAAAATCCTTTTGTATGTTATAGCTATTGTATCATGGTTTCTTGTCTCCACCCATATGCGGGTGAATCGATCAATAGCTTCTGATGATCTCATACATCAAACTTCTTCAATGATGTAATTGTACCAAATCAGTAATAATAAAACAGCGTTAAAAAAAGCATATTAGCATAGCTCGGTTTAGTGAACCGTTCTAATAGATGTTTATGAAAATTCCAAACTATAAGATAGGATTGGATTAATGCTATAATAGAATTTCCATAAGCGAAAACAAAAATTTAGCTAAACCGCCAAACACTTAGTGAAATTTTTGTGAGTGAATTAACCCATCTCATTTTTCCCCTTCTGTTTCATTTTCCCTCTGCGTTTTTCTTCTCCAATTTTATTTTTCCTCGTCTGTATCAGTTATCTCAGACCCAAAATTAGTTCTCTAATTTATTGGGAGTATTTGGTTATGACTTTTTCTTTCTGAAACAAATACTTTATTAATTTCGAATTCACTGGTGTATAGCTTTATATAATACGTAAATGATATACACCCTGTAATAACTGATATTTTAATTAATTATTTGTGAAAAGTCTATGAACATCCTACAAAATTAGAATAAATGTTTATACAAAAACATTTTAAATTAAACATGGCCATTTGGCTATAGAGAAAAAACTCTTAACATTCATAGTGAATTGTACATTTTCATGTTTTTATAGATAGGATTTGTAAGCGCTTCTATTATTAAAAATCAAAATTTCATTGTTTATTTGTGATTATATATATATATATACACTTCAAGATTATTTGCGTTTATTTTTGTAAGAATTTCAATAATATTTTTATACCACAAAATATAAGGTTCAAATCGTTAATTTATTACCAATCATGCAGATTAGTGGAAATAAATATAAGGTTACACAAAATATGAATTTGACAAAAAAAAAAAAGCTTACACAAAATATGGTGTAGGCAGAAATGTCTTCATAAAACAGTAAAATTATGAAGAAAGAAACCCAATTTACCCCGGTTCACGGGGATTAGTCGGGCCTAAGGTCCGGAACCTCCTGGTTAATCAAAAAAAAAAAAGCAGTATAATTATCTATCTGTCAAACAGATGCGGCTTTTTCATCTGTTTCTTGTTGTTTTGTTCTAGTTTTTCGGTCTTTATGTGTTCTATGTGATCATTGTAATTCTGTCCCAAAGTTAAGAGCATCTACATTACATCCATGAACTTTCCTTTGGGGGTTTTTAACTATTTTTTATTATTACTATTTTTTTACAGATAAAAAAAAAATAAATCAAAAATTAAAAAAAGGAACCAATAAAAGTTCGACACGTCAACATGAATAGTGTAAGATCGGTTCTTAAATAAGGATCAGTTCATAAACAAATTCTTAAAAATAATATTTTTTAATCATTCTATCTAAGAACTCGTGCCAAGAACCCCTAAAAACTTTTGATGTACATGGTCTAATAACTTAAGTTTGGTAAAACCCTTGGGAACAAATATGCTAAAATAAATTTGTAATGTTTTTCGATTCCTTACTATAAGAGCAAATACATTGGGGTTACTCTATGGGGGGGGAATTTTATATTTATTTTTTTCGAAACTTAAAAAAAAAAATTGACCAATACCGGTTCGCTACATCACGTGAACAGTGAAAAGTCGAGTTTTTAAAATCTCTTAGCTAAGGAACTTTAGAGGGGTTTCTTAACTTTGCCTAGAAAACCACGCTAAAAACCCCTTAAAGACCCCGATGGACGTGGTCTAAAACACACACGTGTGGCTTCCTATTCTAAACATGTCGTTCTTTGCTGCCGCAGTGAGTGATTCACACAATATTTAACTCAACAAACATCACGAAAAGAAAAAAAAAAAAAAAAAAAATTAATAGCTTGGTGTTTTCCTTTTGACGCCTCGTGCAGTTGGTTTGATTTCCGCCAAACTTGGAACATAAGAGCAGATAATTGGGTAACTACTCCAGTAATGCATGCTTGAAACTTCTCCAAATTCCACTACTTTGAAACATCCTTCGCCCCCAATGATAAAAGCCATTTTACGTGTCTGTGTCTCTCTGTCTTTATCAAAATCGACGTCAACAAAGAAACTCCCAACGTTCATCGGAAACGGGACATAACCAGTGATCACGGTATCCCTATGATCATCAGAGTGAAACGGTAGACTTATACGAGGTCCAAATCTCTCTGCTGTAAAATCAAAACAGATCAAGAAAACAACCATGTCTTTTATTCTCTCTTTAGCATACCAGTAAGTATTTCCTTTGACAGACGCACCATGTCCATAACTCTCTATAACCAAGTCACTACGGATAGTAATGGACCGCACGGTACATGATTTAGTGTTGATGTAGTAGAGTTCATACCGAACGTGGTGATTGTAGAGCTCGAAAGGTTGATGAAATCTCAAAATTTTGTAGCTGCGGTATGATTTGCTATTCTCGTATCCTATAGAGAACCCAGGGCGGCAATATCGAATTGAACCAAAGTGTATTGTTTCGAACCTCCGGGTATGACCCAAATAAGGATTCCAAACAACGAACCCAGGGTTGTTATTCATGATGCATAACAATAAACCATCGCAATGATGGACTTGATATATACCGCCTTGATCTGAATCGTTTAGACCAGGTCCATTGGAGTTTCTTAACTCCTTTTGGGCTCAGGTTCTTAGGTCCAAATGCATAAAAATAAATGAATAATGGATTTATTGGGAAGGATCGATCCTTAGCTTAGGATCTGAAGGACCCGTTTCTTAGCCACGTGGCGGCTAACAAGTGGTCAATTTTTTTTTTTTTTCGGAGCAAAAACTCTGTTGGGGTCTGCGTTTTTTGTTTCATTTCTCATTTTGTCATTGTTTCCCTTCGAATCCGAGAGAGAAAGAGGGCGATTTCGAGGGGATTTCTTTGCTTCACCTTTTTTCTTCACAAATCAGGTTCGATTCATGTGTTTCGTTTGAGTATTAGCCATTAGAGGTTCTATTACTCGTTGTTTATCGATTTAGGAATCGATTTAGGGTTGGTTAGTGTTTCGGGTCATGTCCGATTTAGGGTTAAATGCATGCTAGAGTTTGGTGTTGATGTCAATGCTCAGGATAGGTGGAAGAACACGGTAAGCGTTTCTTCATTTTGATTCGATTCTTTGTTGTAATTCTTATCTCTTTGTATTTTTGATCTGAGAGTTTTGCTGGGTATTTGAAGCCTCTGGCTGATTCAGAAGGAGCTAGGAAGCAGAAAATGATCGAGCTACTGAAATCTCCCGGCTGTTTATCTTATGTGAGTTTTGATGATCTCGTATACCTTCAAATTAGAAACTTTCATATAGTCTGTGAAGCAGCTGCTGATTGAATTCTCTACGCAGGGTCAAAACGGAAGTCACTTTGAACCAAAGCCTGTGCCACCACCAATTCCAAAGAAATGTGACTGGGAAATTGAACCTGCTGAGCTGGATTTCTCAAATGCTGCCATGATTGGAAAGGTTTGTGTATTTTTTGAAGCCAAATTTGGATCTTAGTAATCGAGTTTAGTATCATCCGTGTTTAGTTCAATGCAATGCAGTTTATGCAGTGTGTTTCTTTGGACTAATTGGATGTTGGTCACATTCTGTTAGGGTTCCTTTGGTGAGATTGTGAAAGCCTATTGGAGAGGAACACCAGTAGCTGTGAAACGTATTCTTCACAATGAACCTAATGTTATCATTCACCGAGATCTTAAACCAAGGTAATCAAACTTACTTCTTATCTATATATACTCCACGGTTTAACTCTACATCTGCTATTTGTAAAACTGGTTATCGCCTGTTATGTTTTCAGGAACGTTCTTCTGGTTAATTCCAGTGCAGACCACTTGAAAGTTGGAGACTTTGGGCTTAGTAAGCTCATAAAGGTTCAAAACTCTCATGATGTCTACAAAATGACTGGAGAAACCGGAAGCTGTAGGTGTTGGTCTGTAGTAAAACGTCTTCGTCTTTTTGTTCTTTTCATTTTTATAACTCTCACTCTTCTTTGTGCTACAAACCAGACCGGTATATGGCTCCTGAAGTATTCAGGCATAGAAAATACGACAAGAAAGTCGATGTCTTCTCCTTTGCATAAGTATATCAACTATTTAATAATATATATTTTAATTATAAGAATCCCAGATGGGTAACACTAATGGAGCTATTAAAAAATTAGAGGCTCTTAACTATTACTAAGTATCAAAAAAATTATTAAAAAATTGGTAAGACACCCACATTGGATAACACCAATGTGGGTGCTCTTAGGCTAACGAGTTTACCTTGAAGGTTTATAGATGGATCAACGCCCTCGTAAATTCCATGGAGGTTTACGCTCAACAAAGAAACACGATAGTCTGCCACAGCGACCACCATAAACTCCCTTGCTGCTGCTTCTTTTGTTAGACGTAGGTGCTTCTTCAAAAAACTTCGATTTGTGGATAAAGTGTTCCACCTTTTGCAAACAAATCGTACAGCTCTCATATACTTCATTGGAACCCTAGAGAGCACCTCCTCTGCCAACTCTATAGGAAGATCGGACAGCATCTTGAGTTCAATCAAACTTCAATAGGATCGATGTAGTGTAGCATATATATATATTAGTTACGTCAAAAAGCTCTCCGACTTGAAAGACATGGAAACCCTAAATTAAACTGGGCCAATGGTTGGGCTTTAGATTCTAATGGGCTGGCTCTAAATGTAACACAATTAGTTAGTTTAAACTTCTCACGTTGCTATGAAAACGAATGATTGTAACAATAAAAATTTGATATATACTTATGTTGAAATTTGACAATCACATAGTTATTAGTCGATTATATACTATAATTTATAATGTTTTGTTCCTATTTTCCTACAATCTATGGATCATAAAATCCAAAATTCGTGGCTATTTTAGCTATAACTACGGATAGTCACAAATTTTTTTCGTGGCTATGGGCTCGTTGCTATCAGTCATTCGTGGCAATTCGTGGCTACGCTTCCACGGATAGTCACAAATAAGTTTGTGGCTATATAGCCACGAATTGCAAGGAAAACATTTGTGGCCAATATAGCCACGAATAAAGTCGTGGCCTTAGCTACAAATTTTCTACGAAAAAATTTGTGGCCTTAATCACGAATAGCCACAAATTTTTCCGTGGCTTTTTTAAAAAAAAATAACAAAAAAAATAAAAAACTAAAAATTTTTAATATTTTGTTTATTTATAAACAAATTACAAAAAATACAAAAATACCACAAAAATACAAAATACAATACAAAAGAAATATAATATATATATAACAAATCCGTATATATATAACAAATCCGTATAGATATGATTTCGATGAATGAAAATATGTTTTTATGGATGTATTCTAGGGATGGAAACAAACAATACAGAAGTGAAAAATAAGGTCAGTGTTGCGATTTCTTCGCATATCATGGTGATCTCCTTTGGTATACGTCCATTATTCAAGCTGGTGACTACGTTTCTTGCATCAGAGGCGATTCTGATTTGTTTAAGATTGAGATTCTTTGCCACAAAGAGGGCTTCTCTGATCGCTATGGCTTCAGCTACCAAGGGTGAACTAGTGGAGTGTACCGTCTGTGATCCTTCGGTGAGTTTTCGGCCCGTCATGTCCTCCATATACCAGCCTAACCCAGTAGCTCTCTCTTCCCAAGCCAAGATGCATCAGTGAAGCACATCACTTCATTTAAACCCAGTGGAATGTTCTTGCTTGTTCCTTCTCGCTTTCGGTTCGGTGTTTCCTCCGCGTGTTGTGCTCCGGATGCTAATCGCGAAATACTGTCGGAACAGGAGGTTCCTTGATATTGAGCCGAGAGCATACTGCTCACAAGGCTGGAGGAGCATACTCCTAGGCAGAGACTTATTGAGAAAAGGAATAGGAATCACGATAGGGGAGGTACCTCTACAAACTTATGGCGTGACCCTTGGACAAATCTGTTTCACCCGGGCTTTACAACGGGACCGCCCCAACAACAAGATCAACACCTAATGGTATCGGACCTTCTCTTGCAAGGGGAAAACGACTGGAATGTTTCAAAAGTGAAGGAGCTCTTCCCAGAGATTTGGAAGGATATAGTCTGCACGGCACCAAGTAAGAATGGGAGAACTGACAAATGGACTTGGATCCACTCCACAGATGTACATATACGACTCGATCCGGATACTATATTGGCCTAGATGCAAAGAACGGGATGGAACAACTATCAAGGTTCGATAATTTCAAATGGAAAAACGAAATATGGAACATCAAGACATCATCAAAGAACAGAGTTCTAATGTGGAGAGCAGCCCGGGAAGCACTAGTAGGAGTAAATCTCCTGCACAGGAAAGTTACAGCATCGGCGGCGTGTATCCGCTGCGGTGCACCGGAAACGGAAGTACACTTGTTCTTCCATTGTAGCTTTGCAAGAAAGATCTGGGCAATAGCTCCTTTCACTGAGAATCTGAAAGTGGATGACGTAAAAGACATGAGAGAAGGCCTTGAGCTGGGGAAGAAACTCAAGACAACGCAGCAAAACAACAATGACGACAGTGTTTTATTCCCATGGATTCTATCAGCAATTTGGACAGCCAGAAACAAGAGGGTCTTCGAAAACAGAGGAGCCTCGGAAGAAGACACACTAAGGACAGCGATCAACTACGCGACGGAATGGACAAAAGCACAACACGCGGAGGAAACACCGAACCGAAAGCGAGAAGGAACAAGCAAGAACATTCCACTGGGTTTAAATGAAGTGATGTGCTTCACTGATGCATCTTGGCTTGGGAAAGAGAGAGCTAATGGGTTAGGCTGGTATATGGAGGACATGACGGGCCGAAAACTCACCGAAGGATCACAGACGGTACACTCCACTAGTTCACCCTTGGTAGCTGAAGCCATAGCGATCAGAGAAGCCCTCTTTGTGGCAAAGAATCTCAATCTTAAACAAATCAGAATCGCCTCCGATGCAAGAAACGTAGTCACTAGCTTGAATAATGGACGTATACCAAAGGAGATCACCATGATATGCGAAGACATCGCAACACTGACCTTATTTTTCACTTCTGTATTGTTTGTTTTCATCCCTAGAAACTGTAATGAGAGAGCTGATGCTCTTGCAAAGGCAGCCGCAAGGTCCACGACCATAGGCCCTTCCCCGTTTGTAAACACTTAGTTTCAAATGAAAGTTTATTTCCAGGACCAAAAAAAAAAAAAAAAATCTGTGTCTTCGTTTACATTTCTAAGTTTCTTTCTCTAGCTTTCAAGATACACATGTATAAACATACAAATATGTTATGACAATATTACTTTGGTCACGAATGTGACACGGATACACTCACACACCACCACATACATATACACAATGTATAAAATGTGCACTCTTTTTTTGAAAAAGTAAAATGTGCACTCTTGGTCTCAAAATAAAATCACATCCCAGCCCCACCCATATTAATGAGGTCGAATATAAAGATAAGTGTAACAATAAAAGCGCAGTCGACATTAGGGTAAATTGTAGTCACTAGTCTCTCATCTCCTTCGTGTACCTATATATTGTATGTACATATATATGACAATATGTGTATGTAAAATAACTTATTGATCTATCAAAGAAACGTTTTTGATATAAAAACAAAATTATTTACCTGAGCGATGACTTTAGTGGAATCTCCAACATAGATTGTACATGCACGTTTCATAAACCGGCCTTTAATTGTGAAATCACAAGACGCTTCTCTGCTTTGGTTATGTTTCAAGAATACTTCAACTCTTGTCTTCAGTTGAACCGATGAGGATCTTTTAACCGTGAAGATCTTATCGTCTAAATCACTTCCCCTATACACTTGCCATCGATCGTGCTTACTAGTCACCTTTTATATATTCAAATCCCAAAAGCTTATAAACAAGATTCAACTCAGAAAAATCCACCGGTTTAACAAAATAATAAAAATTGATTTAAGGGGGAAAGAAACTAACAAAAACCTTCATTTTCTTTGACTAAAGGCTTTCATATTTAATGCAAAAAGAAAATAAAAAAGTTACAAGCTTAAGTAGCTCTAGTCCACACCCAGCCCAGTACGAATTTAACTTAGCCCATTACATGATCATAGATGACCCAAAAAGCAGACCCAAAAAGCATAAGTCAGTAAATTTAATTCCTTACTACCCAACCAACTCGTCATTAACGAGGGAGAGTAAATTCCAAACCTAACACCGATCGAAGTCGAGGAGCCAGAGAACTGATCGTTGTTCAATCCAACATCCAGACGTAGATTGAAGGCGATCAATCTATAGAGAAACGAAATCTAGCCATCGAGAACCACTACAACCTTAAGTACCAGGCGTTACTGATGCAAACCAGAGCGCCATCATAGCAGAAGAAGCTGACTGGTTATCATGTCTGTAAGTCAAGATCTTTTCCTTTATTTGCCTTTGAATTAAGGAGATCAGAGTGTCTTGAGAGCGATGAGTGTTGCGATGTAACCTGCCATTTCGCTCTTGCCAGATCCAGTAGATTGAAGCCTGCCAACAGAGAAGCAGAAGTCTGCGGTAGTGTTTGTTGCCCCGAAGTGTTTGCATCTGAATCAATGAAGAAGCCCACTGTCTTTGAGGCAGAAACCTGAGCCGGTTAGCCATAGTTGACCAAACTACCCAAGAGTATGGACAAGAGAAGTAGATGTGGTCTCTACTCTCTGAATGGTGGTTACAGAGTAAACATGAGGCGTCAGTGAGAAGTCCCCAATTTAGCAGTCTGTCTCTAGTAGGACATCGATTCAAGGCCACCAACCATGAGTGGAAACTGTGCTTTGGGATGCCACAGGAGTTCCATATTGCCTTTGCCCAAGGTACTGTCATGACTTCACCACAGAGCTTAGCATATATCTGTCCAATAAAGTATTTGCTAGTTGTTTTGCCATCCACTTCCCAGATATATTCATCCTCAGACATTGATAGTTGGATTGTTGTTAAGTGCGCATGAAGATTTACTAACCTTTCTGACCTTGCAGATCCAATATGCCATTCACCATCACGAGTTAGACTTGACACCGATGCATCAGCTGCAATTCCTAGTCTATTGCTCCCAGAAGATAAGTAAGCTTGCAGCTGACCAAACGGAGTCCAGTGATCTGTCCAAAAGCGAGTGTTAACTCCATTTCCAAGCCACACTTTGATGCAGGTAAAAAGCTCCATCCTCAGCTTAATTAGTTTATTGTCTAGCCAGGAGTTATTCCTGTGATTATTGATGGTCCAGAAGTTGCTAAGGTCCAGAAAAACCTTCATTTTCATGGTGACAATAGGAGAGTCATTAGGATCAAGCAGAATCCTTTTGTTGTGGAGACCAAAGAGAGGCGTTTTGACTTTGAATACTTTGTTTCCGTTCGTGTCCTTCACCGTATCTCCGATGATCGTTAGATCCGAAGCTTGAGGATGAACAAACTCAGATCCTATGATCGGTATCGTGTTGCTGTTGTTAGGATCTTGTTTTGCCATTATTGTGTTGTTCCAAAGAAGATGATAATTAAAGAGAACTTTTATCAAGTTTGAATTTATTGTGAGTATTTGGTTATGACTTTTTCTTTCTGAAACTAAAAATACTTTATTAGAGCATCCTCAATGGGGGTTCTTGGAGGGAGTTTCTTAAAAAAATTATAAAATATTGTGTGGGTCCAGTGAATAGTTAAGATATAGGTTCTTAAAATCCTTATATAAGGATCGATCCTTACACTGTTCATGCCACGTGGCGTAACGTCATTGATCCTTCTTTTTTTTTAATTTTTTTTTTTTTTTTGCATCTGAGAAAAAAAAAATAAAAAATTAATAATTTTTTTTTTTTTTAAGATTGGGGAGTTCACCATTGGACATGGTCTTAATTTCGAATTCACTGGTGTATAGCTGTATATCATTTACACTCTGTAATAAATGATATTTTAATTAATTATTTGTGAGAAAGTCTATGAACATCCTACAAAATTAGAGTAAATGTTTATACAAAAACATTTTAAATTAAACATAGCCATTTGGCGATAGAGAAAAAAAGTCTTAACATTCATAGTGAATTGTAAACTTTCATGTTTTTATAGATAGGATTTGTAAGGGCCTCTATTATTAAAATCAAAATTTCATTTTTTATTTGTGATCAAATATATATACACTTCAAGATTATTTGCGTTTATTTTTGTAATAATTCAATAATATTTTTATACCAAAAAATAGGGTTCAAGTCGTAAATTTATTACCAATCATGCAGATTAGTGGAAATGAATATAAGCTTACACAAAATATGAATTTAACAAAACAAAAAAAAACTTACACAAAATATGGTGTAGGCAGAGATGTCTTCATAAAACATTAAAATTATCTATTTGTCAAATCCTCGATGCAATAGTTCTAATAATCATATATATAACACCTGGTATGCGGCTTTTTCAACCGTTTCTTGTTGTTTTGTTCTAGTTTTTCGGTCTTTATGTGTTCTATGTGATCATTGTAATTCTGTCCAAAAGTTAATAACTTAAGTTTGGTAAAACCCTTGGGAACAAATATTCTAAAATAAATCTGTAATGTTTCATTACTATAAAACACACACAAGTGTGGGTTCCTCTTCTAAACATGTCGTTCTTTGCTGCTGCAGTGAGTAATTCACACAATATTTAACTCAACAAACATCACGAAAAGAAAACAAAACAACAAAAAATTAATAGCTTGGTGTTTTCCTTTTGACGCCTCGTGCAGTTGGTTTGATTTCCGCCAAACTTGGAACATAAGAGCAGATAAATGGGTAAGTAAACCAATCATGGAAGTATGAAAGTTTTCCGCAATCCACTATTTTGAAATATCCATCTTCTCCAATGATAAAAGCCATTTTGCGTGACTGTGTCTCTCTGTCTTTATCAAAAAACGACGGCGACTTTCTTCTCCTCGTCAACAAAGAAACTCCCTGCGTTCACCGGAAACGGGTCGTGACCGGTGAGTGGATTCATATCCACGTCTAAGAAAATCTTGCTCCAAGACGCCAATTTAGGCTCAATCTTAGTAGTAATCCATATCTCCATCTCACATGTTTCAAACTTCTGAAATAACACTGCAAGTTGCTCATCTCTAACACTAGATAGAGTCACGGTATCCCTAGGATCATCGGAGTGAAACGGTAGACTTATAGGCTTTCCAAATCTCTCTCCTGTAAAATCAAAACAGATCAAGAAAACAGGGATGTCTTCTACTTCATCTTCTACTTCATCTTCTACTAGCTCTTCAGCATACCAGTAAGTATTTCCTTTGACAGACGCGCCATGTGCGTAACTCTCTATACCCCAGTCACTACGGATAGTAATGGACCGCACGGTACATGATTTAGAGTTGATGTAGTAGAGTTCATACCGAACGTGGTGCTTGGAGTGCTTGTAAAGTTGATGAAATCTCACAACTTTGTAGCTGCGGTATGATTTTTTATTCTCGTATCCTATAGAGAATACAGGGCGGCTATATGGAATTGGGCCACGGTTTTCTGTTTCGAACCTCCGGGTATGACCCAAATAAGGATTCCAAACAACGAATCTAGAGTTGTTATTCATGATGCATAACAATAAACCATCGCAATGATGGACTTTATATATACCGCCTTTATCTGAGTCGGTTAGGCTAACGAGTTTGCCTTGAAGGTTTATAGATGGGTCAACGTCCTCGTAAATTCGATGGAGGTTTACGTTCATCAAAGAAGCACGATAGTCTGCCACAGCGACCACCATAAACTCCCTTGCTGCTGCTGCTTTTGTTAGAAGTAGGTGCTTCTTCAAAAAGCTTCGATTTGTGGATAAAGTGTTCCACTTTTTGCAAACAAATCGTACAGCTCTCATATACTTCATTGGAACCCTAGAGAGCACCTCCTCTGCCAACTCTATAGGAAGATCGGACAGCATCTTGAGTTCAATCAAACTTCAATAGGATCGATGTAGTGTAACATATATAGTATTAGTTACGTCAAAAAGCTCTCCGACTTGAAAGACATGGAAACCCTAAATTAAACTGGGCCAATGGTTGGGCTTTAGATTCTAATGGGCTCTAAATGTAACACAATTAGTTAGTTTAAACTTCTCACGTTGCTATGAAAACGAATGCTTGTCACAATAAAAATTTGATATACTTATGTTGAAATTTGACAATCACATAGTTATTAGTCGATTATATACTATAATTTATAACGTTTTGTTCCTATTTTCCTACAATCTATGGATCATAAAATCCAAGATTCGTGACTATTTTAGCTATAGTTACGGATAGCCACAAATTTTTTTCGTGGCTATGGACTCGTTGCTATGGATCATGCACGTTTCATAAACAGGCCTTTAATTGTGAAATCACAAGACGCTTCTCTGCTTTGGTTATGTTTCAAGAATACTTCAACTCTTGTCTTCAGTTGAACCGACGAGGATCTTTTAACCGTGAAGATCTTATCATCTAAATCACTTCCTCTATACACTTGCCATCGATCGTGCTTACTAGTCACCTTTTACATAATTCAAATCCCAAAGCTTACAACCAAGATTCAACTTAGAAAAATCCACCGGTTTAACAAAATGATGAAGAAAATAAAAATTGATTTAAGGGGGAAAGAAACTAACTAAAACCTTCATTTTCATGGTGACAATAGGAGAGTCATTAGGATGAAGCAAAATCCTTTTGTTGTGGAGACCAAAGAGAGGCGTTTTGACTTTGAATACTTTGTTTCCGTTCGTGTCTTTCACCGTATCTCCGATGATCGTTAGATCCGAAGCTTGAGGACGAACAAACTCATATCCTACAATTGGTATCGTGTTGCTGTTGTTAGGATCTTGTTTTGCCATTCTTGTGTTGTTCGAGAGGAGAGAACTTTTATCAAGTTTCAATTTATTGGGAGTATTTGGTTATGACTTTTTCATTCTGGAACTAAAATATTTATTAAATTCGAATTCATTGGTGTGTAGCTGTATATAATACGTAAATTATATTATTATTATTATTATTATTATTATTATTATTATTATTATTATTTATTTGTGACAGTCTATGAACAGCCTACAAAATTATAGTACATGTTTATACAAAAAATATTATAAAGCTTGGCCAATTTGCGATAAAGAAAAAAAAAAACTAACATTCATAACGAAATATAACTTTTAAAATATAGCTTCGTAGTTGTGGTCACTCGAGTTTCGTACAGGCGTGACATGAGAGGCTTTGCTTCTTCCGCTTCTAGAGCAGCGGCGGCAGCAGCAAAACCGGCAGAATCTCTAAATTCGAAACCCTTTAAAACCCTATTTTCCTCAGGTAAACACACCAATCATGTCGACCAGCGGTACATTTCCCAAATCATAGGGAGGAAAGATTGGTTATTGGTGTTGAAGCAGGAGTTTAGTGCCCGTCGAATCGGTCTGAACCCTCGATTCTTCATTAGCGTTTTGCAGAATCAAGACAACCCATTACATTCCCTGCGATTTTACCTCTGGGTCTCCAACATCGATCCGGTTTACGGAAAGGATCAGTCTCTTAAGAACGTTCTAGGGAGCGCCCTTTTATGTAAAGGCCCTTTATTGCTGTCTACGGAGTGGCTCAAGGAGGTTCGAGATTCAGGGTATCGGATTACTGACGAATTGATGTGTGTGTTGATCGGTAGCTGGGGGAAATTAGGTTTAGCCAAGTACTGTAATGATGTTTCTGCCCAAATATCTTTCCTTGGGATGAAACCTAGCACTAGGCTGTAATGATAACGCGGTAATCAATGCGTTGGTGAAGTCTAATTCGCTTGATTTGGCTTACCTGAATTTTCAGAAGATGCATAGGGATGATTTTAAACCGGATCGGTTTACATACAATTTACTCGTCCATGGTGTTTGCAAGAAGGGTGTGATTTATGAGGCGATTAGATTGGTTAAACAGATGGAACGAGAAGGGAACATAAAGAGAAGGTTTAGCCTCAAATATCTTTCCTTGGTGACATATAAAATAAAGTTTAAATGTAATATAAGAGAGCATTTTTTTAAATATACTTTTCCATTAAGATATTTTTAAATATACTTTTCCATTTTGATGAATCTTACAACTAAACAATCAGGCTCTTGAATAAGCTTCCAAGCTTTTTTGGCCAATAAAGCTTGGTTGAATCCCTCCACCTTTCTAAAACCTATACCTCTGAGGTCTTTTGGAATGAACAATTTATCCCACGATAATCAGTGAGTCTTTCTTTGATTACTTGATGAATTCCACCAAAAATCCACCATAGAACTCGTTATGTTAGCACAGACAGACTTAAGAAGTTTAAAGCACTACATTGAGAAGACTGGGAGAGCTGATGCAACGGTTTTGAGTATAATTTCCTTATCTCCTAGAGAAAGAAATCTGAGGTACCAGTTGTTCAGATGAGACGTCATGTTGTCTTTGATGATAGCCAACATTTCAACTTTTGAGACACTGAAGCATTCTGGTAACCCCAAATATTTGCCTACACCGCCTTCCGCCTCAATTCCCAATTTTCCTTGATATTCATCCTAGTCTAATCATCAATCATCAATCTGAAGGTAATGGCAGATTTGCAGGTTTATTGTTTGCATATCCACAAACCTTGAGAAATCTTTGTAAGGCATCACACTGCTCTAAGGAAGCCTACACTTGAAAAAAATGTCATTGGTAAAGAAGAGATGGTGGATTGATGGTCCTTGCATTGAGAATCTAATTCATTCAATCTCTCCTTGAGTTTGCGCCCGATTCATGAACTGTATCAATTCTTTAGTACACAATGCAAAGAGGAAAGGAGATAGAGGATCTCCTTGCCTCAATCCTCTCTGAGGAATCACAAGACCGTGGGATTGGTCATTGATAAGCACCGAAAACCTTACGGTTGTTACACAAAACATGATCCATGAGACCCATATGTCGTGGAACCCAAGAGCAACCAGTAAACATCTTAAGTAAGACCACTCCACCTTATTGTATGCTTTGAACATGTCGGTTTTTACAGCCATATACTTTTTGTCTATCGGCGGATTTATGCAAAGGGCGTGAATTGTCTCGTGTTCTATAGTGATGTTGTCCTTAATTAGACGATCTACAACGAAATTCGTCTGATTGACAGACACGAACGAAAAAAGGAATGGTTGCAATCTGTGGACCAACACTTTGGAAACTATCTTGTACAACACCGAGCAAAGGCTAATTGGTCTAAGATTTACCATCTCTTCTGGGTCAGTCGTTTTGGGAAGAAGACACATATTGGTATAATTCTACTCAGCAGGAAACTGGCCTCACACAGAGAAGTTTTCCACTTCACTAATTACTTGTGGCCTTACAGACTCCCGATAGTGTTGGAAGAATAAACCAGACATGCCGTCTGGACCGGGAGCGCTACTTGCCTTGATGGAAGATACAACTTCACAAATCTCTTCTTTAGTTACTGGTCTGATCAAAATGGCATTTGTAGCATTAGAAAATCTAGGGGAGAAACCGTCGAACCAATCGCTAAAGTTGGACTCATTTGATGACTTGAAAAATGAAGAGAAATATTTAACCGCCACTTCTCCTTTAGGAGCCTCGGACAATTGGAAGTTACCGTTGATATCCTTAAGATTTTCTAATCTCATCCTCGATGCAACGCCCCTTCCCGTTTTCCGTTTACCGACGAGCTGACCGGCCAACAATCAAACAAGAACATGACCGATCGAACTACTTAAACAACTATTTTTCAAAACATGATATTTTAACTTAAAAGATATTATTATTTTTCAATAAATACAATATAATGGATTTTACTTCCTCCTTTCGTGGCGACCCACATTATACTACTCTGTTTTTTTTTTTTTGTCAATAATACTACTCTATTCAATCAAGTGTTTTGGTGTGACAACAAGAACACAAATCGTGTTATTCAATTAATCTTATAATAGAGTATTATCATTTGTATATTTAATCTTTATATAACAAGGAAATGAAACATTCAAACCTTTGCATATAGTGACATTATATTTTTCTATCTAAATAATTTATTTTTAAATGTGTCATCATGAAAATATATAGGTGTATATCATTGCAAAGGTTTAGCTATTCCTAATTGTAATTATAACAACCAATATTAACGCTTAATAACATGATAAAAAAATTAAGAAAATGTATTTTTTTTAAACAAATCATGTGGTGTATTCTAACTAACTATGTATAACCATGAATTTGATTATTTTAGGTTTTTAATATATAATTTTCCAACAACCTCTTAACTATAATATATTCTATCATAAACCTAACATGACGATCTCGAATAATAAAAATCATCAAACTAATTCACGCTCATCGCAGATCAAGAAAATATCCACACTATATAATCTAAAAAAGATTATTACGTAGATCCAAAAACTATATAAAACTCTTTATTTTAGAAAACATAAATAATTAAAATAAATAGTCATATAAACAAATATAATGATCTCGAATAAAAAAATTGATAAAAACAAATAGAAAAGAATCATCAAACTAATACTCCGCGCTCAACGCGTTTAATATTTATTTTAATTGGAAGTAACAATTGGGAGTAAACATAATCAATTATAAATGCTTTAAAAACGAATAAAACAAAATCAAATGTTGTCCAAAGCTAATTAAAAACAAACTCATAAATAAAAAATATCTCTTTTTAACATATAAAATATAAATAGAAAAATAATTATTTAACTAGCATATATTAATACAAAAAATCGCCAAAACATAAATAAAAAAATCAAACAATTTTTTAATGTGAATCAACATAAAAAAAACATTTGGACGCTCAGTACGAGTCAGACTCTAATTGTATTGTCAAAATAAGAAGACAAACCTTCAACATAAAACAACCAACAATAGTTCAATTTTACAGAACATGTGTTGGAAGATGTTGTTAAAAAAATGTTTGGAAAATGTAGAAGCAACCATAATATTTTTCCTTTTGTTTTTGTTTGCATTCTGTATTTTAAGTGGTTACATTATTTTATCCACTTTCAGTTATACATCTATGATTGATATACATAAAAACTGAAATAATCTTATATGCACCTGTATTGATACGTATTTATTCAACATAATAATCATATATATATATATATATATATATATATATATATATATATATATATATATTAATATATATATGTATATAAACAATCACAATGACAACAAGTTTTAAGGGTGTATTGCACTCCTAGTATCTTTCTTTTTTTTTCATTGCACTTTTGTATTTTTTGAAAAATTTGTGCAATGTTGTATCTTTTTGTGGGTCTCGCTATTAAAAATTCCATTTTACCCCTCACAGATAGGAAAAAAGAAAGAAAATGATCAAGTAACTCTCTCGATGTATAGATGTCATATGCTATCAAAACTATCCATTTTTTTTTTTTCTTTTTCCATTTATTCTCTTTTTTACTTTACATTTTTTGACTTGGATGGTTGATAGAATGTCGGAAGCGAGGTTTCCAGCCATATAGACCGCCGGAATGGAGATATAATCGATCGATGTATCGAAATTTAAAAAAAAAACCGGGCGTAATACGAAAGTTTCGAATGGACAGTCTAAACTAAGTGTCCACAATATCGGCTATTCGTGGATACTACCACAATCACATCACATACAAGACACTTACCATGGATAGGAAGTAGCCAATTGAAATGTTGTTTTTGGATGGATAGTGGTCCACACGTACTTTGTGTCCACAAATTCACAATGATGTGAACTCTTAACCACCTTATGTTCATCCGAAACGTCTAGCATGGGATATAATCGTGGTAGTTTCCACGAATAGTCGATACATAGTAGAACTATTGACCACCTTTTGTTCAACAGAAGCGTCTAGCATGTTATTTAATCGTGGTAGTGTCTACGAATAGTCGATACATATTAAACATAATTTTTAATATTTTTGATTGTACTTTGTGTCCCAGATTCACAATCATGTGAACTCTTGACCACTTTCTGTTTATCCGAAGTGTTTAACATGTGATATAATTGTGGTAGTGTCCACGAATAATCGATACATAACAGAACTCTTGACCACCTTCTGTTCATTAGAAGCGTCTAGCATGTGATATAATCGTGGTAGTGTCCACGAATAGTCAATACATAATAAACACTTTTAATCGTGGTAATGTCCACGAATAATCGATACATAGTAGAACTCCTGACCACCTTTTGTTCATCAAAAGCGTCTAGCATGTGATATAATCGTGGTAGTGTCCACGAATAGTCAATACATAATAAACACTTTTAATCGTGGTAGTGTCCACGAATAATCGATACATATTAGAATTCTTGACCACCTTTTGTTCATCAGAAGCGTCTAGCATGTGATATAATCGTGGTAGTGTCCACGAATAGTCGATACATAGTAAAACTCTTGACCACTTTCTGTTCATTAGAAGCGTCTAGCATGTGATATAATCGTGGTAGTGTATACGAATAGTTGATGCATAGTACACTTTTAAATATTTCCGATTAGCCACTTCCTACTCATGCTAGCATCTTGCATGTGATATGATCGTGGTAGTATCCACGAATAGCAGATATTGTGGAAATCTAGTATAAATTGTCTACTCGCAATTTCCATATTAAGTCCCATTTTTTTTTTTGAATTCTGGTACATCGACCGATTTAAACTTCACTATGGCGGTCTATATGGCCGGAAACTTCAACTCCGTCTTCCAATCCACCGTCAAAAAAATGAAGGGTGAAAAGAAATGTAAAGTAGGAAAGAGAATGAGTGGAGAAAATAAAGGGAAAAAATACGATTATATAGAAGGGATAGGCGTGGAATCCATATCCATCCATAAAGATTTCATGACTTTGAGGGCAAAATAGACTTTATGACCCTTAAAAAACATAAAAAATACAAAAATGAACACTTTTCAGAATATATAAAATTGCTATTAATATTTTAAAAAGATACTGGATGCAATTAATCCAAGTTTCAGGTACTAGAAAAATTAATGATAGTTCAAATCAGCACCAAGTAAACAACGTAAAGAACAATAACTAGACTCGCGGCCGTACATTATCATCTTAAATATAAAGGTCTCTGTGGAACGACGATCACATCTAGCGCAGATTGCTCGAGTGTTGCTACTTGTGCGAAGAACTGAAACAATATCTCCCATCAACCGGAAGGACATGGGCTTCATGAATCTTTCTTTCCCTAATAAACAACTGATATGAACAGTGACATTGCAATAGTCTTCGCATTTATAAAACCACTCCTTTGCATCTAATTTTGCTTCACATATTTCGCACCAGTCTTGACCACTCGTTGTATCGTCTTCCCCATAGCAAAGAGTAAGTGGATGCTTATCGTGCTTGTAATGTATAACACTTGGCAAAGTAGCGCATTTAAGGCCCAAGAATGACTTGCACTGAATACACTCTAGTGAAAAAGGTGAACAAGTGCTAGACTTACACCCCATGCATTCACCTTGGGTAAGATTGGAGAAGAGGTCATGAGAATGGCTTCCATGGATAACAGGGTCTGGAAGGGAAGCGCACCTCATGTCTAACAGGAATTTGCAGTCTTTTTTGCTACATATGTACACGAAACCGTAACAGGTTTGGTCACAACCATTGCATTTGAACATGCCTTTTATATAAACTGAAGAAAACCATCTCTCTGGCCAGATCTTCATTTCCTCTGGAGCAACTGGATGGAGGATAAGAGGATGTTTGTGTAGAGGATGATCTTTTCTGCGTTGAAGGTATGCACACGTTTCGTGGAGAATGAAATGGCACCGCATACAACTATAAAATCTCTCAGATATCATTATTGGAAGAATGCATGCTTGACAGAACCTGTTTTCATCAAAAACGTCGTCGCTCTTCCCGTGGAGTCTTAGGTGATGCTCATGACTGAAATGTTGAATCGTCTCGTCATCGATTCTAACAAATGACTCGATATCTTCATCAGGCTCTTCAGGCACTCCTTCAAGATCTTCTCCGTCCCACACACTTCCTTTCACCGCACATTTGGAATGGACGGCGTAGTCACATCCCTTGATGCAAGAGAATTGCCCGCACGTGACATTGATGGTATGCCGACACACTCCGCAACGGAGTAAACCGGAAGGAAGGGCGGAAGATAGAGATAGACGGTGTGAATGGCGGGTGATCTTAATGACACGGGGTAAGTAGATACATGTCCTATGAACCATGTAGTCACAAGGGTGACAAGTGTAAACGTGATCTTGGGTGTTGTTGAGGGACATGCCACAAGCATCACACGGCAAAGGGATTCGTCTAGGAAAAACAGTGAGGGTATGCGGATGGCTCTTCAGATTTAAGATAGTGAGAGGTGGCGGTTTCTTTGTACATGTCAGATTTAGGCTGAAGTTGCATATAGAACAGTGATAATACACCACTTTGAGATGCTTCTGACAACATTTGCATTTTACCTCAGATATAGAGGTATCATCGGATTCATCGACTTCTGTTTCGGATTCAGAGCTCTCACGTAGCCATTTAGATGGCAGCGTTATAGAATTATTAAGATCAGAATAAGAGTAACCTGGAGGGGTGATGAATTTGAGAGGGTGGAGAGGGTGAAAAGGATGTGTGATCTCCGACAGGTACAAGTGGCAATTCTTGTGGAAATCCACATTGCAAGTAGCACAATGGTAGTAGTACATACGACGATCGTGACAAGGCTTTTGACATCCGGAGCAAAAAGTGAAGTCACCAGGTACTTTTCGAAGGGTGTGAGGCTTCGTTAATTCCGACATACGGCATTTAGGTTGCAAATAACAATTCTTGTGGACATATAGATTGCATGTATCACAATGGAGATGATACTTTGAGAAATCTCTTTGGCCTCCGCAGATGAAGCAATTAAACTTTACAGAACCATGATTCCGAGAAAGAAAATGCACCGGCTGAGCTGAATCCGACTGCAGACGACATACGAGATCAGCACGAGAACTAAAATTGAATATCTTTTTTTCCATTTCGGGTAAAAAAAAAAAAGGTTTTAGAGCAAATGAGAAGGTGAAATTTTCAGATGTGAATATTTCTTAAGCTCTATTCATCTTTTATTGTTGCATCGTGGCTTGCGAGTTTTATAGTTGTTAAAGACCAACCGATGCTACTTGTTTATTTTTTATATATATTAAAGTCTTAACTTTGGTTAATAATTGAGAGCTAGCTGTGATGCAGCTGGCTAAGTACAATAAATGTGGCGAAGACTACGACTCACCAGTTTTCTTCAATATACATATTTGTAACATAAAGATGATAGTATAAAAAAAGTCCTAGTGAGAGAAAGAAATCCAAAAAGTAGATCTCATTTTCGGGAGATCTCTCCAGCATTTCGACGGCTACATTGGAGTGACGAAGGATCTCCCTTCGGTCTTGAAATCCACCAAGGAAGCCGTGGTGACGAGGTGGAGGTAGGAGATGTCTCAGTTTAGTCTTCTCCGGAAGCATGTTGGAAGGAAGATCTCCTCGGTGAAGTTTGCGGTGGTTAGGCTATCTCAACTCGAAGGTTCTCCGTAAGACATCGGAACTGGAGCTGCGAGAGGACTGCGTCATTTCAGGGAGGGTGCAGAGGTGGGAGAGTTAAGGCGGTTCCAACGCCACCGTTTGCAGCGGAAGTCGACAGGGAGGTTCGGAGAGTAGCGCTACGTGTTGGCGAGGTTGCGCAGCTGTGTTTGGTGATGTCGCGGCGATGGTGGCGTTTGAGTGAGGTGGCCCTTTTCACAGGTCGGTTTTTTCGGGATCCCCAAGACCGGAGGTAAGGTAAGTTTGGAGGCGAATTTTGGAGATAGATCTCTAAGTGGAACACTACAAAGAAAAACTATAAATAGCCACGACCCAGCCATGGATTGGTCGTGGCTATTTTTTTTCAGCCACGGCTACAAAATAGCCACGAATTACAAATTTTTATATAGCCACGAAATGACATTTGTAGCTATCCGTGGAAACATAGCCACGAATAGCTACAAAAAAAGTCGTGGATGAGCATAACCACGACTAAACATGACAAATTTCGTGGCTACGCAGTCACA
Source organism: Orychophragmus violaceus (assembly GCA_030180135.1). NCBI lineage: Eukaryota > Viridiplantae > Streptophyta > Magnoliopsida > Brassicales > Brassicaceae > Orychophragmus > Orychophragmus violaceus. The sequence continues at coordinate 90,710,606 of CM058234.1, forward strand.
ACCTGGAATCGTAGCTATTTGTGGCAAATATAGCCACGAATAGCTACAAAACAATCGTGGAAGCATGTAGCCATGAACAGCTACAACGTAATTCGTGGATAATAAGTCACAAACATTTTCGTAGCTATTCGTGGCTATATTTTTCACAAATAGCTACGATTCAAGGTTGTGGCTACGTATCCACGATATTTGTCGTGTCTAGTCGTGGCTATGTTCTTCCACGACTTTTTATGTGGCTATAACCACGACAATTTTCGCAGCTATCCGTCGATATAGGTTTAAAACCATAGCCACGATTCTATTCGTGGCTATCTGTGGAAATGTCGATATGTCATTTCACCCGACTCACGGGTGAGGCTAATGTCTCTTCAAACTTTAGTCTTGTCAATCATAGCTTTAAAAATATTCGATATAGCCACGGATGTTTTTGTGGCTATCCGTGGCCACGTTTATAGCCATGGTGTATTTCGTGGCTAGGGGAAATTTCTTCCACTCGAACTCACAGGTGTGGGTAACATAAAATCATAAACTATAATAATTGTGGACGTATGGGGCAGAGAATATATTATTTTTAGCGACGAACTTATTCGTGGCTATCTGTGGCTCAAAAAAATTATAAATAACACCAAAAACTCATTTGGTATAAACGGGAAATGTGATTTCATTATAAGTTTGTAGAAAATCCAACGGAAAGAGTAAAAAATTTCATTTATTTTGCTTGTAATCAACTTTTTTCTAAAGTGTGGAGTTTTATATTGTCCGTGCAAGAGGTGCAAGAATCAAACGCCCCACGGCGTGCAGACGGTGACGACTCACCTCATGTTGAAAGGGTTTATGGAGAATTACTATGTCTGGACGTGTCATGGAGAAAATTGCCCGTATGACGATGAAGCATCGACAAGTCAGCATGTTCCAATCGAGCAAGTCCATGATCCCAACGAAGCATGGAGTGATCCTATTCAAGTTCTATTCGCTTAAGTCCATGATCCCAACGAAGATTTCAACATGTTATCCGATGGTGCCACAAATTTCCAAGAACCAATCTATGAGGAATACCAGGATTCCGTTCAGCAAGCGGCAAACCAACCTTTATATGAAGGGTGTGCTGATGGAATATCTCAATTCTACTTGACTTCGAAGGTGATGAGTTGGAAGACCAATTACAATCTCTCGGAGGAATGTGTGAACGATATTGCTAACACCTTTAATCATGTCATTTCATTAGGTATTGTTGTTACTCTGCAGTTATTTTACGGGACAAAGAATTGAGTTAATAAATTAGCACTATATAACATTTAATCTTTCCTTTTTGTTAGGTAATACTGCTCCTAAATCTTACTATGAGACAAAGAAGTTGACACGTTCTCTTGGGTTGCCTTGTCACAAGATCGATGTCTGTGAGGATAATTGTATGCTATTTTGGAAGGGAGAAGATCAAAATTTGATACGTTGTCGGTTTTGTCAAAAAATCGGTACGAGCCAAATGGGGGTCGTTCAGGGAAGAAGATACCAAAGTAGAGGATGTTTTATCTGTCAATTGCGGATCGATTGAAGCGCTTATATCAATCAAAAACGACAGCTTTACAAATGAGATGGCATGCTGAACATGTATCTCCCGAAGGGGAAATGCATCATCCGTCAGATGGAAGGGCATGGAAGCATTTTAAAGAGATATATCATGCATTTTCTTCTGAGAGTCGCAATATTTATCTAGGTTTATCGACCGATGGTTTAAATCCAATTGGTATGAAAGGAAAATCATATTCTGTTTGGCCCGTCATTGTGACACCATACAATTTACCTTCGGGATGTGCATGAAAAGGGAATATTTATTCCTCTCCATATTAGTGCCAGGGCCAAAACATCCGAAGAAAAGCTTGGATATTTATCTGCAACCGCTTATTGAAGAATTACAAAATTTATGGAGTGACGGCGTGGAGACTTACGATGTATCACGAAAAGAGAAGTTCACGACGCGAGCGGCCTTGATGTGGACAATCAGCGATTTTCCAGCGTACGGTATGTTGTCTGGATGGATGACTGAAGTCGGTATGTTAAGGCGGTTTCAACGCCACCGTTTGCAGCGGAAGTCGACATGAAAGTTTGGAGGGTAATGCTGCGTGTTGTCGATGTTGTGCAGCGGTGTTTGGTGAGATCGCGGAGACGATGGAGAGTTTCAACGGTGGCGTTTGAGTGAGGTGGCCCTTTCCGCATGTCGGTATTTTTCGGGATCCTCATGACCGGAGTTAAGGTAAGCTTGGAGGCTACTTTTTGGAGATATATCATTAAGATGAAGCTCGTTCGTGGGTTCTCTACAAGTTAGGTCCGTGGGAGTTTTGCGCTTGAAATCATAGCCGCCGAGACTATAGAGGAGGGGATCGGGCCCTCCGGTGAAGAATTGATGGCGCGGAAGGCACCTAAAGGGTTCGCTAAACCTAATTGGGTCTCAAAATCGGTTATAAGATTCTTCAATTTGCCTTGGTTTGGTTTTCTTTTTTACTCTTGGTTATTTTCTCGTTGTAAACCCGGTTATTTAGCGGTTTGCTCGGTTAATTTAATTAATATAATATAATTTTTTTTGAAGGATGATAGTATAAGATTTGTTAAAGACAAATAGATGCTACTTGTTTATTTTTGAGTAATTGCAATAGATCCATATCAATAATAATTAGATTAGTTCTCTCTCCTAAATCTGTTTTACCCTTCTTCTTTTATACTAACTAGGGATCGTAAGCCGGGATTTGTTTTGTATTTCGTAGTTTTTTAGTAATATAGAATATTGTGCTTTTTCGTTTTTTTCCGAGAATTTCTTAACTATTTTATATTTTTTGGCAAACTATATTATGTGTCTTTTAATTTTTTTTTTTTTAAAGGGTCTTCGTATTGAAATTTTTTTGGTTTTTCAAAAACATACAAACAACTTTTAAAACAGAAAGCAGGAAATAAAAACAAATGAAACAAAAGACCGAAAGCTCAAGCCCAAAATTAGATGGAAAGCCCAACCAAAAACTGAATCTGGTAAAAATAGATCCACCCGACACCTAAACCCTAGAGAAAACTGCACGCGCCGCCATCGCCAGAAGCTGAGGGGCGAAGATGAATCAGAGACAACCACCCAAGTTGAAGCCGCCACCAAACTGCGCGGAAGCGCCGAACCACCTACAAGCACCAAGAACAAACGGAGCAGCTTTAAGCCAGGCGTAGAACTAGGAAGTGAAGACCCATCCACTCCACCACTATTGTCGGTCCACCACACCCACGGTGATGCCTAAGCTAAACGGAGGAGGCGGATCCAAACCGCCACAGTCATCGCTGGTCCACGAACTCCGCCGCGAAGCCTCCTTCCCCTTCCGCCGCCGTCCTCTAACGGGCAAGAGAGGAAGAGAGAGCAACCCAACGCAGCATGCAACCGCCAAACCAATCTCGCCACCAACCCGAAGCGCGAACCCGACCACCGCCGGACCTAGATCTGGAAGGGAGAAGAGCCCACAAACACCTGGAGAGCTTAGAAGGAGAGCCAAGAGAAGCGCGCCGAGGACACAAAATCGCCGGATCTGGTCTTCACAGATCCGGGACTGCAGAAGCGACACCACCGAGAACTCTCCACCGAACCGACGCGACCCAACACCCGGAGAAACCGCCTCACCAGCATCGCAGACCCGAGAGAAGCCAACCGCAAGAGGAGCACCAGGCTTGAGAAGAGAAAAAAAGAGGGTTAAAGCCCTCTCACGGTGCCGACAAGGAGAGTCGGACACCGGAGAGGCAAGCAGCGAAAATGAAAAGGCGTCTTCAAGAGAGAGCTTTTGGAGAGAGAAAAAATTATTGTATGTTTTTAAAATTTTATATAAAATTATATGTTTTAGATTTTTTGTGGTTTATTCGTACTTGATATTTCTTTTTTGTATAGCTTAAGTAAATATTTGTTTTTGTTATAGGGTTTGATTCTTTTTCCGGGAGAACATTTTTGTTTGGGCAATTTGTATTTTTTTTGCCCAATTAGTAGGTTCATTATCAATTATTTGTACCATGAAATGTTTTTATTATTTTCTGGTTCCACATTTAAACTTCATCTCTCTTTTTTCCATAAATCGGGCATATGTGTTTTATATATTCACTTGTATACTTGTTTTTTCTAAGAGATTTCGAGGTATGGCACTTGCTCTCCTCTTGGCAGCCTTCTTTAAGTAGGGTTCTTTCTCCGCTAACGCTTAGAAATTCCTAGAGATATCGTAATTTATTTCTGATTCATATATGCTAATTATTTTTATTTAAGTTTTCTTTATTTTTTTAATCTTCAATTTTTTTTTGATCTAATTTGAAATATCTATATTTTTGCGTAATAAATATCACTATGTTTATCTTTTCGGAATTAAAATGTATAAGTATTTTTATATTTTTAGTAATAAAACTAATGTAGACTTATTTATGTAGATATTTAGATTTAATATTTTTATTTAATAGTTTTTGTTAGAAATAAAAATTTAAATATATAATAAAAATTGATATTAATGAATTTTTGTAAAGTTCACTTTAAAAATAATTGTGATGATGTGGACAGCTTAGAGAGAGTGCAAAAATTCACCTATTATATATAAGACTAGTATGATTCGCTCGCACCATGTGCGAACAAAAATATTATTAAAAATAATTTTTTAAAAAATATAAAATTATCAAATAAATTTAAACAACTATAATAATATTATAAAACCTATATAAAATTATTAATAATTAAATATACATATACCATTCTATTTAATAAGATATTTTATAATTTATTATAAATAAAATTATTAATAATAAAATAAATTGAAATTAAATATTTTTATGTATAAAATCAATACATAAATATATTTTTTAAATATATTAAAATTTATATATAGAAATTCAAAATTTATATAAATAATACAAATTTATTATATAAAATCCGAAATAATATTTATTAATATTTAAAAATATTCATAATATTTCATATTTGTTAATATTAAAAATATTCATAATATTTCATATTTATCAATTTTACTAATTTTTTATTAAATAATATGTATATCTCTAAAATAAAATAATAAAAACATTTATCATCTTATCTTATTTTTTATTTTATTTTATTCAAGATTGTGTATATCTACAAAATAAAATTTAATTTTTTTCATAAATATTTCATATTTATCATCTTATTTTTTGTTAAAGTTTATGTATATCATAAAAACATAATAAAATTATCAATATAAATTATGGTTAACACAGTAATTAACCTAATTTCATTAATGGCAAATTAGTAATCAACCATTTTGAAAGTGAATATGAGGCCAAAAGCACTTCCCAATTAATATAAAGATTACAAGAAACATTTCTTTCTCTTTCTCATCCAACCACCATTTACTAAGAAGAATATGATGGAAATAGATCATGACTAACAAAGTTACCACTCAAATATCATAGTATATAACGAGGTTAGTTTACTTGTTTTTGGATCCCCTTTACCCAAATCGAAGGAAACATTTAGCATTGAGGGGACAGTACCAAAGACCGGAGTAGTAGTTTGTGAACCAGCTGCTTTCCTAGCAGCAGGGTTAGTTTTGAGAGTGGAAGAGTTCTTAGGCTTCACCACAGTATACTTCTGTTGCACTGTAGCTACAAATCTAGAACCAGATCCCACAATGTTGATTATCGAGCCATTAGGAACTTGCCAAGGGATAGCAGCCTCCTTTGGAGAGGCAGTAATGGAAGTATCCATAGGAGAAAACTCATTAACCGCAGATTTTTCAGAAGAAGAGGACTGTAGATGAACAGTAGTTTGTTGAGGAAGCTTGCCATGAGGAAGAGGTGGAAAGGAATCCATCCCCAGTGCAAGGTCAGGAGGATCCGGAGGCAAAGGCGGAGGACTTTTACAAGGTGTGACCGGCGGCGGAGAGGTGGAGGGACGACCCTTCGGGAACCATTGGTTGAGCATAGGAAAATGTGCAAGAGAGAGAGTATTTGACTATTCTCTTTTTTTTTTAATTACCACTTATTGTTTACTTGTTATCGATATAATCTTATATATAATAGGAGCAGCTTCTCTCCTCCTATGCAGCCACGTCACCCTTTTCTCAATTTGTGTTTTGGGCTAATTTTCGTAACTCATCCCAAAACTAAATTAAGCCCATTTATTGTTAAATTTTCTGGGCTCATTAACCCTAACCTTCTGCATTCCGTCCCCCCAGCTTCAAGCCGCCGTTTCCTCATCGCTGTAATGGCGAATCTCCGTTACAGATTCATCATTACCTTCATGGTCTTTTGTTTTCCTCCCATCTCCTTCATGTAAACGCGTCTCCAATCACATCATTCTCTCATACCAACCCCATACCTCTTCGCTCTCATATATAATACCCATGGCTTCATCCGTTTTCTTACTATTCAACCGATATGTGGACCAGAAGTATCGGTCATCTTCGGGCCGGCCAAATATTCTCGCTTTCATGAAATCGAAGCTCGCTTTGTTAGTCTCCCACGAGTTATCGCTCCCAGGTGCTGATTTGATATGATTTTGCCTATTGTGTATTTTTGGGTTCTCTGTTGGTTCTGGGAAAAATCCTTTTTATCCTTTTTTGTTCTACCGCGATGATGGAATTTGTGTGACGTAGGTGGAGCTTTGCTGTTGATGGAATTGGCGAATTTGTTAAAAGGAGTTGGTGCTCAAGTTTTCCGGATCACTAATCAGAAACCACTCGAAGAAAATCAAGCTATCTACAGTCTCGAACAAAAGATTTTAGATCGAGGAGTGCAGGTTTCAAGTCCCTTTTTTCTCACGCATAATCTTCTGATCTGTTTCACCTCTCATATGGCTCCTCACGACAAAATTGAGTAACTAAAATTTTTTTCTGCTCGGTCAGAACAAAAGAAGGGACTGCACTATCATAATTTCTGATGTAATATTTGAACATGGTCATGCTTTTGAGGTAAGAATTTGTGAATTGAGCTTTACTGTATTCCCGTAGATATTTATTAATCAAATATATGTTTTTTTGTTTGTTTGTTCAGGCCTTTAAGATCTTAGTGATAGATCCTGATTCTGTGGGATTCCCTCACCCGTGAGATCAAAGAAGTTGGCATGATGGGCAGGAGGTATACTTGGTTCTCTGGTTTTGTTTTCAGTTGTTAGTACAAACTTTTGTTGGTGCTAACTTCCCTAATTTGTAGATGACTAGAGTTGTACATGTTGTTACAGAATAAGTGAAAGATGCACTTTGAAGAACATAAGGATGAGAATGGCACCACCACCGATGAAAATCCGTACATATATCGAATAGAAATGTTTTAAGTTTGATGGAGTTGTTCACATTAAGGTCGTAAACCCATTTTAAGGGATTATTTATAACTTAAGAAAATAATATATTATGATGTCATTTGATTCTCACACATGCTTGCAATTTCAGGAGGCCATGAGGAAGGCTGAAGCTGCTGGGAACGAAGACTGTCCTGTTAAGATTAAATAGGTTGCTCTACCTCTGTATGTCCGTACTACTCACACTCTTGAAAAGGTTAGGCAATTTACTATCTTGAAATTATGATTTACATGATTGCAACTTTGCATGATCTTTATAGCAAACACCATTTAGCAAGGAAAGCAAATGCTTAAGATAACACATACATAAACTAATGTTGATTGACCTCTTATTTTGCTTATTATTTCTTCTATCTTAGTGTGAAATTTCTGCCTCCAGGTCATCTCTGCAATGAGTCAGAAAGCCATAGATACGGCGCTCATGGCAGATTTGATTGTTCTAAATATTGTTGCGTTTGGGAAATGGCTCGATGCAGTTCTCAAGGAAAATGAGAGGGCACTATTTCAAATCAGATTTGGACAAACACCTCCCCTTTGTTGCAGGGGAGATGATTGATTGTCAGTGGTAGCAGAGGCTTCTCTTTTTAAAAAGCAACAACATGATCTACGGCCTCAAAATTGGAATCATCATCATATGGATATTATTATTATTAGCCCTAAAGCCATCGAAACTCCGGGGACAAACCAAGGCCATAAAGACTGGTTATACTCTGATTCAACTGTTGTAACCACTGGTTTGAGATCAAAAAGATATTCTTCCAATATGTGTATCTTTGGACAACAGTTATATCTGATTCAGTTACTCTGCTTCTCAGATATGTATAGAAAAATAATAAGAGAGCAAAAGATACACAAAATCACCGGTCCTCCGCGCGTGCGCGGGGGTTGCAAATCAACTAGTATTATGTAATATGTCACAATAACTGATTTATTTGTTAACATGTTATATTGAATATTAATGTGCTAATAATATCAATATATTGTTTTTTTTTTTTAGACACGTGGTATCCCATCGGCTGTCTAGGCCTCAAGACTACAGTCCATGTGCGCGCCCCGTTTCATCCGCAGTTCTTTGGGGTGGCCGGGGCTCGAACTCGTGATGGCGGGTACTTCAGCTGGGGATCCTTTACCACCAGAGCTAGAGGCTCCGGTTAATATCAATATATTGTTGTCGTTACAAAATACTCCCTTTGTTCCTAATTGATTGATGTTTTAGGATTTTCACACATATTAAGAAGACAAATTAAAACATGTTCATAAATGCATCGTTTTTTGTTATTTACAGTTTTCTATAATTTTAAACCAATGACAATTTAATAAATTTTATTATCTCTCTTGAAGTTTACAATTTATCATCATTAATGGATAAAAATGCATAGAAAACATAAAACATCAATCTTTATGAAACAAAAATAAAATCTAGAAAATCAATCTTTTAGGAACGGAGGGAGTAACTGATACTATTGTTGGTATGATATAAGTGTAAGATATTGTCGTTAGCAAGTTAATGAAAATAATATATATATATATTATGTTAGCATGGTATAACTTATAAGTGATCGATATCATTGTTAACATGATAATATTTAACATAACATCAGCGATGAATAATGTATGACAGTTTGTATGAAAGTGTTATCGGCAGTGATAATCTTGTAATTAATTCAAAAAGGAAGGCTATTATGGTATTCATATTTTTCTTTTTATTAATTTTCTTTGTAATCATTAATGGTACAAACTTAATTTTTTATTATAGATGTTATATTAACTAAAATCACTCATTTTAAGTAATTAAAGTCTTCATTTGGTTAATAAATGAGAGCAAGTCCATCAGCGTTTCTTAGCCGTGGGTCTCTTAAAAAATAATGTTAAAATAATGTGGGTCCCACGTGGGACCCACTTTTTTTTTAAAAAACCATATCCCAAATGCCTTGTCTAAGGGACGCTCTTTGGCTCTGTCTCGCCACGTGTCGACCACCCATTGGTCGACTTTTTTTTTGTATTTTTTTTTTTTCGACTTCAAAAAAAAAAAAAAAAATTAATAATAAAAAATGAGAGGGAAGAGACTCACCTCCGGTCCTCTGATGGAGGTGCTCTGAGAGCTAGTTGTGGTGCAGCTGACTAAGTACAATAAATGTGGCGACGACTACGACTCACCAGTTTTCTTCAATGTACATATTTGTACATAAAAATGATAGTATAAGATTTATGGGCAATTGGCAAAGTTGACAAAAAAAAAAGATCGTTTAAAATCAACATACTAATAGAACTAAGGTCTATTGACAAAAAAAAGATATAGAACTAAAATTTCTCAAAGTGTTGATACTTCAGTTTTTTTAAGATATAAGACCAGGTCCATTGAGGGTGCCTTAACAATTTTGGGCTCGATTTCATAGGCTTTTTTGATTTAAAATAAATGGAAATGGGTATTTATCTTAAGAGTCGTTCCTTATTTTAGGGACTTACGTTACCGTCTCTAAATGACGTGGCAACCCACTGATTAATGATGAAGTCGACCGCTTGGTTGAGGAAGAGATGCGTCGGAGGTGAATTTCTCAGGGATTTGTTCGTGTCAGCTCAGCTCTCATCATCTTCCTCGGAGACTACTGCGATCGTGGACCGGAGACTCGAAAAGTCATCGACTTTTTAATCTCTCTACCGGAGAAACATCCCGACCAGACCCACGTCTTTCTCGCCGGAAATCACGACTTCGCCTTCGCTGGGTTCTTGGGTTTGTTGTCCCCTCCTTCAGATGGATCAGATATGAAGGATACGTGGAAGGAGTACGAGGATCGATTTATGATGCTGGCTCTACTTTTGAATCGTATGGCGTTCCTCATGGATCTTCTGGTAAGATTCTCAATCAATGTGTTCTAGGCTCTTCTCGTTGGTTATAGTTCATAATTAGTAGTTGAATTTTGGTTGAAACTGTAAATTACGTCAAATGATGTTGTGAATTTGGTGATCAGGCAATGTTTGGATTTGTTCAAATTGAATATCTCCAGATTTGTAGTTTTCATATTCGAATGATTCTCATCTTTCTGCTGGTGAAATTATGACAATTTAATGTTGTTTGTATTGGTTTTGAAACTTGTTTGTTTTCTTCTATTTGATAGATTTGATGAAGGCTGTACCAGAGAGTCACAAGAAGTTCTTGGAAAAACGTTTGGGACATCCCACAGGAAAAAAAAACATGGAAAAGAAACCAAACTTTGGTGTTAAAGATCTTTGTTTCAGTTTGGAAATCTGTTTGTATGTTTTTGTTTTCTCTGAAACATTTTTTTCAAGAGCTGGATGGTAAAGATACTGTTTTAGTTAGCGGGCACCATGGGAAACTTCACATCGATGGCTTGAGAATGATCATCGATGAAGGTGGTGGATACCCGGAAAAACCAGTGGCTGCAATTGTTCTTCCTTCTAAGAAGATTATCCGAGACACTGATGATGTTTCTAGTTGAGTTTCTTTTCTTGGATCCTTTGTAACAAACTATATTTTCATTCCAAAACAAAAATAATACAGGTTACACCGTTAACTTTTACAAATAAGAGTTGTCTCTTTGGAATCAGAGATTGTGGAGTTGGAGAGACACATGGATGGGTATCACCAATGGAGACTCAAATAAAAATGATCTCTTAACTATTATTAACTAAAACAAATATCAATAAAATATGATTAAGAAACTCACATTGGATAACACCAATGTGGGTGCTCTAAGAGATTGACAATTCAATTAATGAAAAAACTGCGATAACCAATAAAAATATTTTACTTGTACACCTAAATAGACACCTCATTTTAGAAAGTTGTGGACATGTTTAATTAATAAAAACATTAAACATTTCACTTGTACATGTAATACACACTTCATTTTAAAATATTTCAGTTCGATTCCCAAAGCGTATAGAATTACTCTGAGATTCGTATAGAACTACAAATTTGTATTGTTTCCAGTTAAATGATGCTTCAATATGCCGACCCCTTAAAGACTAATCTTGTTTGTATTTATTCAAAGAAAGGGTTAGGCGGAGAAGACTTTTCTCTGTCTCTTTCTCCAGGTTGCCCTTTTCATAATTCTTTCGCCTAACCTTGTTTTGTCCTAATTTTTATTCATGTTGTTTAGTTTAGTGGACTTTATGTTTTTTTTTAGTTTTTAATTCTCACCAAGTTGATTCTGAATAATTAAATTATCCTAAACCGGATCCAGTTTCCTTTTGAATCCGATCTCATATTAGATTTGACTTTTTATTTGCAGACTAATATTAAAACAGATGTCACGATCTCATATTAGATTTTCAACTATTAACAAAAGTGTTTGATAATTTAATATGTGATTCATTGTATTAATTTGTTTTTTTTAGTTGTTTCTTTCTGGTATAAGTGGTCATTACATCGTAATTTCTTGTTTAAACTTAAAGCTAATAAAGCGGATATGGTCCTCAGGAACTTACTATGTAGATGTATGCATATGCGGAGAGAATTAAACGCTTTGGCTGCTTTTATCGGCTAACATTGGCGGCAAAATATAAAATTTTCTAGTTAATTAGCGATAAAATGTGATAAGTAAACATTAAGATCGAAGTATTCGTTTCAAGTTTTTAGATTATGGATAATGGATATTTAATATTGGATATTTGGATAACTCTATTAGATATATCCATTAGAGTATCTGTGGATGATGAAGAAGTCATATGACAATCATGAGAAAATGTCATTTGGAATGCATTATTGCTATCATGAAAGCAAATGGGCAAACGTATATGAAAAAGATACTTCTCTCACATTTTAATTTATTCCAGTAGTTGTGACTGAACTAAGAAGTTCAATCTTTGGTGGGGAACCATTTAAGAAAAGTAAAGCCGTTTAGGATTTATCCACGGATGTGTGTTTTGAGTTCAAATTACAAATTGATGCCCCAAATCTCTTTAAAGAAGATTATGTAACAACCTTCAATCGAGTTACATCAATATGTCGTGTCTTGAAATCTTTGGACTATGTGGCATGTATGATTCTAAAACTCATTCTTCATCAGCATGTAACAGTGCATCCCATATAGTTAATTTTTGATACAGAGGATAGATTTAGTTTCTATACTTAGTGAAGGGAAAAAATCACTTGCTTATGGCATTTAAATTTTATAAAAAAATTACCAGGCTTACATATTCACAAAATATATTATTTTACAGCTCCTACAAACAAATAACTTTTTATAAGTTTTAGTTTTTGAGGTTAAATAATCAATATATATATATATATATATATATATTTTCTTCTATTCACAGTTTAGAGTTCAAATCAATTAATAGGCAATTTGTAAACCCTATTTTCTTTTTCTTTTTTTGTGCAATGTAAACCCTATTTTCTCAAATGCTAATGAAAGACAGCAATATGGGGGGAAATCTACATATTATCATTTAATTTAAAAATTCAAAATTATTTTAATATTTATGTTCAAATCATTCAAAAGTATTCAAAATTTGATTGATTTACAATTAAAATCCATTTTGAAACATATTGTTAGATTTTAGCATGTTAGAAAAACAAAACAAAAATATTTAAACTACTATAATGTATGTTTACCTTAGTTGTTTTCAATTTAGTATCTTATAATAAAAAAAATCTATCACACCATTAAAGAATTTATTCTTTGAAAAGTAAAAATTATACTCTAAATATATAATTTGATATTTTGAAAGAATATCATAATAAAACTACCAAAGAAACTTTACAAAAAAAATAGTTATTTATTTAATAAATACAAGATTAAAACAAAATACGCGGCGTAGCGCGGGTATTAACCTAGTAGACTATAAAGAATCCAAACAATTAGAGAAATAATCTGCCACATAAAGTCCAAGATTTTTCTTAATCTCTTAAAATCTAAGTAGCATGAAAGCTTTATTGGATTACTGCTTCCTTAACTTAGAATCGGAAGTTTGTGAAAAAAATAAAAATTCGTTTTTAATATGTTTAAAAAACAGTTTAAAATGCATTAAAAACTTATATTTCCATTTGAAAATACCGATATCGTAAAGAAATAAAAAAGTATAGAGTTATTTTATATATTTTTATTTTATAAAAGTCCAAGATCTAGAGTAAATAAAAGCATATATATAATTGAAACTAAAAGTAAATACTGATATTTATGCATAATATATTTCATTTTATTTACAAAAAATTATTTAAATGGATTGTTTTAATCATTTGTAATGAAGTGATTTTAATTGTTTGGATAATATTATTTTTTAATATTTGAATCTTTTGATCATTGTTTACAACATATTTTGTGGTCATCTTATTTGATATTATTACTTAAGTTTGAGTACAACCATTTTGATATTTGATTTTGAATCATATAAGTTTTAGTTATTGGTTTTACAAAAATTAACATATTAAATTTGTAATAGACATGTACACGTTGTATATATATACTGTATATACATGCTTTTAACACATATTTGATATTTTATGTTTATTAATAAAAAGTGGCTTTTGTAATTCCATATAATTCTGCTTCGGCATATCTGTTTATGATTGATTTCATGTAATCTACCTTAAAATATATATATTTGTTTATTCAAGATCAATTCTAATGTACGTCAACAAAATTTACATGAGAAAATGAAAATGAATAGAGAACACATTTCGCCACTAGACTTTGTTAGCTGTCGTCTTGCCTCTTTGGTGGTCGGTCTTCTTGACGGCGCCGGGGAGGATTTTTGTCTTAGTCTTTCTGTTTTCGGCGTAGATCTCTCTTGTTGACCTTGTCATCGGCCGGTGACGGTGGTTTTGTGCTCATCTCCCGCGGTTGGTGCAGAGGTGTTTCACGGTGAGTGGTTTGTCTCTCGGTTGCGGGTTCGTCTGATCCATCGGCGGTGAGTGGATCTTTAGTGTCTGTCTTCTTTGGCCATGTCTCTGTGGTGTCCTTCTTCTTCTCAGGAGGCCTACAGCTTGTGATTTGTTTTCCGTGACGCGAGTGTGGGTTTGTGTTGGGATTATGTCCTGAAATCACATTGTACTCACTCTAGAGATAGTTGTATTGTCGAGATCGGACAATTCATGTGATACTAGGTAGTCATAATGCTTTGTTAGAAACCGCTTATGACAAATAAGTTGTAACTCAATTCTGGTATCGTGTGAACCTACAGGGTCACACACCTAAGCAAGTTGGACATACTCTGCATGGGATTGATCATTGGCATATGGTCTGATCGATGTGTATTAGATACACATTGAATTTGAGTTTCAAAGGGATGTATCGATTGACACCATTGGGTGCGTCGGTCGATACAAGACGTGTGTCGATCGACACCAGTGGGTGTGTCGGTCGACACAATGGCGAAACCGAAACTGATGTTTCGGTTCACCTCGAGGTCAATGTATAAACATGTTTTATAAATCCGACCGAGGGTGTGGAACACGCGCTCCGCCCAGACACCTTTTCTCAGAGAGAAAACACAGAAACCTCTAGAAACCAAAATCCCAGGGAGATCCGAGCACCGGTACTAGCATCCCGGCGGATTCCAGCTTGTGTGCGTGTGGACTAAAGTAGAGGCGCAACATCTGAGGAGCTCTAGAGATCTCGTTTACCTGACCCTATTCCGCTGCCAGAACAAGGTAAACGCTAGATCTATCCATGATTCAATTAACTAGACCCTAGATCCTAGGCTATCTGGAACATGACAGCAATTCCGAATCTGGTAGAATTGGCTCCAAGTTCCAACAGTGGTATCAGAGCCTTAGGGTTATCCATTGAATCAGCCTGTTTAATTGAATCTAATGAATTGAATTCGCTCATAATAGTTTTATGAACAATAGCATGTTAGATCGATTGAAACAAAATTTGGATTCTGTGTTTTCGCACAGTGTCGATCGACACACTGGGTGTGTCGGTCGACACAGAGTGGCGAATTCGACAGAATCGGTGGCTAGGGTTTTTCGCGAAGAAAAACCGAAAGCCTACTGTGTCGATCGACACAGGTTGAGTGTCGGTCGATACAGAGCAGATTCGGCCCAGTGTCGATCGACACAGGTTAGTGTCGGTCGACACATACCTAGCAAATGGTTAATTGGTTCAATTGGATTGAACCGGTTATCATGCTTGGTTAAGTCCGAATATATCGGTTTAAATTGGATGAATTGGTTCAATTGGATTGAACTGATTATCTCAATTAGCAAGAACCGATGGAATTAATCAGTTTGATTGGATAAGTCAGTTCAATTGAATTGGACTGGTTATCGTAATTAGTTGAAACTGGTTAAAACGGTTTGAATTGGATGAATTGGTTCAATTGAATTGAACCGGTTATCAAAACTGTCTTCGGTTAAGGTCTATGTCGACCGTCACACACGGGTTGTGTCGATCGACATGACCGGTTCGATGAACCGGGTTAATTGGATTAACCGGTTATTGAAATCCGGTTTTGTTTGGTGGTGTCGATCGACAGACGTAGTCTACGTCGATCGATACAGTGCTCGAAATTCTGGTCATTGAACCTTGAATTTGCAGAAGCCAAACTCGACCTAAACCTTGATCAAAGCTTAGCTTCAATATGGTCAACTGTCAAGACTCATTTCGTTGTGTGATGGTCTAGCCAAGAGCTTGGTGTCCACAATTACGTGAGTAAGGCAGATAGTTATGTTGATAGATTTGCAGTGCTAAACATCAACAATAACATGACCTAAGAGATTGATCTGTTAAACTTTTTGGGTTTTAGTTTCCTCAACTAAATATCAAGTAACCTTGATGTCTTGCCAAATCTTTTCTACTGTCAATACTCGTGTCGTTTGTTGGATAGTCTTGGAGTCCTTGGTATCCACTGCAACATGAGCAAGGCAGGTGGTCATTGACAGACTTGCAGTGCGACTGTCAGTGATCACAAGACAAAAGAGATTGGTTATACTTGACTGGGCCATCAGAAGTTCTGGGCCCGGAGACATCAGAGTGGATTAGACATAGTTTGTCTCATCCACAACCAAGAGTTGTACTGAGTACAATTAGCAATGATTTGCTTACCTAGATAACTAAAGTTTGGGTAATGGCGAGTCGCCCACTCAGATTTTGGTGAAGTATGGATCTTGGATCATTGTATTCATAGAGGAAACATTGTTTGAATATAATGCGAGTTCTCTTATTAGATAAGATTTCTCATGATATACGTAACTAAATCTTTGTTTTTCTTGGATTTCAGCTTATGTCTATGACTATTTTCTCGTTGCGATCCGTCCTTGAGAAGGACAAGTTAAATGGATCCAACTTCCTGGATTGGTATCGAAATCTGAGATTCATTCTCAAGCAGGAGAGCAAGGACTATGTCCTTGAAAAGGCTCTTCCAGAAAGGCTTGGGACCAATCGCTCGCATGCAACATATAATGCTTGGAATAAGCATTATATTGATGTGGTGGATGTGCGTGGTCTGATGTTGGCTACCATGAACTCGGACTTGAAGAGTCAATACGAGAACATGAAGTCGCCAATAGAGATGATCACCAGCCTGAAACTGAAGTTTCGGGATCTGGCACGAGTTGAGAGATTCCAGATGGTGAAGTCCCTCACCGAGTGCAAGCTACCAGAGGATGCTCCAGTAAGTCCTCATGTCATTAAAATGATGGGTTACACTGATAACCTGGGGAGACTGGAATGTCCTGTCAGCTTAGAGTTGGCCACTGACATCATTCTGCAGTCACTGCCGTCAAACTATGATAAGTTCATTAAGAACTATATCAAGAAAGGCTTGACGAAGACGTTGACTGAGCTGCATGGCATGCTCAAAACAGCAGAGCAAAACATCATAAAGGGTAAAAGATTTGAGAAATCTTGTGCTGGCAAGGGTAGAGGCAGGGCCGTCCAGATTTGGAATTATGATAAGCCTGTGTCATCTTATAAGCCCAAGTCAGGCCCATCTGGTGTTAGAAAATGCTTCTACTGCGATGAGTCAGAGCATTGGAAGAGAGATTGCATTAAATTCTTGGAATATTCACAAGAGATGAAGGAGATGTATGGTACTTCTTCTTCAGGTATTGTGTTATTAATTCAAGTTCTACGTAAGTATTGGATACTAGTTGTGGTACTGATGTTTTTGAAATATGCAGGACCTAAGCGACAGTAGAACGTTGAAGAAAGGGCAAGTGGAATTGCGTGTCTGGTATGAAGCAATGGTTGCTGCATGAGCCGTAGAGATTCTCCACTTGTAGGAGCCTTTCATACTTGGTTTTTGAAATTAAGTAATTGCTACTATGTATCTGCCTTGTGCAGAAATGTCTTTCATTTTCTTGTAAAGAATTTGGATGTTTTTAATTTTGATAAAATACAAGTTTTGTTCTTTAAATCTTAATGAAATATCATATGGTAGCACCCTGTTTGGAATGGGTTTTATATCTTAAACCAGCGAAAGTTTGAAAATAACACAAATACTAATGGTTTAAGTCTGATGACTCGAACTCGACTTTTCTTTGGCATAGTCATTTAACCACATAGAGTGAAGCGGATTCAGAAGTTCCATAGTTTGAACTCATTCGATTATTAATCTTTTGAGATATGAATTCTGTTCATTGGACCAAATGACTGAGGCCCTTTTAGCAGAGCTAAAGGAAATGGGCCAGAGGCTTATTGGGCCTTACACATACTGATGTATGCGGCCCAACGAGCATTAGTGCCAAAGGAAATCTTCTGTACTTCATTACCTTATTGATGGCATCAATAAGTATGGCTGTGTTCATTTGATGAGACACGAGCAGGAATCCCTTGAGGAGTTCCAAAATGAAGTGTAGAACCGATTTGACAGAAGTATTGAGATCCTCGATTGAATCGCGGAGGAAAATACTTGAGTCAAGAATTGGGTGATCATCTGACAGAATGAATCGGATCTTATTAGATGCGCTCCGATTAATGATGAGTCACAGGAATCTTCCATAATCATTTAAGAATATGTTCTAAAATGTCTATGTTTACGCTAAATAAGTTTCTATCAGAATCAGTGAAAAACACCACATTGGATGTGGACTGGGTGATTTCCAAATTTGTTTTTCTGATTAATTGGGATTGCAAGGTTTGTGTAAGACAGTAGTCAACAAACAAACTTGAACCCATATCTGATTAGTTCTACCTCGCTGGTTGTCCTAGGGAAACCAAGGCTTAGTACTTTTGTTGTCCGGAACTGTATCTTTTGAGAAAGATCGTACTTTCAAAAAGGAATACTTTTGTTGTCCGGAACTGTATCTTTTGAGAAAGATCGTACTTTCAAAAGGGAACAGTGGGAGTAAAAGTACACATCGAAGAAATTCGATAAACACAGGAGGCTGCTCAACCTGTTGAGGGAGAGCAGCGGTGAGATCTACAAAGTGATGTAGGATCTACACTTGTGGAGCCTGAAAATCGCAGATCCGAAAGGATCCGTCACTAACTCGAGAGTGATTTCTCGTAGCCGATTGTCGTGATCTATTGATCATTGAAAAGTGACGAGCATGCGAAATTCAAAGAAGCGATGGTGAGCCCCAACTCCGAAAATTGGCTGGGTATGCATGTTAGCTTCACCAATCCATTTCTGGATTGAAGCAAACATCTTGGAGTTGGAATCAACATTCTGATAATATGGTCAAAAGTTTTGACTTGATCAGAAAAGAAATGAAACCATGCGTTTACAAGAAGACTAGTGGGAGCGTAGCTGCATTTCTCACATTGTATGTAGATAACATACTCAATCTCATAAACGACGTTCCGACGCTAAAGTCTTGTCAAGATTTGGGTCGGAAGTCAAATTCAACAATGGACATGGGAGAAGGCCGTGAAAGTTCTTGGAATTAGGATCCATTGGAATGGATCAGAAAGTCAAATTGGATCGTGTCAAAATCCTCATGTTGATAAGGTATTTGACAGTTCCAATATGCACGATTCCAGGAATGGCTTTATACCAAAGGTCTTATGGCAATAATATTAGCAAGATGAAGTGTTTTTGAACACTGGCTGAGCTATCATTAATGAGTGCGATTGCTAATGCTGCTGCAATAGAATCCATCATGAATGCCATATTTTGCGCTCGTCTAGATGCAGCTTACGCATGAAGCATGACGAGAAAATACCAATATGTTCCGGTAATAGTCACTGAACAGTTACCAGAAATATCCCAAGTGTTTGAGAAACACTAAGGATAGGTTCGTGGTGAACTGAGGAAGTGACGAACCAGTTGAAAGTAGTTAGACGGACAAAGACGATTCCCGGATCCCACCTGGTTATGTCCTTTTGTCTGAATAACGGTGCTATCTGTTGGAAAGGCTCCAAGCAATGGACCGTAGAATAGTGCTCTTATCCGAATGGCGGTGTGGTTTGTTGGAATTGTTTCAAGCAAAACACCGCAGTCTCTCCCACAACCTAAGCACGGAATTTATTCTGTTGCTGTAGGTATAAGATATCTGAAGAGATGATCTTGATTCTAGTGGGAGTAACTTTAGTTATGTTGTAATCTTTACATAGACATACTTTGGTAGTGTTTATGTAAGTTAAAACTGACACCGGTATTATTTAATTATTGGATAATTAAATAATAGTCCCAAAGTATTTTATGTTCATCTTATAGGTCATCAAGTTGAGGACTTGATCATGAAACCCTATAAGTAAAAGATGACATAAATTATGATTGTCCCTAGTCGAGGTTATTGAAGTGGGACACCAATAACCGCGCGAGACTAGCATGTGAGGTGACTGTTGGACTAAGTTTCATGGAGTCAATGATATGATTATCACAGTCAGTCACATAGATATATGTTGGTGAACATATGATCGGACATGACCCGCTTAATGAGAACTCCACAGGATAGTTATATATGTGTCATGGGAGGTTCTCATTATGACTATAGAGTATAGTCTTTAGACCTGAGTTCATCTTGCTTTCTAGCATATGAATTGGTGCGTTTTGACCTTGTCAAACGTCGTTCCGTAACTAGCGGCTATAACGGCATTGCTTATGCGTATCATGAAGTATGTGTAGAAACAGGGATGGAACAAGATGAGATTTGTCCCTCCTATAGCGGGAGATAAACATCTCAGGGCCCATCAAAGATTTGATACTGAGAAAATGCATGGCCGTGCTCAAACGAGGTGATTGTCAGTCGTTTGTTTTATCAGTATAGATCAGGAATTCGATGAACATGATGTTAGCTATAATAAGGATGACACAGTCTCTTGCCTTATTCCATATCGAGATATAGAGACGAAGGGATTATAGGAATAGGTGATTCCAGTACAAGTGGGAGATTGTTGGGATTATGTCCTGAAATCACATTGTACTCACTCTAGAGATAGTTGTATTGTCGAGATCGGACAATTCATGTGATACTAGGTAGTCATAATGCTTTTCTTGAAACCGCTTATGACAAATGAGTTGTAACTCATTTCTGGTATCGTGTGAACCTACATGGTCACACACCTAAGCAAGTTGGACATACTCTGCATGGGATTGATCATTGGCATATGGCCTGATCGATGTGTATTAGATACACATTGAATTTGAGTTTCAAAGGGATGTATCGATCGACACCATTGGGTGCGTCGGTCGATACAAGACGTGTGTCGATCGACACCAGTGGGTGTGTCGGTCGACACAATGGCGAAACCGAAACTGATGTTTCGGTTCACCTCGAGGTCAATGTATAAACATGTTTTATAAATCCGACCGAGGGTGTGGAACACGCGCGCCGCCCAGACACCTTTTCTCAGAGAGAAAACACAGAAACCTTTAGAAACCAAAATCCCAGGGAGATCCGAGCACCGGTACTAGCATCCCGGCGGATTCCAGCTTGTGTGCGTGTGGACTGAAGTAGAGGCGCAGCATCTGAGGCGCTCTAGAGATCTCGTTTACCTGACCCTATTCCGCTGCCAGAACAAGGTAAACGCTAGATCTATCCATGATTCAATTAACTAGACCCTAGATCCTAGGCTATCTGGAACATGACAGCAATTCCGAATCTGGTAGAATTGGCTCCAAGTTCCAACAGTTTGGTCACCTTCCCGATATCAGAGTCTCGCTTTGACGGTTTGGTGAGTCCGTTTAGGTGAGTCCTTGCCTTCGTTCTTTTACTTGGCCGATTGATTTGGGATGCGATTTGGGAGTTAAGTGTACATGTCAAGTTTAGGTTTTGTTTGGTCTTTGGTTCCCTCTTGGGTTCGGTTTAGGCCAATTTTATGTGTGGTTTGCTAGGCGGATTTGGTTATTTGTGGCTATAAGTTTTCTTTGGTCAGGTCTTTTTAAAGTATCTACTTCGTGGATAGGTCTTCCTGTTAGCGTGTTAGTTAGTTCGGAATTCTGGTTTCTTCAGCTTGGTTGTGGTGTTATTCGTTTAGTTGGCTTCGGATGGTGATATTACTTTTCATTGGGAGTGTGCTTTTCCTTTATGTTAGTTGTATCGGTATAGTTCATGCGGATTCTCCGATCCAACTTTAAGGAATTGGGGTTTCGGTCCTCGTCACATCTAGTTGTTCGTTGGCGACTTAGAAATTTTGGTCCTTCTTCTTCTTTGGCTTGGTCTGCATACTGCTTACTCGTGGCTTCTAATGGTAGAAAAATATAATGAGTGACAGTGGATCAGCCTCAATAAATCTTGGCTTCAAATGTTTCACTGCTTTTTCTCTCAATGTTCGGTGGTCACTGCTTCTTTGTTGTCATGTCTGATTGTTTTCGATCTAACATTTGTTGCTTATTATTTGTTGTTAGCTTTTTTTGTTTAAAGACTTTTTTTTTATGATTAATAGTTGATTTCGGTTTGCTATCTTGTGTATTTGTTGGCTCCAAGAATTTTCTTTAATCTATCGGCTTTTGGCTCTGATATCGGATTGTGATAACCGACTTTAATCTTGTTTGTTTGTATTCGACATCGGTAATGAAAAGAAAAATCTTCCAAAAAAAGAGAACACATTTATATTTGGTTTGTTTGTTAATTTTAGGTACAAAAATCTTGGTTTAGTTAACCGAAACGACATCATTTTAGTGAACATTCTCTTCAGGTTATACCAAAAGCGATGTTTCACTTCCACTCAGCTTCGTCGTTGTGGTCACTTGAGTTCCGTTCATGCGTGACATGAGAGGCTTTGCTTCTTCAGCTTCTAGAGCAGTGGCGGCAGCAGTTAAACCCTTTAAAACCCTATTTTCCTCAGGTAAACACACCAATTCTGTCGACCAGCGTTACATTTCGCAAATCATAGGGAGGAAATATTGGTTCTTGGTGTTAAAACAGGAGTTTAGTGCTCGTCGAATCGGTCTGAACCCTCGATTGGCCATCAGCGTGTTGCAGAATCAAGAAAACCCATTACATTCTCTGCGATTTTACCTATGGGTCTCCAACATCGACCCGGTTTACGCAAAGGATCAGTCTCTTAAGAAGGTTCTAGGGAACGCTCTTTTCCGTAAAGGCCCTTTATTGTTGTCTACGGAGTTTCTCAAGGAGATTTGAGATTCAGGGTATCGGATTACTGACGAATTGATGTG
Source organism: Orychophragmus violaceus (assembly GCA_030180135.1). NCBI lineage: Eukaryota > Viridiplantae > Streptophyta > Magnoliopsida > Brassicales > Brassicaceae > Orychophragmus > Orychophragmus violaceus. The sequence goes on from CM058234.1 coordinate 90,733,404, forward strand.
CGTTTTGATCGGCAGCTGGGGGAAATTAGGTTTAGCCAAATATTGTAAAGATGTTTTTGCGCAAATATCTTTCCTTGGGTTGAAATCTAGCACAAGGCTGTATAACGCAGTAATCGATGCGTTGGTGAAGTCTAATTCGCTTGATTTGGCTTACCTGAATTTTAAGAAGATGCGTAGTGATGATTGTAAACCGGATCGGTTTACATACAATATACTCGTCCATGGTGTTTGCAAGAAGGGTGTGAATTATGAGGCGATTAGATTGGTTAAAAAGATGGAACGAGAAAGGAAAATAACGAGAAGGTTTAGCCCCAAATATCTTTCCTTGGGATGAAACCTAGCACAAGGTTGTATAATGCGGTAATCGATGCGTTGGTGACATATAAAATAAAGTTTAAATGTAATATAAGAGAGCATTTTTTTAAATATACTTTTCCATTAAGATATATAAAGTAAAGTTTGGAACATTAATTGTATTAAATAGTGTTTTATATTTGAATAGGGCATACAAAAATGTTCGACCGACACTGATTTGAAACTTCTCCAAAATCCACTATTTTGAAATATCCATCTACTCCAATGATAAAAGCCATTTTGCGTGACTGAGTCTCTCTGTCTTTACCAAAAACTACTGCGACTTTCTTCTCCTCGTCAACAAAGAAACTCCCTGCGTTCACCGGAAACGCGACTTCACCAGTAAGTTGATTCATATCCACCTTTAAGAAAATCTTGTTCCACGAAGCCACTGTAGGGTCAATCTTAGTAGTAATCCATATCTCTATCTCACATGTTTCTGATTTCTGAAATAACACCGCAAGTTGCTCGTCTCTAACACTAGATAGAGTCACAGTACCCTCAGACTGAAATGGTAGACTTAGACGCGGTCCAAATCTCTCTGTTGTAAAATCAAAACCGATCAAGAAGACAGGGATGTCTACTTCATTTTCTACTTTCTCTATTTTGTTTTTATATTCTGAGTATTTGAACCCGACTCGATCCGAATGGAACCGAACCGAACTTGAATGAGTAACCGAAGACTCGGTTAAATTAGAATTTAAACTAAAAAACCATCAAATTTTAATTAATGCAATGAATAGCAAAAAAAAAAAAAACATCACGAAAGAAAACACAAAAAGTCAATAGCTTGGCGTTTTCCTTTTGACGCGTCGTGCAGGTGGTTTGATATCCGCCAAACTTGGAACATAAGAGCAGATAATTGGGTAACTACTCCAGTAATGCATGCTTGAAACTTCTCCAAATTCCACTACTTTGAAACATCCTTCGTCCCCAATGATAAAAGCCATTTTGCGTGTCTGTGTCTCTCTGTCTTTATCAAAATCGACGTCAACAAAGAAACTCCCAACGTTCATCGGAAACGGGACATAACCAGTGAGTGGCGGACCCACGTTTAAGAACATCTTGTTCCACGACGCCACTGTAGGCTCAATCTTAGTAGTAATCCATATCATCATCTCACATGTTTTCCACTTTTGAAATAACACTGCAAGTTGCTCATCCCGAACACTAGATAGAGTCACGGTATCCATAAGAGCATCGGAATGAAACGGTAGACTTAGACGCTGTCCGAATCTCTCTGCTGTAAAATCAAAACAGATCAAGAAAACAACCATGTCTTTTACTTCATCTTTTATTCTCTCTTTAGCATACCAGTAAGTATTTCCTTTGACAGACGCGCCATGTGTGTAACTCTTTATATCCCAGTCCCTACGGACACTAATGGGTACGGTAATATCCGTACGTAATTTAGAGTTGATGTAGTAGAGTTCATACCGAACGTGGTGCTTGGAAGATTGATGAAATCTCAAAATTTTGTAGCTGCGGTATGATTTGCTATTCTCGTATCCTATAGAGAATACATGGCTATATGGAACTGAGCCATATTTTATTGTTTCGAACCACCTGGCTTGACCCGAATAAGGATTCCAAACAACGAAACCAGGGTTGTTATTCATGATGCATAACAATAAACCATCGCAATGATGGACTTTATATATACCGTCTTCTGAATCGGTTAGACTAACTAGTTTACCTTCAAGGGTTATAGATGGGTCAACGCCCTTGTAAATTCCATCAAGGTTTACGTTCATCAAAGAAGCACGATGATTTGCCACAACGACCACCATAAACTCCCTTGCTGCTGCTTCTTTTGCTAGACGTAGGTGCTTCTTTAAAAAGCTTCGATTTTTGGATATAGTGTTCCACCTTTTGCAAACAAATCGTACAGCTCTCATATATTTCATCGGAACCCTAGAGAGCACCTCTTCTGCCAAATCTCTAGGAAGATCGGACAGCATCTTGAGTTCAATCAAATATCAAAGGATCGATGTAACGTAATATATTTATTAGTTACGTCAAAAAGCTCTCCGCCTTGAAAGACATGGAAACCCTAAATTAAACTGGGTCAATGGTTGGGCTTTAGATTCTAATGGGCTCTAAATGTAACACAAATTAGTTAGGTTAAACTTCAAAAGCTAAGGGTAAACGAGGACGACAAGCTAAGGGCAAACGATGACGACACACATCTGATCAGTTCTCACGTTGATTACTCGCGGTGTATTATTGTTGAAGGGTAACTTCACATCGGTAATGTGTTTAGTGACAAGGTAGAAAAGTGGTAGAGAGAGTAACGTGACTATTAGTGGCAAACGAAGTATTCGGAAATCCTCCATTAGATAGGCAGTAAATCAGAAATGTATGTCGAATGAATGAATATGTAAGTTATGAAAGTGATTACAAGTGATGTGGGTATATAATAAAAGACGATGATGAGTATTAGAAAGGAAGTTGGAAAGGTGTTTTAAAGGAGATCAAAAGAACAAAGTATTGTAGCACAGAGCCTTGAATATGACTTCTTATCTCTAAATGCAGTCTTTTCTCTCTCTAGATTTTTCTTTCCTTTTCGTAATGGAGGGTCTTGGGTATTTATAGTACTTATCTTCCCTAATTCTCGGGTTAATAGCTCGGCTCCAGATGTCCGCTAGTTATATGCTCTTTCTAGCTTGCGGCGAATAGCTTCTGTAGGTCCACGTGAGGTAGGTCGGTCTGTAGGTAATGATTGTGCCGTTTTTGCCCTTTTACTTACACACTATCCTTATTTAAATCCCACAGTATAGTTAATAAAATATGGGCCGTGTTTTTAGGAGATATTAACGGGCCTGAACCCCCTAATCTTATTTGCTGAGCCGGTTTCATGGAAAATGGGGGATGTGCCAAAGTATTTCTTCTTTGCATGTTTTCATCTCTCTCTTTTTTTTTGTTTAATTTTTGAAGAGTGCGTACACGCCGTGGTTTTTGTTCTGTCTTGCTCTCTTGAGGTCATTGCATTTTTCTAAAACTCGCGCCTTTTATCATTGACGAGGCTTACGCAGAGTCCAACGCTTCTTCTTCTTTGGTGAACAGCGATCATAGAACTTTGAAATCTCCTCATTTTATTTTTGGGTTCCCCGTTCGGTCGTCTTCCGAATGAAGATTGTTGGGAGAAACTTCGGCGGGCTGCCTTTCTTCCCGTCTCGAACCATCCCGCGATGGAGTTTCCCTTGCCGATGCATTTTATATGTGGGATGGGACTAGGGGAAAGGTTCCAACTGTTGTGCTCGGGAGAGTCGTTTAGTTTTTCGCTGCAATCGTACCGAGATACCGATCTGAATCCACCGGCTCCCTCCAATTGCCGCATGGTCTGGAGATTCGGTCCCCTTATCCTGGAAAAAGACCTTGGACTCTGTTGGTTTGGTAGATATGCCCTTACAAATCATTCTTCTCTTACGCAAATTTGGGGTTCCCTTTACCTGATCTTTTGGTGGTGTATTGTGACGCTAGGTAGAAATCTTTTACCCATCTTACTCATGTTTCTGTCTGGAATATGGTCACCGTTCTTGTTATGGAAAAAAGTCGAAGTTGATATCTCCCTTAGCTTTTTTTAGGAGATTTCATCATTTTCCGCCTTCGCAATATGGCGTTCTTCAGAAGGACTCTCGTAGGGTTCGTGACTAGCGGAACAACTTAATTTTCGTGAGGGTCAATGAGTCTTCAAACACCGAACGAGCATGATTTTTTTATCTCAGTGGAACTTGAACATGCATAGGTTCTTTGGCGTTATGTTTGACCACTCCTCAAGACTTTTCTTATTTTCTTCTATGTTTTCCAATTCGTCATCCGGTATCGCTCCTTATGCCCCCGATTTCCAAGTTGGTAAAAGAAGGATTCGAACTCTATGATGTCTTAGGTGCCTCGATCTGGATCTTGAAACAATTCGTTGCAGTGGGGTCGTGGAAAATCCAAGTTAGCCTTGTTAGGTGCCCTTTTGTGTTCTAGTAATTTCTTGGAGCCGAATTTCTTGACACCGCTTTGTTTTTACGTGTTGTTCAAAGTGACACATCTTCTTCCGTTCGATCTCTTTACGCTGCTCGACATGATCGTTTGCAGAAGATGGGGAAAGTAAATAGAAACAACAAAATTAGTTACGCTGTTATACGTCGCTCACGATTCTGATCGTCCAAGGTAGGTTGCTCAGAGACTTGTCCGGTTAGTCCGGTTCCTACCCTAGATTTGACTGAGGAAGTGGTTCTCTCAGTGGAAAATAGCCCTTCTATTCTCGAATATCCTGTTGAAACAAACACTACGCCTTCGGGTACTCCGGTTGGTCGTCAGGGAGGAGATATCCATGAGTCATCAATTCTTCTGGTTGAGGCTATTTCTGGTTCGGTCGGGGTCACAACTCGTCCGGAAGACGATTGCTTGCAAGTTCTTACTGAATCCTCTGTCGATTTTACTGTAAACCCTCTTAGTGTTCTGACCGAGCTCACAAGAGGTGCTACCGCGAGGGAGTGTGGACCTGTCCTTGGGGGTTCTGAACTTGCATAAGGTTCACTCCCTTTGGTTTTGATGAACGATGATGACGCTCCTGGTCCTGTCGCATTAGGTGCCCCCCTACCAATAAACGTTTCTTCGATGCTCCTATGGAGGACGATCGAGAAGCCAAAATGGTGGAGGGTTCTGACTTCCCCCCTTATTCTGACACCAGGAGATTTTCCTGGTTTATCCTTTCAATTTGAGAATGTGGCTTCGGTCGACGCAGGTGCTAGTGTTTCTGCTCAACTTTCCAGTCATTTTATGCACCTTCCTATTTAGTTTCCCCCCGTTGAAGAGTTTGAGGAGGCTCTGGCGTACAAGGAGATTACCCAATTTCATATAATGGTTGGTTTATGTTGCTTATTTGGTACTTAACTATTTGTTTATGACCCTTGTATCTCTTCAGGCAGGACATCAACATAATTTCATTTTCGGGCGATATGAATCAAAATTTAAGGTGTCTCAAGCTGAGTGTTTTAGGATTTGGACCAACATGGATTTAGATAGAGAGAGCAAGTGGAAAGGTTTGCAGGAAAGGTAGAGAATTTATGCGGCAATAGTTTTGAGATGTGCTACGATGTAGCCAAGCTGAAAGGTGATCTTGTCGCTAGAGGCTTCCGGTAGGGTGGAGAAAGGTCGTGTTTCCAAGTTCCGGTCGAGGATGGAGGTTTAAAAGGGGGAACGAGAAAAGGTGGTCGCAAAAATGACAGTCATTTACTCTTTTTATTCTAATAAAGTGAGAACGTACTTAGCCAATCAATACAAAGTGTGTGAGATGGCAACATAGGAGAGTCGGATGGGGGTGTTGTCGACTTTCCGGAATCCTGTGAGAACGAGGTTTTTTCAATTCTTCAAGGCAAACTCCGCCAGTACGAGGCCGAACTTGAGGATCTGAACACTCAGGCTGAAGCGAGGAAGGCGACGATCGAGGGTGATCTTGTTCCTAGGGCTCGAGCAGTTATGATTTCTTCGTTTATTCCTTAGGCTTCGTTGTATGTTTTGGACCTAATAAAATCAATTAATGTTGCTTTTTCGCTTTTTTATTGTGTTTTGTTGTATCTGGTTTGTTTTTGAGTAAGCAAGGTGGGCTCGGCTTATTTATTTTTCTTTGGGTTCGTAACAGACATGCGGGATGGGCTGCTTATTTTGTCCGTTCATTGTCAAAGGATGCGATACTGGCCCCAACTTTTTTCCCTGGATCCAAATTTTTCGGACTTAGTCCAAGGTGTGGATTATTCATGGCAAACGCGAGTGCAGAACGGAATCGTCCTTTCCTCTCCAAACCGAGTGGTTTAGACCAAGTTTGGTAGGCACTATTTATTTCACTGATGCATTTGTGGGTAACGGTGGGACGACAACTCTTTCCAGGAGGTGGATCTTTGAATAGGCCAGACCTTTAGTTTTTGGTTGTAGTTACATTTGCGCCCGTGAACACTGCCTACGTACCTTTGAGGGATCAAGACGTTCGTATTTCCCTTTTTTTTACCCGATCATGAGAGGTGCGAGCGTTGGGAAAGTTGTCGGGACAACTTCCAGGATTCTGGGGTTCATGTCGGGGGCCAACATCAAGACTCCATAGTCTGCTTGCTCGTCCTCCCTGTGAGTGTCATCGTTTCTTAGGGTATTTTCTAAAAAATGATCGATGTAGGACCTTGGGATGTCCATGCAATTTTTTTAGTCTGATCCCCATTTGTCGGTTGTATCGACGAGGACTCATCATTGATTGGTTTTTGCCTTGGTGTAATGCAGCTGCCTGATCCTCGATTATCTTAGGATTAATCCAACCGATCTCATCTATCTTTCTTTTTCTAAACAATGTTCTGTCCTGAAATTCCTCGGCAGTTATATATGTTCTGGTTTATCTTTGACCATGCTCAGTTTCAAGTCGGTTGATTCTATTCTCCGGGCAGCGTCAGCTGGTTTCGGTGATTTTCCCAAGTCTTCTTGGCAATTTTCACCTTTCTATTTTAGTTATGTTCTTAGCTATTTTCGATCTTCAGGCATGCTCTCGCTGCCACTTAGCTACCCTTGATTGTGCATATTTCGCTCGGGCTTGGGAATTTCAAACATTGATGACAGGTCGAAGGGGTCACGTTCCAAGCGTGTATCCAGAGCATTCCTAGGATTACATTGTAGATGGCCAATTTGTCTATCACGATAAATTTTGTCAGCATCACTACTTCTACGACGAGTGTTAGTAATTTGATGGTGTTAAGCGTTGTTGTGGTCTTGAAATTAAAATCGGTAAGGTGATTTACCTTATGTTTTATGGTGCTGCTATCAAGCTCCACATTTCTTAATGTGCCTTTGAATATGAGGTAATCAGAACTACATGTGTCTATTAGTACTTGCGTTACCCTGCAGTCGCCGACTATTAGTTCGATCACAAGGGGGTACTAGTATGGTTTTCCAGATTGTACATGTCCTCCTCGTCAAACGTTTACTCCCGAGCTTTTGCTGATTATTGCCTCTCTATTTTGGCCGATCCGCTCTCGTATGTTTACCGAAGGTTTGTTGTGGATTTTGAGGCCTCGCATAATCATATTTATTCTCCTTCTTGGGACGGTGCGGCACCTACTGTGTCTCGATCTTCTTGCCCTCTCTTGGCGTTTTTTATTAATCCTGCATTTTGGCTGCTAGAGTATGCTTGCTGCTGCGGGTATCGATCTCCCTGTTTTTCGGGATGCGGATCCATCCTTGCGTCAATCGGTCGATGGTATGTGTTGTTTCTAAATCTCGTTGTTCTTGTCTTGCCCGATTATGGGCTTTGGTTTCTCCCCTTTGGAATCGTAAAAGTAAAAAAATTGTGAAGTTCCTACAATCTTCAGTCATGTGGCCAGTCCTTTTATGGTAATCACAATACAATATGAATGGAGGTTTATGTATTCTTCATTATGATTTTTTTTTGCTTCCTTGTAAAGCCAGGGGAGCATCGCTGACATGATAAGTGATGGCCTTGCTGTTACGGGCTCTCATGTATTCTTTATCGAGATGTTGTCTAGGCTCACTATATTCTTCTCGTGGTTTATCCGTCATTAAGCTCATTCTTGGAGCGTGATATTTCTTGACCAAGATTTCATTTTCCTCCTCCATATCGATGAACACGGTTGCTCTATGCAAAGTGTCTTCCAGCATTTTGTGCTAGTTGAGTTCCAGATCGTCGTGATATGTTGATTCGCACCATAGAGAGTTTCTTAGTGTGATGAGTGTTATTTTATCTGGTATGGTTACTTTTTATGCTACAACTTTAAATCGATCAATAAACGATTGTAAGGATTCTTTCTGACCATGAGATAGAGAGTATAAGTCGACTTCAGTGGCCCCTTCTTTGATGTACATCGAGTAGTGTTTGAGGAAATAGATGGAGAGTTGATGGTAGATTTTGATCGAGTTGGCGTTGAGACACAAGAATGAGCTCAACGCATGGCTGCTTAGGTTTTCGACAAGATTTGGAAATAGCCGGCGTTTCACTCTTCGGGTGAGAAATGGGCGTATCCCGTGGCTATACTGAATGTCTTCGTGTACTGACGCAGATCCGAGTTTCTGTCCTAAGTCGGGAACTTAATTTTCCGTGGTGACAGATCTAGCAATTGATTATTCGTGGTGTAAACGAGGTGTTTTGCGACTCCTCGAGGACCTTGTAAGTCATCTCGCGAATCGTGTTTTGCAGTTCTAAACTAATTGCGATATCTCGGTCATTTTCGCCGATGTTGTGTTTCGAAAAGTGTAGCTGATTACCAATGGGAGAGCATGTGCACGTCGTGGGATTGGTCAGGCGTTATGACCGGGATGGCGAATAAGTTCCTCTGGAGTCGGGCAGATTCTATATATGTGTAGCTCAAGAGTCGCATCCCTGCGATCTGGAGGTGGTTGATGCGTTCGATGCAGGTTGCATGCTCGATCTCGAGCCAAATGATTCTTTCGTTGGTCTCTTTGTTCATTGCCTCCATTCGTCTGATCAGTGTGTGAAGCAATATCAGGGTATCAGATTCCGAAGATGGGTGTCCACAACATTATCAGTATGGTTTTCAGGGGGCTAGCCATTCGTATCTTGTCGTCATCAGAGTTGTCGTAAGCGGGGAGGACTAAGTCTTTTTTGTTTGGCCTTGGATGGTGTCGAAATCTCTAGGTCGAATGACTTTGGTGCTGGGCATATGGGTGTCGGGGTCTGTATGACCTAGGGCGGTTGCTGTGGAGCGAGTTTCACCGTGGAGGTCAGTATCGGGCACATTATTTTCGAATTGCCTTGTGCATATAGAAGGATCTTCAGGTCTTCATAGATGGCGCCAATTGTTGATGGGTAATTTCACACAAGGGTATTTCGGTAATTGTTTAGTGACAAGGTAGAAAAGTGGTAGAATACCATTACTTTTAGTAGCAAACAAAGTATTCGGAGATCTCCCATCTGATAAGGCAGTAGATCGAAAATGTATGTCGAATGAATGAATATGTAAGTTATGAAAGTGATTACATGTGATGTGAGTACATAGTAAAAGACGATGAGAATTATAAAGGAAGTTGGAAAGGTGTTTAAAACATATCAAGAGAACAAAGTATTGTAGTACGGAGTCTCTAATATAACTTATTCTCTCTAAATTCCCTATTCTCTCTAGATTTTTCTCCCTTTTTCTTAGTGGAGGGTTTTGGGTATTTATAGTGTTTATCTTCTATAATTCTCGGGTTAATAGCTCGGCTCCGGATGTCCGCTAGTTATCTACTCTTTCTACCTTGCGGCAAATAGATTATGTAGGTCTAGGCGAAGTAGGTCGGTCCGTAGATAACGATTGCGCCATTTCTACCCTTTGTATTTACACGCTACACTTATTTAAATCTAAAGATATGGTTAATAATATATGGGTCGTGTTCTTAGGAGATTTTAATGGGCCTGAACCTCTAATATTATTTGATGGACCAGTTTCTTGGAAAATGGGGGATGTGCTAAACCCACCACCAATAATTATGAAAATGAATGATTGTAACAATAACACTTTGATATACTTATGCTGAAATTTGACAATCATATAGTTTTAATCTATGGATCATAGAGTCCAGGATTTGTTATTAATCGATTATACATTACAATTTATAATGTCTTGTTATTATGTTCCTATAATCTATGGATCATAGAGTCCAATATTTTGCAGAATTTAAAATCTAAGTAGCATGGAATTTCATCGGATGACCATTTTAGAATCAGAAGTTTGTGAAAGTTGTTAGAAACTTGCATTTAAAATGTTTCAATTTCTTTTAATAAAAAAAACACATTGGAAATTTGTGCTTTCGTTTTGAAACATAATATCGTAAATAAATAGGAAATGTAAAGTTATCATTTATATGTTTCTTATTTTACAAAAAGTTCAAGATCTAGGGTAAATAAAATCATATATAAGAGATTAAACTAATTGTAAAATTGATGTTTGTGTATAATATATTTTATTTTCATTTGAAAAAACAAAATTTTATTTAAATAGACTGTATTAATCATTTATTATATATTAGAATTAATTAATCTAATTAGTTGTATAATATTATCTATGTAAACTTGAATCTTTTAGTAATTTTCACGACAACTTTTGAAGTCGTTTTATTTGATATAGTTAATAAGGATGAATACAACAATTTTAATATTTTGTTTTTACTTACATAAATTTAAATTATGTGTTTTACAAAAATTAATATTATTAAACACGTATTTCTTTTCTATATTTTTTTAGAAAATCGATTATGCGATTCTATATAATTCTTCTTTCATATATTCACTTATGATTCCATGTAACCTACCTCAAAATATATATTTGTTTGTTTATGTTCAATTCTAAATTTCTAAAATACATTTACGAAATTTACAAGAGAAAATGAAATTGAATAGAGATCACATTTGTATTTGATTTGTTTGTTAATTTTACTTTTATCATCAAAACGACATCATTAATAAAAGTTTTCTTGAGGTTAAAAGCGATGTTTCACTTCCACTCGGCTTCGTCGTTGTGGTCACTCGAGTTCCGTACAGGTGTGACATGAGAGGCTTTGCTTCTGCAGCTTCTAGAGCAGCAGCGGCAGCACAGAAACCCTTTAAAACCCTATTTTCCTCAGGTAAACCCATCAATCCTATCGACCAGCATTACATTTCGCAAATCATAGGGAGGAAAGATTGGTTCTTGGTATTGAAGCAGGATTTTAGTGCTCGCCAAATTGGTCTGAACCCTCGATTCTTCATTAGCGTTTTGCAGAATCAAGAAAACCCATTACATTCCCTGCGATTTTACCTATGGGTCTCCAACATCGACCCGGTTTACGCAAAGGATCAGTCTCTTAAGAACGGTCTAGGGAACGCCCTTTTCCGTAAAGGCCCTTTATTGCTGTCTACGGAGTTGCTCAAGGAGGTTCAAGATTCAGTGTATCGAATTACTGACGAATTGATGTGTGTGTTGATCGGTAGCTGGGGGAAATTAGGTTTAGCCAAGTACTGTAATGATGTTTTTTCCCAAATATCTTTCCTTGGGATGAAACCAAGCACAAGGCTGTATAACGCGGTAATCGATGCGTTGGTGAAGTCTAATTCGCTTGATTTGGCTTACCTGAAGTTTAAGCAGATGCGTAGTGATGATTGTTCCGGTTTACATACAATATACTCGTCCATGGTGTTTGCAAGAAGGGTGTGATTGATGAGGCGATTAGATTGGTTAAACAGATGGAACGAGAAGGGAACAGAACGAGAAGGTTTAGCCCCAAATATCTTTCCTTGGGATGAAACCTAGCACAAGGCTGTATAATGCGGTAATCGATGCGTTGGTGACATATAAAATAAAGTTTAAATGTAATTTAAGAGAGCATTTTTTTAAATATACTTTTTCATTAAAATATATAAAATAAAGTTTAGAATATTAATTATATTAAATAGTGTTTTATATTTGAATAGGACATACAAAAATGTTGGACCGACTCCGACTTGAAAATTCTCCAAAATCCACTATTTTGAAATATCCATCTACTCCAATGATAAAAGCCATTTTGCGTGACTGAGTCTCTCTGTCTTTACCAAAAACTACTGCGACTTTCTTTTCCTCGTCAACAAAGAAACTCCCTGCGTTCACCGGAAATGCGACTTGACCAGTAAGTTGATTCATATCCACCTTTAAGAAAATCTTGTTCCACGAAGCCACTGTAGGCTCAATCTTAGTAGTAATCCATATCTCTATTTCACATGTTTCTGATTTCTGAAATAACACCGCAAGTTGCTCGTCTCTAACACTAGATAGAGTCACAGTACCCTCAGACTGAAACGGTAGACTTAGACGCGGTCCAAATCTCTCTGTTGTAAAATCAAAACCGATCAAGAAGACAGGGATGTCTACTTCATTTTCTACTTTCTCTCTAGCATACCAGTAAGTATTTCCTTTGACAGACGCGCCATGTGTGTAACTCTCTATATTCCAGTCACTACGGATAGTAATTGGCACGGTAATATCCGTACATGATTTAGAGTTGATGTAGTAGAGTTCATACCACATGTGGTGCTTGAGAGATTGATGAAATCTCAAAATTTTGTAGCTGCGGTATGATTTGCTATTCTCGTATCCTATAGAGGAGACAGAGCTGTACGGAATTAGGCCATAATCTATTCTTTTGAACCACCGGGTTTGACCAGAATACGGATTCCAAACAGCCAACCTCGAGTTGTTTTTCATGATGCATAACAATAAACCATCGCAGTGATGGACTTTGTATATAACGACTTGATCTGAATCGGTTAGACTAACGAGTTTACCTTCAAGGGTTATAGATGGGTCAACGCCCTTGTAAATTCCATCAAGGTTTACGTTCATCAAAGAAGCACGATGATTTGCCACAACGACCACCATAAACTCCCTTGCTGCTGCTGCTTCTTTTGTTAGACGTAGGGGCTTCTTCAAAAAGCTTCGATTGAATAAAGTGTTCCACCTTTTGCAACAAGATCGTACAGCTCCCATATGTTTCATTGGAACCCTAGAGAGCACCTCCTCTGCCAAATCTCTAGGAAGATCGGACAACATCTTGAGTTCAATCAAACTTCAACAGGATCGATGTAATGTAACATATATATTAGTTACGTCAAAAAGCTCTCCGAGTTGATGAACGACATGGAAACCCTAAATTAAACTGGGCTAATCCTGGGCTTTAGATTATGATGGGCTCTAAATGTAACACAAATTAGTTGGGTTAAACTTAAAAAGCTAAGGGCCAACGAGGGCGACACATCTGATCAGTTCTCACGTTGATCGGTCGCTGTGGGTTATGAAAACGAATGATTGTAACAATAAAATTTTGATATACCTATGTTGAAATTTACAATCATATAGTTATTAATCGATTATATATTATAATTTATAATGTACTAGATTTTGATCCGCGCTTAGAAAGCGCGGGTTTATTTTCTTTATAAATTTTAATTTTTTTGTTTATTTTGTTCATAGTAATTTAGATTTTTAATTACGTAATCTAATTTTGATTATAATTGTTTAACCCGTATTATAAAAAGTGAGTTAATAATTTAGATTATTTTAAAAATGAATTGTGTGTTATTTGGGAAGAGATACTAAAATAACGATTTCACATTATATATTTTAATCCGTGTTGTATCGTAAGATCATGATTTGAATATATATATATATATATATATATATATATATATGTGTGTGTGTGTGTGAAAACAACCATTGTAAAAGTTATGTGGTATAAGTTTAATATATATATATATATATATATATATCTGTGTGTGTGAAAACAACCATTGTAAAATTTATGTGGTATAAGTTTAATTTTATTGCATTTATCTAAATATTATGTTATATAACAATAAATAATTATAAAAAGATTATTATGTTTTATATTTTTAATTAAATATTTACGAAAGTAGAAACAAAACAATCCGTTTATATATATATATATATATATATATATATATTTAACACATGTTGTAATGGTATATATAATTTTCAAATTTTATTGAACAACCCGTTAAAAACTGCATTCAAACATAAAGTATAATTTAACGCCTCAAATATTTGAATAATATAAATATGGAATAATTTTAATATTTTATTAAGTTTAAAATATATCAACTGAAATTATTTAATATATATATATATATTAAACTAATGCGTAGATTTTTTAAAGAAAATTTATAATCAAAATTGGCTAATTTATTTTTCAACCCATTCAATATTTAAATATTTTGCAATTTGATGGAAGAACCCGCTAAAAATTGCAATCGTAAAAACATCAATCGTAATATATATATATATATATATATATATATATATATATATATATATATATATATTTATTAAGTTTAAAATATATAAACTGAAATTATTTAATATATATATATATATATATATATATATATATATATTAAACTAATGCGTAGATTTTTTAAAGAAAATTTATAATCGAAATTGGCTAATTTATTTTTCAACCCATTCAATATTTAAATATTTTGTAATTTGATGGAAGAACCCGCTAAAAAGTGCAATCGTAAAAACATCAATCGTAATATGTATATATATATATATATATATATATATATATATATATATTTATTAAGTTTAAAATATATAAACTGAAATTATTTAATATATATATATATTAAACTAATGCGTAGATTTTTTAAAGAAAATTTATAATCGAAATTGGCTAATTTATTTTTCAACCCATTCAATATTTAAATATTTTGCAATTTGATGGAAGAACCCGCTAAAAAGTGCAATCGTAAAAACATCAATCGTAATATGTATATATATATATATATATATATATATATATATATATTTGAAACAAAAATAAAGAAGATATTAGAATATATTATAATATATTTTGAATTAAATAATAAATTGTAGAATATATATATAATATTTATTTTAATAACTTAATTATGCTTGATTTTATTTCTTTAAGTTAAATTTTAGTTAAGAATAATTTATAATATTTATTTTAATATTAATTTCAAAATTAATTATTATTTTACTAAATTTTTGAAAAAGATTTTTGTTAGATATGATTATGATAGAAAAAGGAAAACAAAAGATATTATAAGATATTATGAATAAATCAAATATAAATTGTTTTACAGTTTTACCCTTAATGAAGGATACAATTCCTAATAAAATCAAGGGCAAATTTCGGAAACAACATTTATGTACCATGGCCAAACTCCAATTTTTTAATAGTATTGATTGTTAGTATCATAAAGTCCAAGATTTTGCTAAATCTCTTAAAATCTAATTAGTATGGAAGTTTCACCGTTTTAGAATCGAAAGTTTGTGGATCCTAATCTACAAACTGGGCCAATGGACTTTAGATTCTAATGAGTTTTAAAAAAGCCCGAACGTTTGCGGGTACGGATTGAGTACTAGCGGATACGAATTAGGTAAGAGTATTTCGATATCAAAATTCATTATCCGAAACTTACTTTTAAAAAATATGTCGGATAATAATAATTAAGGGTCGAGTTAGATAGTTAAAATCATTATTTGTTTTTTGTCCGAACTCTAAATAGTACAAGTAATATTGGATAGTTCAAATATTCAAACTCTTTTAAAATCTTCTATAAAAATTCATAATCAATAAACTAATGAAATAATAATAATATTAAATTTGTATATCTAAAAAATACTTATTACATTTTTCATTAAATAAATTTTTATTTATTAGATCTCGTTTATATTTCTTTGATGAACATTCTAGATTGTTCCTAAGCTTACTACTAATGTAAAACCTCCGTAAACATTTTGAATATGAATGAAAATATGTTTCTGTGAAAAACATCTTCGTATCTATGAAATTATATGGGTTTTCAACATAAAATCAATTGGTGATAAGTGGATTGGCTCATATCCTTTATATATTATGTGAGATCCTTTCTAACTACTGATATGGGACTTATGTCCTTAATACGCCCCCTCGAAATAATGGTTCTTTGGACGATTAATTTCGGAATGTTCGGGCTTGGATCGACGGTACTATTTTTGGGCCTGGGTTGTCGATGATTGGACCAACTTTGGGTCGGATCGGGTTGGACTGCATGGATCGGGCTCTGATACCATATTAAGTTGTATGGGCTTCCAACCTAAAATCAATTGGTGATAAGTGAATTGGCTCATATTCTTTATATATTATGTGAGATCTCTTCCAACTACCGATGTGAGACTTATGTCCCTAACCGTATCTTCGTCGCGTTTGTCGGTATCCTCCGAATTGGAGGAAATAATATATATATATATATATATATATATATATATTATATATTATGTTGATTGGCTGAAAGAGTCAGAGCAGTGTCGGCAGAAAAAAAAAAACAAAACAAAAGAAGAGTGAGAGCAAAAGAAGTGAAGAGAAGAAAGAGAGGTGAAAGTCAAGTTTGGCCAGTTTTGGTCAAAGCCTCGATCGGACATTCAAACGTGGTATGATCTTTCTGAAACTTCGGAGAAAGCTTCATGACTCAGTGATCTTCCGATTCAACAGTGGTTTTTGTGTTTCAACGGTTGGTTTGTTGTGAATCGGAGTTTTAGTGAAGCGGTTCTGTGTTGAAGCGAGCTGAGACCAGTGTTCAGTGTTTGAGAAATCCAACGGTGAGATCTTCTCTTCTTGAGCTGAAATTTTGCAGAGGTGTTCTTGACTCGTTTATCTAGGATTTGTACGGTGGCGATTGGATTTAGTGACCGGAATCCTAGTGAACGTAGAGTCGTTTGAGACTGCATATTTCTGAGCTTTGTATAGCTCTCTTGTTGATTCTTTGTTGTGTTGGAGATTGCTCTTGTTTTACTCTCTGGTGTTGTTCTTTGGAACAGAGAGGACGTGGTTGTACTCAAAACTATTTCATATAGTGGATTTGGAGTGGACTACGGTCCCGTGGTTTTTCCTTCTCACATCGAGGAGGTTTTCCACGTAAAAATTGTGGTGTCTCGTTTCATTTCGTTTTTGCGATTGTTTCTGCCATCATACATATATTTTTCTCACAGGGTCACACAAGTGCGGGAAACTCATATTCCGCTGCGCCGTTGTCGCGTTCCGTGTTTCCCCAACAGAGTGGTATCAGAGCTTGAGGTTGTGAGCTTTGGATTTCGGTAACTTTGGTTATTGGTTATGCTTGTGTGAGCGATGGAAAATATGAACAGAATGATCAGTTTGAATGGTGCTAATTATCATACATGGAAAGGCAAGATGGAAGATTTGCTTTTCGTGAAGGAATTCCATGTACCGGTTTTTCAGGAGAAGAAACCTGATGAGAAAACAGATGATCAATGGAAGTTGTTGCATCGACAAGTCTGTGGTTCGATAAGGCAGTGGATAGATGATAATGTTCTGCATCATGTTGAAACAGAGACTAATGCTCGTTCTTTGTGGTTGAAGCTGGAGCAGTTGTATGCTCGGAAGACCGGGAATAATAAGATGTTCATGATCAAGAAGTTGATTGAGTTGAGGTATCAGGATGGTACTCCGATGACGGATCACTTGAATGCGTTTCAGGGATTAATCAACAAGTTGTCTGACATGGGCATTCATTTTGAAGATGAGATTCACGGTTTGTGGCTTCTTGGTACATTACCGGATTCTTGGGAAGTGTTCACGATGTCTCTTTGTAACTCCGCAGCGAATGGCGCTATTTCGATGGACTTAGTGAAGAACAGTGTTTTGAATGAGGAAACGAGAAGGCAGTCGAATCCTAGTTCCTCACGTTCAGATGTTATGGTTACTGAGTCAAGGGGGAGGAGTTCACATCATGAGTCCAAGAAGGAGAAGAACAGGAGCAGAAGCAAATCTAATAGATTTGCGAATTTGGAGTGCCACTACTGTCATAAGAAAGGGAACTTGAAGAAAGATTGCTGGAAGTTGAAAAGGACAGCAAGCAAGGAAATCGTCAAGGAGATGGTGAAGATCGGGTGACTGTCACCGAGGATCAGTTTCTTATTCTTGACGAGGGTGATGCCATTAATGTTGCATGCCAGGACACCAGTTGGGTTGTTGATAGTGGAGCTACTACTCATGCTACATCGCAGCGGGATTTGTTCACTACCTATACTCCAGGTAGTTATGGTTCAGTTAAGATGGGTAATGATGGTTTGGCTCAGGTTATTGGCATCGGTGATATTTGCTTGGAGACTAGTCTTGGTACAAGACTTTTGCTTAAGGGAGTTAAGCATGTCCCAGATATTCGGTTGAATCTGATTTCTACGGGAAGACTTGATGATGAGGGTTTCTATAGTTTATTCGGTGGTGGTAAATGGAAGCTCTCGCGTGGTTCTATGGTTATGGCTCGAGGTAATAAGTCTTCATCTTTCTATTGGATGCAGGCTAAGGTCTCCAAAG
Source organism: Orychophragmus violaceus (assembly GCA_030180135.1). NCBI lineage: Eukaryota > Viridiplantae > Streptophyta > Magnoliopsida > Brassicales > Brassicaceae > Orychophragmus > Orychophragmus violaceus. The sequence goes on from CM058234.1 coordinate 90,751,620, forward strand.
ACATTGTTAATGCAGTGGAGAATGATAATGCCATGGAGTTGTGGCATAAGAGACTCGGTCATATGAGTGAGAAGGGATTGTCTGTGTTGTCAAAGAAGGAGGCTATTCCAGGGATCTCCGGTATGCACTTACAGAAGTGTGAGCATTGTTTTGCTGGGAAACAACACAAAGTCTCGTTTAAGTCTTCTGCACCTTCTAGGAAACCCGAGATACTTGATTTGGTACATTCAGATGTGTGTAGTCAAATGAAGACAAAATCTCTTGGTGGTGCATCATATTTTGTCACTTTCATTGATGATCATTCGAGGAAGTTGTGGGTTTTCACTATGAGGACGAAGGATCAGGTTCTGGGATATTCCAAGCATTTTGTGGCATTGGTTGAGAGACAGACGGGAAAGAAGTTGAAGTGTATCCGCAGTGATAATGGTGGTGAGTATTCTGGACCATTTGATGCTTATTGCAGGGAACATGGTATTAGGCATCAGTTCACGCCGGCTAAGACTCCACAGTTGAATGGGTTGGCAGAGAGGATGAACAGAACGATTGTTAAGAGGATGAGATGTTTGATTTCGCAGTCAGGCTTACCGATGACTTTCTGGGGTGAAACTTTAAGCTCGGTTGTTCACGTGCTGAATTTGTCACCAAGTGCTCCATTGGATGGTGACATTCCAGAAAGAGTTTGGACCGGCAAGGATGTTTCTTACGGTCATTTAAGGGTCTTTGGGTGTAAGGCGTTTTTGCACATTCCTAAAGACGAAAGGTCGAAGCTTGAGATGAAGTCACGACAATGTGTGTTCATTGGTTATGGTCAAGATGAGTTTGGATACAGATTTTATGATCTCGTTGAGAAGAAGCTCATAAGGAGTAGAGATGTTGTGTTCATGGAAGATCAGACGATTAAGGACATTGAAAAGTCCGAAAAACCAGCTCAGAAAAATGAAGGTTTGATTGATTCAGCGGTTTTTCCTTCTACATCAGTCCACGGTCAGAATGAGGGTGAGGTTCATGTTGATACACCTGGTGCAGATGATGCTCCCGCACATGATGATGACGGTATTGGTGATCATGGTGACGATCATGGTGAGACACCAACTACTGAGAACCTACCTGCTGCTAGAAGATCTGAGAGAGGTCAAATACCGTCGACAAGGTATAATCCTAGTGAGTATGTGTTACTCACTGATGGGGGAGAACCAGAAAGCTTTGGTGAAGCTTTAGAGGATGAACACAAAGATAAGTGGTTGGAAGCCATGGGAGAGGAGATGGGTTCTTTTGATGAGAACGACACATATGAGTTGGTGAAGTTTCCTAAGGGTAAAAAGGCGTTTCTTAATAAGTGGGTGTATAGGATTAAGCATGAAGATACCAGTTTGCTACCTCGATACAAGGCTAGATTGGTTGTGAAAGGATTCAGCCAAAAGAAGGGGATTGATTATGATGAAATCTTTTCTCCTGTTGTGAAGATGTCATCCATTCGGGTTGTACTTGGATTGGCAGCGAGTCTTGATCTTGAGGTTGAGCAGATGGATGTAAAAACGGCTTTCCTTCATGGTGATTTGGAGGAAGATATTTACATGGTACAACCAGAAGGCTTTGTGGAAAAGGGCAAAGAGGATTTAGTTTGTCGCTTGAAGAAAAGCCTTTACGGATTGAAGCAAGCACCGAGGCAGGGGTACATGAAGTTTAAGTCGGTTATGGGGGAGCATGGTTATAAGGAGACTACTTCAGATCATTGTGTATTTGTGCAGGTGTTTGGTGATGATGATTTTATCATCTTGTTGCTGTATGTTGACGACATGTTGATTGTGGGCAGGAACTTGAGCAGAATTCAAGAGTTGAAGAAGCAGCTTAGCAAGTCCTTTGCCATGAAAGATTTGGGTCCAGCGAAGCAGATTCTTGGTATAAGAATTGTTCGAGATAGAGGTGAGAAGCTGATTCACTTGTCTCAGGAGAAGTATATTGAGAAAGTACTTCAAAGGTTTCACATGGACAAGTCTAAAGTTGTAAGCACTCCTCTTGCTACACACTTTAGATTAACCGGTCAACAGAGTCCGAAAACAGGTGCAGAGAAGGAAGATATGGCGAGAGTTCCATATGCTTCTGCAGTTGGTAGCTTGATGTATGCTATGGCTTGTACAAGACCAGATATAGCTCATGCAGTTGGAACAGTTAGTCGTTTTCTTTTGAAATCGGGAAGAGAACATTGGAATGCTGTGAAGTGGATTTTGAGATATCTTCGAGGGACTTCTAGTTTGAGGCTTACCTTTGGAGGTGATAAGCCATTGCTGGTGTGTTACACAGATGCTGATATAACTGGGGATGTTGATTCCAGTAAGTCTACTTCGGGTTACTTGGTAACATTTGCAAGAGGAGATGTGGCATGGCAGTCAAGGTTACAAAAGTGTGTTGCACTTTCTACCAATGAAGCTGAGTTTATAGCCGCAACGGAAGCTTGTAAGGAGTTGTTGTGGATGAAAAATTTTCTTGATGAGATTGGTTTCAGGCAAGAAAAGTATGAGCTGCTTTGTGACAGTCAAAGCGCTATTTGTCTCGGGAAGAACTCGACATTTCATTCGCGTTCGAAACACATCAACAAGAGGTATCATTGGATACGTGATGTGGTTGCTTCTAAGAAAGTGGAACTTGTGAAAGTTCATACGGATGATAATGGAGCTGATATGATGACTAAGTCATTGCCGAGATGGAAGCTTGAAGTTTGCCGAGAGATAGCCGGTATGGTTGTTTCCTCCAACTAGTCGGAGGGGGAGTTTGTCGGTATCCTCCTAATTGGAGGAAATAATATATATATATATATATATATATATATTTTTTTTTATATTGTATATTATCTTGATTGGCTGAAAGAGTCAGAGCAGTGTCGGCAGAAAAAACAAAAAAAAACAAAAAAAACAAAAGAAGAGTGAGAGCAAAAGAAGTGAAGAGAAGAAAGAGAGGTGAAAGTCAAGTTTCGCCAGTTTTGGTCAAAGCCTCGATCGGACATTCAAACGTGGTCTGATCTTTCTGAAACATTGGGGAAAGCTTCATGACTCAGTGATCTTCAGATTCAACGGTGGTTTTTGTGTTTCAACGGTTGGTTTGTTGTGAATCAGAGTTTTAGTGAAGCGGTTCTGTGTTGAAGCGAACTGATACCAGTGTTCAGTGTTTGGGAAATCCAACGGTGAGATCTTCTCTTCTTGAGCTGAAATTTTGCAGAGGTGTTCTTGACTCGTTTATCTAGGATTTGTACGGTGGAGATTGGATTTAGTGACCGGAATTCTAGTGAACGTAGAGTCGTTTGAGGCTGCATATTTCTGAGCTTTGTATAGCTCTCTTGTTGATTCTTTGTTGTGTTGGAGATTGCTCTTGTTGAGCCTTACTCTCTGGTGTTGTTCTTTGGAACAGAGAGGACGTGGTTGTACTTAAAACTATTTCATATAGTAGATTTGGAGTGGACTACGGTCCCGTGGTTTTTCCTTCTCACATCGAAGAGGTTTTCCACGTAAAAATTGTGGTGTCTCGTTTCATTTCGTTTTTGCGATTGTTTCTGTCATCATACATATATTTTTCTCACAGGCTCACACAAGTGCGGGAAACTCATATTCCGCTGCGCCGTTGTCGCGTTCCGTGTTTCCCCAACAGCGTTGATGTTATTGGGATCTTGTTTTGCCATTATTGTGTTGTTCGAGAGGAGAGAACTTTTATCAAGTTTGCATTTATTGAGAGTATTTGGTTATGACTTTTTCTTTCTGGAACTAAAATATTTATTAAATTCGAATTCATTGGTGATTAGGTGTGTAGCTGTATATATTATATAATACGTAAATTATATTATTATTTATTTGTGACAAAGTCTACGAACAATCTACAAAATTATAGTACACTAGATTTCTGGTCCGTGCATATACACGGACTAATTGTTTAGCTAAAAAATTATGGCTTAAACTAATGACATAAATTAATTATACATTAATTAGAAAAAATAAAAATATAATAATTAATTAATTTTGAAATAAGATATGTGTATCAAAAATAATGTCAACGTGGGGAATCAGCTGACACAACTATATTTGAGGAAGGAAGCTGCTTTGAAGTTTAAAAAGAAAAGAATCAGCTCATATCTTTAACCTCGTAACCATCCACGATCATATCAATCTTATAAGCTTCAACGCAAATCGTCTACTAAACCTACTCAAAATCTATGATTTTAACCGGTCTTCTCGAACCAGAATCATTGTATTTTACAAAGCTCGGATTTCTTCAAGTTTTTCTGGTTTGTGGATGTTGTCCATGTCCGATATCTTCCTTTCTAAGTTCTTCTCGATCTAATTTGACAGCGATTGGTTGCTCTTGCTCTATTAGTGAACCCATTCTTTGTTACATATGCAGGATCACACCGTTGAACTCAAACCTCGGATACCGAAAGCATACCGTCTTCTTCTGTGGAGTAAGTCCTCTGTAGTCTCTAACTTTTGTACCTAGTTATACGGAAGAAATCAAATTGGTGGCTTAGTCTATATAGGTCATGACTTAGAGTTTGCTTGCCACTTCCGTTAGCTACCTTTGCCTTAAACATTGAAATCTGGTTGAGTCCCACATCTCTCCCTTTACCAACTTGTATGTATTCATGATGACCCACTGTGCCTTCACGTAGAGTAGAATTGAAACCTGAAATCAGCCAAAAGATATTAGAAAAAACACAAAGCTAAATTATATGTATGTGTGTATGTGTCACGGAAAGAAAGGAGTTGAAGCAAGTGCCTGCAAAGATGTCTTCACTTCGATTAATAACTTTAGAAGCTTTGGAAACACCCCCTCTGGTAAGGTGAAATACCCGATCAAAAACATCTGGATTGCCATAATGGAATCTTACCCTATGTAGATTCAGGAGTCCAAAAAAACAGATTAATTCACAAATCAAGATTTCAGTTTTCAAAACTAAAGAGAAAAACAAAAAAAACTCACTTCAAAGGGTTAGCCAGCACCATGTGCCCAATAGTAACAAAGCTATGCTCCAAAGCCTTTCGGTTATACATTTTGAGGAATGTTTTCACACTTTCTTCTACATATGAATATAAAGCCACAAGAGAAGATTTATCTGACACCTTCATCCTTTGCTATGTCAAAGAAGGCTTGTAGCTCCAAAGCCTTTCGGTTATACATCATGCCCCGCATTGGTTGACCAAATTCATAAAAAGCAGGCACAACTTCTTAAATATAACTTTAAAAATTCATCCATTGAAAAGCAAAGCAGAGTGAAAATTTTAAAGAAAGGAAGTGAAAGGCCGCAGACTTGTTTTGGTCAGTGTTTGGCCCCTGTAAGATGCCCATAGACGATGCTTCTCTTTCAAATCATCTTTCGTTTCAAGATCTTCCTCGCTGCCATATTTTACTCGTTCCAGAAAGTTTCTCCATTCATCTAAGGTAAAGAACAGACTTTGTTGACGAAATAAGAATTTCAAAATATATCTTAGGGAAACAAAAGGAGAAGTGAAACCTGGAAATACGTTGCAATCTATTGCAGAGAATTCTTGGGGTTTATCTTTTTGGGAAATCCCCATAGACGTCAGATCTTGACCTTGATTTGACAAAATCCACTCGCCGGAGTTAGCTCAAAAATTGGAATACATTCAATCGGCATGTTGCTTCAACCTGCAAAATACATCGATCAAAAGAAGAAATTTGAGATGATAATTTGTCTATTATGAATAAAAGATGGAAATCGAAAGTGTGAGAAATTACAAAAAAATGATTTGGGAAAAATGATTCTTTGGGTAAGATTATAGAGAGAAAAATTAGGTTGAAAAATATATACCATCGTTGTTATGGAAGTGGTGGGAGGAGGTTGAGCGAAGAGAGATAATCGTGGATATGAATCGTGGATCTGCAACGATGTTATTTAAAGGAATTAAAATTATAGAAGATAACAGATCGAAATAATTAGACTATAAATGAAATTGAAAATGAATTTTAAATATAGAAATCGTTTAGGGAACCTGAAGAGCGAAAATGGAGGGGAGAGTGACATGTTGGAAAAGTACACGTGTCACATGTTTAGAGTGTCGGTTAAGAGGGATTTTGCTAGTGACTTATAGTAAAAAGGATGTAAAAAAAAACATTTCTTTTGTCAACTGGGTGGCTTTCATTAAGCCCAAAAGGGCAACAGATGAGCATTACAGATAAGTCCAACACGGAAACAAAAATGGGCTAACAAAGGCCCAACTGAAATAAACCAAAAAAAGATAAGCATGACGAGCCACGTGTCAGTCCGAGATTAACATCAACATGCAACCACCGACACGAAGATCGCCGGGGAAACTTGCTGATGACGGAGGAGCGCAGAGATTCCAGAATCCGTGACGAAGAGATGCCCAAACTGCCGATCAAACCTTTCCACCAAAAGATCATCCAAAGCAGAACCGCAACATGAAGAAACCTAGCTTCGACGACCAACCAGAAACAACAAACCGAGGAAGCTACGCCGCCGCCTAACTCATTAGAGGTAAGGCTGTTGATTTCCAAGCCAAAGGTGGAAGAAAAAGCATAGAAATTACTCCACGAGGATGAGGGGCCGGAATAGGAGAAGAAGAAGATCGGGAACGATGGATGGGAGCAACGCCGGGAAAGGAAATCGCTAAGGTTCCGATAGTAATCGGAAAGCTGCATCCACTGGGAGCAATTCGGCGCGCAAAGGACATCGTCGGAACCTTATTAAGACAAAAACGAAAGCCGATCAGAGAAGAGCTCTATGAACATAAGAAGATCGGCGAGAAACAAAACTTGGGGAAAAAAAATTTCAACTCGGAAGATGAAGAGAAGAACTGAGTAGAAATCAGAACAAAAAAAACCCTTTATATGTAGAATCAATTCCTTCTTCTGAAAGATAAGATCTGAGAAGAAGAGGAGAAACGATCCTCGAGAGAGATTTCTCTCTCAAAGAGAGGAGAGAGAAACATTTTCCCTAAGAAATGTAGTTTAAGAAAAGAAAAAAAACATTATAACGCATGGCCGATTGGCGATAGAAGAAAAAAAATTAAAAAACTAACATTCATAACGAAATATAACTTTTTAATGTTTTCAAAGATGAGATTTGGAAGTGTTTTTTATTATTAAACATCAAATTTTTCATAGTTTATTTGTGATCAAATATAATGAGTGATTGACACAAGATGTGACTCAATATACATCACGAAAGAACACAAGAAAAAGTCAATAACTTAGTTTGATTTCCACCAAACTTAGGAACATAAGAGCAGATAACTGGGTAAGTGATGCAAGCCTGAAATTGAAACTTGTCCAAAATCCACTATTTTGTGACATCCATCTTCTCCAATAATAAAAGCCTTTTTGTGTGACCGTTTCTCTCTGTCTTTACCAAAAAGGACTGCGACTTTCTTCTCCTCGTCAACAAAGAAACTCCCAGCCCTCATCATAAACGGGACATGACCAGTAAGTGGATTCATATTCACTTTTAAGAAAATCTTGCTCCACAAAGCCACTGCAGGGTCAATCTTAGTAGTAATCCACATCTCCATCTCACATGTTTCTGAATTCTGAAATAACACCGCAAGTTGCTTGTCTCTAACACTAGATAGAATCACTGTATACCTAAGATACTCAGACTGAAACAATAGACTTAGACGCGGTCAGTGGCGGAGCCAGAAAAAAAATTTATTGGGGGCAAAAATATCAAATATTAAAATAATAATAATATTAAATAAAAAGTGTTCTCGTAAAAAAAAACAAAGTATTTCGAAAATATTATAAGAAACCTTACAAACATACTCTACGTTCAGTCATAGTTTGAAACCTTTTCACCACTGCTTCATTTGTAACCGATGCAAATATGTCCTTCTCAATGAAACAAACAGGACAATCACTAAAAAACTGATCTCCAATTCAGTTGCGCGAAGCTGTCTTCACAAACTTCATTGCAGAAAAGCATCTCTCGACAGTTGCTATGCAAAGTCAATGCTAACTTCAAAATCCGGTAAACAAGAGGATGTGCAAGATGTTTCTTTGTTTCCACCATCAAACGAGAAAGATCTCCAAGAGTCTCCAAATTATTAAATCTTTCATCTTCTCGTATATTGTCAATGTAGAGATCAAGTTGTTGCTCAAGAGTATAACGCTCAAAAGAACTAAAATTTCTGGATAGAACTCAACCAACTTTACCAACTTATCTTTGTCAAATAGCTTGAAAGAACTTGTGGGACTCAAAGAAGCCATACAGATAAGAAGTTGAGTGTTTACCTCAGTAAAACGATTATTGAATTCTTGAAGTTGCAAATCCAGAACGACATTGAAACAACTGGTCTTGTAATGATGTAAATTGGTTATGTTGGTTTTCTTTCTTGGCCTCCTTGGATCAACAAACTCGTCTTCCATCATGATCATTTCAATATCATGTTTCTTACAAAAAGAAGAAACTCTAACCACAAGAAAGTCCCATCCATCATCTCTAAGCTTTTGAAGTTCTCGCTTAGTAAATCTGACCAATGAAACATCATTCAAAATGTCTTGATCTTTTTGTTGCAAAGCCATGGACAAATTTTCAGCCATTCCCAAAACAAGCAACATCAACTGCATATAGAAGACACAATCAAATGTACAAAAGTACCTCACAAGACCATATGCTTGACGTCTCTTTGAGTCATCAATTCCTTCGTTCTAGATATACTCAAGCACCTCAATAACTATTGAAAATAACTCGACCAAACGCAACAATGTCTTATGATGGGAACCCCAACGAGTATTTGCTGGCCTTGGAAGAGAACGCTCTTGATTCTTCCCTTTTACAGTGCTAATCTCACCATCACTAACTCCATTTTCAATATCTCTTCGATATTTTTCTTGAAGCACATCTTGTCGTTTGCAAGAAGCTCCAACCACATTCAATAATGTAGAAATCATATCAAAAAAATCACCAACTTCAAAATGTTTCTTCGCAACTGCCACTACAACCAACTAAAGTTGATGAGCAAAGCAATGGACATAATGGTTTGAATTGTTTTCCCTTAGAATCAGAGACCGGAGACCATTAAACTCACCCTTCATATTACTCGCTCCATCATAACCTTGACCTCTTACATTTTTCAAGCTCAATCCATACTTAGTAAACAAATCATCAATAGCTAGCTTTAGTGTCAAAGAAGAAGTTTCTTTAACATGAACAACACCAATAAATCTTTCTTTGATTATTCCGCTTTTATCGACAAAGCGGAGAACAACTGTCATTTGTTCCTTGTGAGAAATATCAGCAGATTCATCCACCAGTAGACCAAAAAAACCATGATCAACTTCTTCAATAATAGATTTCACAACTTCTTCTGCAAAACAATGTACAATATCTTTCTGAATTGGTGGAGCAGTCATCTGGTTATTTTTTGGAGCATTCTCCAAAACAACCTTGCTTACCGCCTCGTTCTGATCTGCTGTATATCTTACGAGTTCTAAAAAGTTCCCTTTATTACCAGACTCTTATGATTCATCTGTTGGGATAGTGTCCTGAAATCACACTTGTACTCACTCCTGTGATAGTTGTGTGTCGAGATCAGACATTCGTATAATACTGGGCGGTTGCAATGCTTTGCTAGAAGCCTCTTGCATTCTGTAGGTAGTGGACTTACTGCCAGTATTATATGATCCTATAGGGTCACACACCTAAGCGAACTGGAAGCTACGACATGGGAATGATCATTGTGGCAATGATCATATTATGTGTATTGAAATACACATAAGAATCGATATAATGGTGTTGTGTCGACCGACACAGCTTGTGTGTCGGTCGACACAGTTCGGATTTTCCGAACAGGCTTTTCGGGTTATGGCTTAATTGAGTCTGGCCCGTTAAGCACGTTTAGGTCGAATAAAATCATATTAGTTCGACCTAAACAATAGAGCCGTCCAGTTTTCTTGGAAGAAACACTTGACACACCAGACACCATCGATCCCCATTGATCCGGCACTAGCATCCCGTTTCCAGCGAGCGTGCGTGTGTATCTGGTAGAGGCAAAGCGTTGCGTTGCTCCACTGATCTCGTTCACCATCTTCTTCCGCTGCCAAAGGTAAGAACGAGGTTGGTTCTAAATTTCAATATAACAAACCCTAGATCCATCGGGATCCAACAGTGGTATCAGAGCATGCTTAGGGTTTAGCTATTGAATTTGTTGCAAAATAATTCGAATCCTGATGTTGTTGAATTGATTTTTGCATGTTCAAATCGTGTTTTCATATTATATTCTCGGTTTTGTTCCTGTTGAAAAGACGAAGAATTGATGAAAACGCACTGTGTCGATCGACACAAAGCGTGTGTCGGTCGACACGCCGCGGCGCAAATATAAAATTTTAGGGTTTGTCGCAGGGTGTCGATCGACACAAAGCGTGTGTCGGTCGACACAGAGCGAAAACTCGCGAATAAAATTTAGGGTTTGTCGCACAGTATCGATCGACACAAAGCGTGTGTCGGTCGATACAAAGCGAAAATCAGCAAAGCGTGTGCTGCGTCGATCGATACACTGGGTGTGTCGGTCGACACAGGCAATACGATTAGATAGATCGGTTCAATTGGATTGAACTGGTTATCTAGCTCGGTTAATTTTATTAACCAAATTGATTCTGGTTTGGTCATATCGATCGACACACAGTGTGTGACGATCGACATGGACCATTAAACCGAACTGGTTCAATTGAATTGAATCGGTTGAGTAAATTCGATCCGGTTTGACCGGTTATCGAAGATCGGTTTAAAACCAGTTGCATCGATCGATACAAATGGTTGGCGTCGATCGACACAACGTTTGCAGACTTGTTGGTTTGACCGCAAATTTGCATGAACCAGAATAATTTAATCTCAGAAGTATTAGATGAATCTAAAATTAATAAAACTAAATGTTTTAATTAGAAGTTATTATTTTGATATATTTATAGTGAATATAAATCAAGATAAGATTAGTTCTTTTCCTCAACTAAATATCAAGTGATCTTGATGTCTTGCCCGATCTTGTCTACTGTCAAAAACTCGTGATGTTGTTGGGTATCCTTGGAGTCCTTGGTATCCACAGCAAAATGAGTAAGGCAGGTGGTCAGTGACAGACTTGCAGTGCAACTGTCAGTGATCACAAGACAGATAAAAGATTGGTTATACTTGACTGGGCTGTCAGAAGTTCTGGGCCCAGAGACATCAGAGTGGATTGGACATAGTTTGTCTTATTCACGACCAAGAGTTGTACTGAGTACAATTAGCAATGATTTGCTTACCTAGATAACTAAAGCTTGAGTAACGGTGAGTCGCCCACTCGAATTTTAGTAATCTGAGGATCTTGGCACATTGTATTCATATGAGGAAACATAGTTTGAATACAATGGGAGTTTTCTTATTAGATAAGAATTCTCATTTCTTGTGCTTTATAACTAAAATCTACCTTTTGTTTGAATTACAGCTATGTCTGTCTCAAATCACATCAACACTTTCTCACTAAGATCCGTCCTTGAGAAGGACAAGCTAAATGGATCTAATTTCTTGGAATGGTATCGGAACCTGAGAATAGTTCTCAGGCAAGAGAACAAGGAATATGTCCTTGAAAGAGTTCTCACCGAGAGGCCACGTTCCAATGCTCCGCAGACAGAAAAGAATGCTTGGGATTAGCATTCAGCGGATGTCAAAGATGTTAATTGTCTAATGCTGGTGACTATGAACTCTGAGCTGCAGAAGCAATATGAGAACGTGTTGTCACCCATTGAGATGATTAACAGCCTGAAAGCTTTGTTTCAGGAGCAAGCTCGCACAGAGAGATACCAGACGGTTAAATCTCTCATGGATTGCAAGCTGGCTAAGGACAGTCCAGTAAGTCCTCATGTCCTTAAAATGATGGGTTACATTGATAACATGGGGAAACTGGACTGTGCCATTAGCCAGGAGCTGGCCACTGACATGATTCTGCAGTCATTGCCGTCGTGTTTTGATCAGTTCATTATGAACTACAACATGCAAAACATGACTAAGACATTGACTGAGTTGCACGGTATGCTGAAGACAGCAGAACCAAATCTCAAGAAGGCTACTCCCAGTGTCCTGATGGTACAAGGGAATAAGAGGTTTAAGAAACCTAAGAAGGGTAAGGGTAAGGCCCAGGTTGTCCAGGCTGAAAGTCAGGACAAGCCCAAGCCGAAACCCAAATCCGGGCCTTCTCCTGAGGATAAGTGCAACTACTGCAAGCAGTTGGGGCATTGGAAGAAAGACTGCGAGAAGTTCATGGAAGATTACAAGAAGCTGAAGAAGACGTATGACGCGTCTGATTCAGGTATTTATGTTATCGAACTTGGTATTATATCTTCTCGTTCTACTTCGTGGGTATTGGATACCGGCTGCGGTGCTCATATTTGTACTGATGTGCAGGCACTAAGAAACAGTAGGACGCTGAAGAAAGGACAAGTAGAGCTACGAGTCGGGAATGGAGCTAAGGTTGCTGCACTGGCCGTAGGCACCTACGAGTTGTCTTTACCTTCGGGCATGGTTTTAATTTTGAATAATTGCTACTATGTACCTGCGATTAGCAGAAACATAATTTCAGTTTCCGTTTTGGATTTGGAAGGTTTTGATTTTGCTGTTAAGAATAAAGTTTGTTCTTTTAATCGTGATGGTAATTATTATGGTAGCGCCCCATTAGATAATGGGTTATATATATTAAACCAAGAAATGCCTGTCTTTAACATAAATACAAAGAGGTTTAAGTCCAATGACGAAAACCCGACTTTCTTATGGCATTGTCGTTTGGGCCATATCAATGAGAAACGCATCCAGAGGCTCCATCGAAATGGGCTTCTGGGCTCATTTGATTTTGAATCATGTGAGAAATGCGAGTCTTGTTTGGTGGGCAAAATGGCTAGAGCCCCTTTCAACAAACCAAATGAAAGGGCCAGTGATTTATTGGGCCTTGTTCATACTGATGTATGTGGGCCAATGAGTACTGCTGCCAGAGGAAACTTTAAGTACTTCATTACCTTTACTGATGATTTCAGTTGGTATGGCTATGTCTATTTGATGAGACACAAGTCAGAATCCTTTGATAGATTCAAGGAATTCAAGAATGAAGTACAGAATCAACTTGGCAAGAGTATTAAGATTCTGCGATCGGATCGCGGAGGCGAATACTTGAGCCAAGAATTCAGCGACTATTTGAGCGAGTGTGGAATCGTTTCACAACTCACTCCTCCTGGTACACCCCAATGGAATGGAGTGTCAGAGAGGAGAAATCGAACTTTATTGGATATGGTTCGGTCTATGATGAGTCATTCTAATCTTCCACTATCCTTTTGGGGATATGCTCTAGAAACGTCTGCGTTTACACTGAATAGAGTGCCATCTAAATCAGTAGAAAAGACACCACATGAACTGTGGACTGGGAACGTTCCTAGTCTGTCTTTCCTAAGGATTTGGGGTTGCGAGGCTTATGTCAAACGTTTAATTTCCGACAAGCTTGCACCCAAATCAGATAAATGCTATTTCGTTGGTTATCCTAGGGAAACCAAGGCATACTACTTTTACAACCAATCTGAGAACAAAGTATTTGTTGCTCGGGACTGTTCTTTTCTTGAGAGGGAGTTTCTCTCTAAGAAAAACAGTGGGAGTAAAGTACATCTCGAAGAAATTCAAGATGCACAGGAGACTGCCCAACCTATTGAGGAAGAGCAGCAGTTGGATCCACAAAGTTCTGTGGAACCGGCGCCTGTGGAGCCTGAAGTTCGCAGATCCGGAAGGATCCGTCACGAACCCGAGAGATACTATGGATTTCTCGTAACCAATTCAAATGATCTGATGATCATTGAAGGTGACGAACCAGCGACCTTTGCGGAAGCAATGATGGGCCCGGACTCCGAAAAGTGGCTTGGAGCCTCTAAATCCGAAATGACATCCATGTCAGAAAACCAAGTATGGTCCTTGGTCGATTTACCTAGTGGTGTAAAAGCCATTGAGTGTAAATGGATCTTCAAGAAGAAGATTGACGTGGATGGCAATGTACAGATTTACAAAGCAAGATTGGTGGCTAAAGGTTTCAAACAAATTCATGGTATTGACTATGATGAAACCTATTCCCCAGTAGCTATGCTTAAATCTATTCGGATTCTTCTAGCGATTGCTGCTCATTATGATTATGAGATTTGGCAGATGGATGTCAAAACCGCATTCCTGAATGGTATTCTGGAAGAGGATGTGTACATGACATAGCCTGAAGGTTTTGTCGATCCTAAAAACGCTGGGAAGGTATGCAAACTTCATAAATCCATTTATGGATTGAAGCAAGCATCACGGAGTTGGAATCTTCGTTTTGATGAAGCAGTAAAACAATTTGGTTTCATCAAGAACGAAGAGGAAGCATGTGTATACAAGAAGACAAGTGGGAGCAAAATTGCATTTCTTGTACTGTATGTCGATGACATACTCCTCCTCGGTAATGACGTTCCGTTGCTTCAGTCTATTAAGACTTGGCTAGGAAGTTGTTTTTCCATGAAAGACATGGGAGAAGCCGCATACATTCTTGGAATCAGAATCTACAGAGATAGAACTAACAAGCTGATTGGATTGTGCCAAGACACTTATATTGATAAGGTGTTGCACAGATTCAGGATGCACGATTCCAAGAAGGGCTTCATACCAATGTCTCATGGCAAGAGTCTCTGCAAGAAGCAGTGTCCGACGACACCTGCTGAGCGAGAACGCATGAATAGGATTCCTTATGCCTCTGCAATAGGATCTATTATGTATGCCATGCTCTGCACTCGTCCAGATGTAGCTTACGCGTTGAGCATGACGAGTAGATACCAATCTGATCCAGGTGAAGCTCACTGGACAGCTGTCAAGAATATTCTCAAGTATTTGAGACATACTAAGGATAAGTTCCTTGTGTATGGAGATAGTGATGAACTTGTGGTGAATGGATTCACCGATGCGAGTTTTCAGACGGACAGAGACGATTTCCGATCACAGTCTGGATATGTCTTCTGTCTAAATGGCGGTGCGGTGAGCTGGAAGAGCTCTAAGCAGAATACCGTAGCTGACTCCACAACGGAAGCTGAATATGTTGCTGCTTCAGAAGCGGCAAAGGAAGCTGTTTGGATCAAGAAGTTCATGACTGAACTTGGTGTGGTTCCTAGTATCTTGGAGCCAGTGGCTTTGTTTTGCGATAACAATGGAGCCATTGCTCAGGCGAAAGAACCCAGGTCACACCAGAAGTCCAAACACGTTGAGAGGAAATATCATCTGATTCGTGATATTGTCAATAGAGGTGATGTGAAGATCAGCCGAGTTCCGACAAACGAGAATGTCGCTGATCCTCTAACCAAGTCACTCCCAAGGCCTAAGCATGAGAGTCATACGACTGCTGTAGGCATTAGAGATCTTAAGATGTAATCTTGATTCTAGTGGGAGTTTTGGATTTTGTTTTAGTTATAATAAGACGCTATTGTAAACATTCTTTTAGAAGTGTTCAATGAAATTTGATTTCAGCATTATTTATTGTGATCTAAATAATGGTCCCAAAATAAGCTTATGACATATTATAGGTCATCAAGTTGAGAACTTGATCATGAAACCCTATAAGTTAATAAATTATTTTGTCCCTAGTCAAGGTTGTAGAATCGGGACATTCTCAACCGTTAGAGACTAGATTGTGAGGTGACTGTTGGCTAAGTTTCATGGAGCCAATGATATGATTATCGCAGTCAGTCACATAGATATATGTCAGTGGACATATGATCGGACATGACCCGCTAATGAGAAGTCTACAAGATAGTAGTATCTGTGTCATAAGAGGTTCTCATTACGACCGTAGAGTATAGTCCTTAGACATGAGTTCATCATGCTTTCTTGCATATGAATTGGTACATTTTGACTTTGTCAAACGTCGATCCGTAACTGGCGGCTATAACGACACTGTTCAAGTTTATCATGAAGTGTGCGTTGAAACAGGGATGGAACAAGATGGAATTTGTCCCTCATGTATAACGGGAGATAAATATCTCAGGGCCTATCGAAGATTGAATACTGAGAAAATGTGTGGCCGCACTCAAACGAACTGTAGTTCAGTTGTTTGTAATGTTCAGTATGAGATCAGGAGTTCGATAAACACGATGTTGGCTTAATAAGGATGACACAAATCTTGCCTTATGCCAAATCGAGATATAGAGACAAAAGGATTATAGGAATTGATGATTCCAGTACAAGTGCGAGATTGTTGGGATAGTGTCCTGAAATCACACTTGTACTCACTCCTGTGATAGTTGTGTGTCGAGATCAGACATTCGTATAATACTGGGCGGTTGCAATGCTTTGCTAGAAGCCTCTTGCATTCTGTAGGTAGTGGACTTACTGCCAGTATTATATGATCCTATAGGGTCACACACCTAAGCGAACTGGAAGCTACGACATGGGAATGATCATTGTGGCAATGATCATATTATGTGTATTGAAATACACATAAGAATCGATATAATGGTGTTGTGTCGATAGACACAGCTTGTGTGTCGGTCGACACAGTTCGGATTTTCCGAACAGGCTTTTCGGGTTATGGCTTAATTGAGTCTGGCCCGTTAAGCACGTTTAGGTCGAATAAAATCATATTAGTTCGACCTAAACAATAGAGCCGTCCAGTTTTCTTGAAAGAAACACTTGACACACCAGACACCATCGATCCCCATTGATCCGGCACTAGCATCCCGTTTCCAGCGAGCGTGCGTGTGTATCTGGTAGAGGCAAAGCGTTGCGTTGCTCCACTGATCTCGTTCACCATCTTCTTCCGCTGCCAAAGGTAAGAACGAGGTTGGTTCTAAATTTCAATATAACAAACCCTAGATCCATCGGGATCCAACATCATCATGAGCACGAAAAGATATTCCTTGTCGCAATAAATATCTAGAAGCATCAATTGAAGCATTTAACCGAAGACGATATTCATTTTTCACCACATCATCATGCTTATAAAAAGCCTACGCAATAGAATGGTCTTGCTTCATCAAAGAATCACACTTCTTAACAGCAATATTGTGAAAGCTATTCATAGCACCCACATGAGAAACTAACCGCTCAGATTTATTCCAACTAGAAAAACCTTCTATCACAAATGCATCATTCCCACCTTGTTTATGTATATCATCTCTAAACAAGTAGCAACACAAACAAAAAGCTTTATCTTTCGATACGCTATACTCAAGCCAATTACCATATTGATCAAACCAAGCCGTATTAAATCGTCTCAGTGATTTTCCAATCATCTTTTTTGGAAAATTATGACCATACGGTTTACAAGGACCTCTAGCTAGATACTTGCGTCTTACCTCATCTCTTTGATTTGGATGATATATTAAAATCTTTTTTCTTTTAGCTGGATCCCATGGCAAATCATCCAAAATTTCTTCGGGTGTTGATGGGAATGACTTTTAAGATATTTTTCCATCGATTAATCTGACAAAATAATAATTATCTGATTATTTTATATAAAAAAAAAACCAAAACAATTATTTTAAATTCAATTGAGATTCAGTGCGTACCAGATGAATATTAGGGACATAAGTTCCACATCGGAAGTTGGAAGGGATCTCACTTAATATATAAGGGATATGGGCCATTAGGGACATAAGTCACACATCGGAAGTTGGAAGGGATCTCACTTAATATATAAGGGATATGGGCCACTCCACTTATCACGAATTGGTTTTAGGTTGGAAGCCCATAGAACTTAATATGGTATCAGAGCCCGATCCATGTGTTCCAACCCGATCCGACCCAAAGTTGGTCCAATCATCGACGACTCATACCTATATTGGTGCCGTCGATCCAAGCCCAAACATTCCGAGATTAATGGTCAAAGAGTCATTATCTCGAGGGGGCGTATTAGGGACATAAGTCCCACATCGGAAGTTGGAAGGGATCTTACTTAATATATAAGGGATATGGGCCACTCCACTTATCACCAATTGGTTTTATGTTTGAAGCCCATAGAACTTAATAGAGACGAATGCAATTGCTCTGCAACGTTAACAAAAATAGGAATAAGGATTAACTTTTCTTTTGTGTAGGTTTGCTACTTATTTGGGCCATAAAATATAATTAGAGTTATAACATATTTGGGCTTTAATTTAATATATTATATTTGAATTAGTTAGCTGGGCCAGAATAATATTTGGGTTTCTATAAAACTGAATTAAGAATTAAAGCAATGGGGGCATAAATTATTAAGTGAATGTGGGCATTTAGTTTGGGCTTTAATAAGTTAAACCAAATTAAAAAATTTCTAGGGTTCATGCGCCCCCCCCCCCTTGGTGAACGTGGCTCCGCCACTGGACGCGGTCTAAATCTCTCTGTTGTAAAATCAAAACAGATCCAGAAAACAGGGATGTGTACTACTTCATCTTCTACTTTCTCTCTAGCACACCAGTAAGTATTTCCTTTGACAGACGTGCCATGTCCATAACTCTCTATATACCCCAGTCTTTAAGGATAGTAATGGACCGCACGGTACATGATTTATAGTTGATGTAGTAGCGTCATACCGAACGTGGTGCTTGGAGTACTTAGAAAGTTAATGAAATCTCAAAATTTTGTAGTTGCGGCATGATTTGCTATTCTCGTATCCTATAGAGAATACAGGGCGGCTATATGGAATTGGATCACAATTTATTGTTTCCAACGGCAGGGTTTGACCCGAATACGGATTTCCAAACAACGAACCCAGTTTGGTATTTCATGATGCATAACAATAAACCATCGCAATGATGGACTTGACGTATACGGACTCGATCTGAATCGGTTAGGCTAACGAGCACCTCCTCCACCAAATCTCTAGGAAGATCAGACAGCATCTTGAGTTCAATCAGTTTTCAAAGTTAATGTAACATATATATTAGTTACCTCAAGAAGCTCTCCGACTTGAAAGACATGTAAACCCTAATCTGGCCAATGGTGGGCTATAGATTCTAGTGGGTTTTAAATAGGCATGAGCTTCTGCGCGGATCGGATCGGGTAGTGGCGGGTACGAATCAGATAAGGATATTTTGGGTATCAAAAATCATTATACGAAGTTTACCTTTAATAAATGGGTCGTGTAGTAACAAAAAAGCGGAGAACAGCTGTCATTTGTTCCTTGTGAGAAATATCAGCAGATTCATCCACCAGTAGACCAAAAAAACCATGATCAACTTCTTCAATAATAGATTTCACAACTTCTTTTGCAAAACAATGTACAATATCTTTCTGAATTGGTGGAGCAGTCATCTGGTTATTTTTTGGAGCATTCTCCAAAACAACCTTGCTTACCGTCTCGTTCTGATCTGCTGTATATCTTACGAGTTCTAAAAAGTTCCCTTTATTACCAGACTCTTATGATTCATCATGAGCACGAAAAGATATTCCTTGTCGCAATAAATATCTAGAAGCATCAATTGAAGCATTTAACCGAAGACGATATTCATTTTTCACCACATCATCATGCTTATAAAAAGCATGCGCAATAGAATGGTCTTGCTTCATCAAAGAATCACACTTCTTAACAGCAATATTGTGAAAGCTATTCATAGCACCCACATGAGAAACTAACCGCTCAGATTTATTCCAACTAGAAAAACCTTCTATCACAAATGCATCATTCCCACCTTGTTTATGTATATCATCTCTAAACAAGTAGCAACACAAACAAAAAGCTTTATCTTTCGATACGCTATACTCAAGCCAATTACCATATTGATCAAACCAAGCCGTATTAAATCGTCTCAGTGATTTTCCAATCATCTTTTTTGGAAAATTATGACCATACGGTTTACAAGGACCTCTAGCTAGATACTTGCGTCTTACCTCATCTCTTTGATTTGGATGATATATTAAAATCTTTTTTCTTTTAGCTGGATCCCATGGCAAATCATCCAAAATTTCTTCGAGTGTTGATGGGAATGACTTTTAAGATATTTTTAATCTGACAAAATAATAATTATCTGATTATTTTATATCAAAAAAAAACCAAAACAATTATTTTAAATTCAATTGAGATTCAGTGCGTACCAGATGAATATTAGAGACATAAGTTCCACATCGGAAGTTGGAAGGGATCTCACTTAATATATAAGGGATATGGGCCATTAGGGACATAAGTCACACATCGGAAGTTGGAAGGGATCTCACTTAATATATAAGGGATATGGGCCACTCCACTTATCACCAATTGGTTTTAGGTTGGAAGCCCATAGAACTTAATATGGTATCAGAGCCCGATCCATGCGTTCCAACCCGATCCGACCCAAAGTTGGTACAATCATCGACGACTCAGACCCATATTGGTGCCGTCGATCCAAGTCCAAACATTCCGAGATTAATGGTCAAAGAGCCATTATCTCGAGGGGGCGTATTAGGGACATAAGTCCCACATCGGAAGTTGGAAGGGATCTTACTTAATATATAAGGGATATGGGCCACTCCACTTATCACCAATTGGTTTTATGTTTGAAGCCCATAGAACTTAATAGAGGCGAATGCAATTGCTCTGCAACGTTAACAAAAATAGGAATAAGGATTAACTTTTCTTTTGTGTAGGTTTGCTACTTATTTGGGCCATAACATATAATTAGAGTTATAACATATTTGGACTTTAATTTAATATATTATATTTGAATTAGTTAGCTGGGCCAGAATAATATTTGAGTTTCTATAAAAATGAATTAAGAATTAAAGCAATGGGGGCATAAATTATTAAGTGAATGTGGGCATTTAGTTTGGGCTTTAATAAGTTAAAACCAAATTAAAAAAATTCTAGGGTTCATGCGCCCCCCCCCCCTAGGGACGCGGTCCAAATCTATCTGTTGTAAAATCAAAACAAATCAAGAAAACAGGGATGTGTACTACTTCATCTTCTACTTTCTCTCTAGCACACCAGTAAGTATTTCCTTTGACAGACGTGCCATGTCCATAACTCTCTATATACCCCAGTCTTTAAGGATAGTAATGGACCGCACGGTATATGATTTATAGTTGATGTAGTAGCGTCATAACGAACGTGGTGCTTGGAGTACTTGGAAAGTTAATGAAATCTCAAAATTTTGTAGTTGCGGCATGATTTGCTATTCTCGTATCCTATAGAGAATACAGGGCGGCTATATGGAATTGGATCACAATTTATTGTTTCCAACGGCAGGGTTTGACCCGAATACGGATTTCCAAACAACGAACCCAGTTTGGTAATTCATGATGCATAACAATAAACCATCGCAATGATGGACTTGACGTATACGGACTCGATCTGAATCGGTTAGGCTAACGAGCACCTCCTCCACCAAATCTCTAGGAAGATCAGACAGCATCTTGAGTTCAATCAGTTTTCAAAGTTAATGTAACATATATATTAGTTACCTCAAGAAGCTCTCCGACTTGAAAGACATGTAAACCCTAATCTGGCCAATGGTGGGCTGTAGATTCTAGTGGGTTTTAAATAGGCATGAGCTTCTGCGCGGATCGAATCGGGTAGTGGCGGGTACGAATCAGATAAGGATATTTTGGGTATCAAAAATCATTATACGAAGTTTACCTTTAATAAATGGGTTGTGTAGTAACAAATAAGGGCCAGTAAGAGTCGGGTCGGATAGTTAAAATCATTACCTATTTATTATCCGAGCTCTAAATAGTAGAGTAATATTCGAGTAGTTTGGATATCCAAACTCTTTTTAAGTCTTCTATAAAAATTCATAATTAATAAACTAATGAAATAAAATAATAATAAACTTGTATATCTAAAAATGTACTTAATACATTTTTTATTAAATAAATTTTTATTTATTATATACTCTCATTTATATTTATACAATTTTATAAATATTTAAAATTTAATTATTTAAATGAGTATTTCGAATATTTCGGGTAATATACAATATGTATTCTTACCTGTTAAAAAAAAAAATTACTATCCAAACAGATAATTTTAATATTGGGTAAACGTAAAAGTCGGATCAGATCATTCGGGTCTGGTAAAAGTCAAGTTAAATGCTTAGGCCTAGTTTTAAATGTAACACAAATTAGCTAGTTATTTTTGTATATCGAAGATGGGTTTGGGTCTTCGGTCTTAATCTCACCCTAGACCCCTTTACTAATATTTTTTAGGCGTAAAGCATTCTTAACAACGGGGATCGAACTAGGTTAAACTTCAAAACTAAGGAAACGAGGGCGACACATCTAACCAATTCCCAGTCGCTGTGTTGTGTTATGAAAAAGAATGATTGCAACAATTAAACTTTGATATACTTATGTTGAAGTTTGATAATCATATAGTTATTAATCGATCATAGACTATAATATAATGTTCTCTTGGTATTTTCCTGTAATCTATGGATCATAAAGCCCAAGATTTTGCTGAATCTTCTAATATATATATTTGTATTTGGTTTGTTTGTTCTCTTGGTATTTTACTGTCACTCGAGTTTCCTGCAGGCCTAACATGTTTGGTTCTTCACTTTCTAGAGCAGCGGCGGCAGCAGCGAGGAAAGATTGGTTCTTAGTGTTGAAGCAGGAGTTTAGTGCTCGCCAAATTGGTCTGAACCCTCGATTCTTCATTAGCGTTTTGCAGAATCAAGACAACCCATTACATTCCCTGCGATTTTACCTCTGGGTCTCCAACATCGACCCGGTTTACGCAAAGGATCAGTCTCTTAAGAACGTTCTAGGGAACGCCCTTTTCCGTAAAGGCCCTTTATTGCTGTCTGCGGAGTTGCTCAAGGAGATTCGAGATTCAGGGTATCGGATTACTGACGATTTGATTTGCGTTTTGATCGGCAGCTGGGGGAAATTAGGTTTAGCTAAGTACTGTAATGATGTTTTTGCCCAAATATCTTTCCTTGGGATTAAACCTAGCACAAGGCTGTATAACGCGGTAATCTATGCGTTGGTGAAGTCTAATTCGCTTGATTTGGCTTACCTGAAGTTTCAGCAGATGCGTAGTGATGATTGTAAACCGGATCGGTTTACATACAATATACTCGTCCATGGTGTTTGTAAGAAGGGTGTGATTGATGAGGCGATTAGATTGGTTAAACAGATGGAACGAGAAGGGAACAGACCCAATGTGTTCACATTCACGATTTTGATTGATGGGTTTCTGATCGCAGGAAGGGTTGAAGAGGCATTGAAGCAATTGGAGACGATGCGGACCAGAAAGCTGAATCCTAATGAAGCTACAATCAGAACTTTGGTTCATGGGATTTTCCGTTGCTTGCCGCCGTGTGATGCGTTTGAGGTTTTGCTTGGGTTTATGGAGAAAAACTCGAGCCTGCAAAGAGTAGCGTATGATACTGTCTTGTGTTGTCTATCAAGCAACTCAATGGCTAAAGAGACTGCTTTGTTCTTGAGGAAAACAGGTGAGCGAGGCTATGTGCCTGATAGCTCAACGTTCAATGCTGCAATGAATTGTCTTTTGAAAGGGTATGATCTTGTTGAGACGTGTGGGATATTTGACGTTTTTGTCAGCCGAGGAGTTAAGCCAGGATTCAACGGTTATCATGTGGTAGTTCAAGCTCTGTTGAATGCTCATAGGTTCTCTGAAGGTGACCGGTATCTGAAACAAATGGGTGTTGACAGTCTTATATCAAGTGTATATGATTATAATGCGGTAATCGACTGTCTCTGCAAGGCTCGACGTACAGAGCGTGCAGCTATGTTCTTAACAGAGATGCAGGATAGAGGTATTTCTCCGAGTCTTGTAACTTTCAACATTTTTCTTAGCGGTTATAGCGCGAGGGGCGATGTGAATAAGGTTCACGAAGTATTAGAGAAGCTTCTGGACCATGGTTGCAAACCAGACGTGATCACTTTCAGTTCGATCATAAACTGTCTTTGTCGTGCAAAGGAAATAAAAGATGCATTTGACTGTTTCAAGGAGATGTTGGAATGGGGGATTGAGCCGAACGAGATCACATACAATATCCTCATTCGTTCCTCTTGCTCCACCGGAGATACTCTGAGATCAGTGAAGCTGTTTGCAGAGATGAAGGAAAACGGGTTAAGTCCAGATGTTTATGCGTACAATGCGGTTATTCAGAGTTTTTGCAGGATGAGAAAGGTAAAGAAAGCTGAGGAATGGGTTAAAACGATGTTGAGGATTGGTTTGAAACCAGATAACTATACATACAGTACTCTCATCAAAGCTCTAAGTGAAACTGGGAGAGATGATGAAGCAAGAGAGATGTTCAGTTCAATGGAGAGACATGGATGTGTACCAGATTCATATACTAAGCGTCTTGTTAAAGAACTTGACCTGAGAATGAATGGACTCTCTAGAGAAACAGTGTCAGCCTCATAGAAAAAATGTGTCCTCAATGAAGGATTTCGAATAGTCCAGTGAAGGCTGAGGAACCAGAATGGTCAACCGATGTACGAAAGGAACTCCCTCTGTTTAATCTCTCTATTATTAGGGTGGGTTCGGCTGGATTCTTTTCAGATTGAAAGGTCTTCGTAAGAACCCAAACTTGGCCACGTGCTACTTCTTTGACGCAGACGCAAGAGAAACAGAGCATGAGTGGAAAACGCAGAGCAGAGTATTACTTTTTTGTGTTGTGGTTGATAAAATTTTACATCTTTCTGAGTGTGAGAAAGTGGCGCCAATGTTAGTAGCGGTTGGTATATGACAGTTAGCTCAATGGTAATGACTTGTATTTTTACACTGGATGGCTTCATTCCCAATTTTACCCTTACAGTGTAAAATTAGAGAACATGAACATTTCTTTTTCTAATATAGCATACAATGCAAGAGACGAGAAACGAAACTAATTAATTGACTAATCTTGTTCAAAGAAGTTGAGAAAATAACACAAACGCAGTACCCCGAAAAGTAATAAAATCCCCGCTCGAGGGTAGTTTAGTAAATGCAGTACCCCGAAATACTAGGGTTTCCGCCCCCGCCTTCCTCCCCAATTATAAAAGCCCTCTCCGTTTGTTTTATCCGTTCGTTACCACTCACCGTCTCTCTCTCTTCCTTATCATCAAAGCTGCTGCGATCGAAGATGTCTGAGGGATCAGAAGAAACGAAAACAAAGGTTGATTCCGCCGGAGAGCTATCGGATGTCGATAACGAGAACTGCAGTAGCAGTGGAAGTGGCGGCGGTGGAAGTAGTGGTGAGACGAAGAGGACCTGCGTTGATTGCGGTACATTCCGAACTCCTCTTTGGCGAGGTGGCCCTGCTGGACCTAAGGTGAGATTTTGGGCTAACTCTATAGTAGATCATGCTCATGGGGGTAGTTTATTGGGGATTTCTGCTATAGTAGATCTGCTTAGTTCATTGTTATGCTCTCTGAAGATCAAAACAGTCTGATCGAAATACGTTTCTTTGTTATGCAGTCATTGTGTAATGCTTGTGGGATTTCTGCTATAGTAGATCTGCTTAGTTCATTGTTATGCTCTCTGAAGATCAAAACAGTCTGATCGAAATACGTTTCTTTGTTATGCAGTCATTGTGTAATGCTTGTGGGATCAAGAGCAGGAAAAAGAGGCAAGCTGCTCTTGGAATGAAACCAGAGGAGAAGAAGAAAAACAGAAAAAGCAACAGCAGTAACAGTGATATAAGCCTCGATCATCAAAATAAAGATAATGATCCCAAAACTTGCAGCAGCAAGACTGCTACAAGTAGTAGTAGTAGCAGCAGAGGAGTGAGTAAATTTTTGGATTTTGGGTTTAAAGTTCCGGTGATGAAGAGATCAGCGGTTGAGAAGAAGAGGCTGTGGAAGAAACTCGGTGAGGAAGAAAGAGCTGCCGTGCTTCTCATGGCGCTATCTTGTGGCTCTGTTTATGCATAAACGAAGAAGGAAGATAAAGCTTCTTCTTCGTTTCTTTTTGGGTCTTGTTTGAGGTTGATTAATTAATTTAACTAGATATATATGTATGAATGTGTAAGAGTTAGTGATGTCGTTTTTTGTATGTTCCCACTAATGTTATGTGTTCATTAGCTAATGAATTTCATTCAATTTTGGAGAGCAATACAATTAATTCAAATGCGTTTTTCATGCTTTTTTGGTTCTTTACTAGTTTGTCTCCCATTTATTCCATTATGCATTGTTGAGATTTAGTCGTAAAGCTCTCATATTTGAATAAAGTGTTCCACTTTCAAACAAGGACTTTCATGAACCCGGTAAGCAACAGTCGGTTATCTCCTTCACCAAGAAACCGACTCTTGGAATCGAAGTTGGTTATGGAGATGGGTTTCCGACCAAAGTGTTCTTCAACGGCCGGGAATGTCCACTCCCTTCTGTACTACCCACGAGCGAGCAACGGTCACAAAAGACAACACTCCACTTTTATTCTCATGGTGTTGTCATTTTTGATCCTCTTGATTCTTCAGGTTTAAGAGTTGCAGTGTTTGAGTGGGCAGAAAATATACAGTGTTCTTCATTCTTTCTAACCAGACATGTTTACAAAACTAGTAGTGATGGTGCTTTGTGCAGAATACTGTTCAGGCAAACCAATGGACAGTGAGAGGTTTATTTCAAGACAGGTTCAAGCATTACCACCACTAAGAGAGACGTCTTATATTAATCATAAGTTAGAAATTCAAAAACGCTAAACAGCCTCACTACTTATATGAGGGCCAAAAGAATCTCCAAGGAGAGTAACATATTAACTCCTAACATAAAAAAATAATTATAATACAAACAAATATAATCTGCCTTTAAAATTTCACGCAGATTATATAAATATCAAACAAATTTCACCAACGAGGTTATAGTGCTATTAGCAGATGGTCGTGTAATGATACATTAAAATCCTGATAGTCCCTTCGGTTTATCAGCTTCTATCCAATCAAACCGGAATATCATCGATCGTATATGCGTCAAAGTCGAAGTCGGTACCAACCGGTGCAATTCCTTCCTGCATCAACACAAGATTGTGTGTTCAAGTTCTGTTATTAAGTCAACGTTTCAATTATAGTTCTATATATAAGAGAAACACAAAAGAAAAATCAAAATCAAACCTGCTTGAGAAGTGCGCTCATAAGATCTTCTTGATTACTATACTGCTCGTGGAACGCCATTGCCGCTGTTGTATCTGCGGCCACTCTCTCTGATTTCACCCTCACTGAACTACCGCCTCCGTTTCCATAAACCTGATGATGCGGGACCATGCCCGGCTGTGGCTGCTGCTGGTTCCGGCCATTATCGGTGGCTGCAACAGCCGTGTTGTTTCTTGACATGGGCGAAGAAGAGTAGGCTTCTGAATTGGAAAACGCTACGGGTTCTGCGTCCTGATGCCTGTCAAAGGCTATACTCCGTAAATCCCAATCGTTCTGTCTGTTGGAGAACATGTCGTAGCTTGGAGTTGAGAAACCTGCTTCCGAGCTGTTAACCTCTTCTTGGAAAGAAGAATGGGGTTTCCGAACCTGAGCCGGAACAGATAAACCTGGTGCACTCGCTAGCGGGAAACTATTCACGGGTAGTTCTTGTTGGAAGTTGTTGCAAGCCAGCGAAGTTGAAGAGTGTTGGGTTGCGAGCTTGGTGTAACTTGTAGGTAATACACGGCTGCTCTCGGGGTTACTGCTCCTTCCCGAGAAACCACTTCTCTCAGAAATGCGGTGTGATAACATCGGCTGCCTGATGGATGATTGTGACGAGGGTAGCACTGTCGGTGGCCCTCGGGTGAATGGCTGCTGCTGACCCGCTAGAGGTATCAGCATTCCACTATTTTGAAGGCTATGTCCGGCTCGAACAGCAGCAATCTGTTGTTGAATGCTCATTCGATTACCAACAGGAAGCTGTTGTTGTAAACCCGTGAGTTGTCTTGGTTCCATACCCGTCGGAACACCGTGCAACAAGTTCATCTGCGAATGCTGCGGTTGTGTTTGTTGCCCGTGATGACCAAGCGCATCTCCGAATCTCGTTTTCGGGTTGTCAAAGCTGAAGATGCTTCTCTCGTCCATAATGGAGGAAGCAGGCAATCCTGACTTAGAGACCATCGCAGGCCGGCCTAAACCAGCGGCTTGAAGCTGTGCAAGGCTCTGAGCATGAAGCTGACCTGTGACTGCTAGCGCTTGAAGATCAAACCCATTCAATGTAGAAAGAGGACCAAAGCTCGCGTCTTGACCCGTCATAAACGAGTTGTTTAAATTGCCTTGATGCTGCGATACTCCCCCAAGCCGTCTTAGATATATCCGGTATTTCTGCAAGCCAACACAAAGCCGGTAAGAACATATATTCCAATTCAACTGGCCGTTCCGGTATGCGGTATATAAGGTTTATACCTGGAGGTGACTAGCTACGTTTTCTCGGGTTAACCCAGGAACATTCATCAGCTCTAAGATCTTCTTAGGAACCGCCTCTGCGTCATAGAAGATTGATTAGACCCCAAAACATATTTCACAAGTGCAAATGTAAAGAAGCTTTAAGCCTTACTTTCGACACCGAGCTGATTAACAGCAGCAACAAACTGCTGATGCAATTCAACAGACCATACAACACGCGGTTTCTTCAGATTGGATGCATCTTCGTCCTTGTCCTCCCCTTGCTCTTCCCCTTCCTCGTCTTTTCGCTTCCTTGAGCTGCTCCTCCAGTTGTTACCTTCGTTAACTGAGGAAGAGTTATCATCTGCTGCATCCTCATCACCAGAGGCAGCTGCATCACCAACTCCTACTCTCTGTCTCTCGCCCGTCTCCTCAATGCTCCCAGAATGTTCCGGTACACTCCACTCGCTCCTCCGCTTCCGAACCACGTGCTGCCATATGTTCTTAAGTGCCTCCATACGTACAGGTTTGATTAGATAATCAACCGCCCCGTGTGTCACTCCCTTTAAAACCACACTCTTTGAATCATCCGCAGACATCACTGAATTTAACAAATTTCGAAAAAGAAGATCAGTAATTGAAACCATAATAGTTTTCGGATTTAATAAAGAGATATAAATAAAAACGTACTGATAACAGGTAAGTCCATCTCAAGACCAACATGTTCAAGGAGTTTGAAGCCGTCCATGTCAGGCATATGAACATCGCTGATTACTATATCGAATCCATGTTTGTTCTTCCGGAGCAGAGACAATGCCATCTCTGCTCTGTTGCATTTCGTTACTGAAATGTCATATTAAAGAAGAAAACAAAAGTTTCATCAAAAAAGAAATCCAAAGAATAAAACAAAACAGAGATTCATAACCAGACTCAGATCACAGAGAGACAGAACTGTTTGAGTTTTAACAAGGATCTTTGAATTGACATCTAACCAAACTCCAGTCAAAGCTCAGCAACATCAGAGACTCTCAGATTTGAATCCTTTTTAAACCTTAATTTAGAGTACACAATGGATCTCTCAACTTTTGGGCTATTAAAAACTTAGATAACATGTGAATCTTTTCACCAGGTATAAATGGTGTGATCTAAAGATTAATGTTGAAAAGTAACAACTGCTACATTTCTTTCTATTTTTGGGAGAGCAAAGTTAGTCAACCACCGATATTCAAAACCATAATTATCCCTCAAAATAACATAATTTTGCTGAGAATGGACCACAATTAACCCCCCCAAAAAACACAAAACCATATCATTGGGAAAGAGACCATAAACTCGTGAAATTAAAATCAAAATTACTAAACCAAACAAACCCACAAAAAAAAACGAGAAGAAAAAGAGAAGATCTTGTGTATTTGAATTCGAACCTTCGTAACGACAAGTCCTGAGCATCCTCTCTAAGATCATAAGACAAGTTGGGTCATCGTCAACGACTAGAACTCGAAGACCCGAAGGAAACATCTCCACGACGGACTCACAGCCTTGATTTCTACCGGAACTCGACCCACCACCCGATCCGAATCCTCTTCCGTGACTCGGATTCATTATCTCTCGGGAAAAAAAAAAAGTAAAAGGCTTTGAACAAAGGGAATATATACCCAGAAAGAAAATTGACGCGAATTTTTATTCGATTGAAGAAATTTAGGTAGGAAAAAAATCAATTGAGAATAAGAATTGGAGAGTGAATATGAAGTTGGGGGTAAAAAGAAAAGTGTAGAGAGAGAGATGGTGAGATTAGACTTGGGGAGTTGAAGAAGCCATGGCTTGTCTCACCTTTGAGCTCTATTTCTCTCTGTTATTTTAATGTGGGAGAGAGTAAAGCTAATTATTAAAACTGAAAGATGAACCAAAATAAAATTTCGTGGTCTTATATACCTATATATACATGTCTTTTGTAAATGGGGAGCTGACATGTCCTTTATTTTTCTTCTTTCTTTACATTTACACCAGTTATTTATAAAACTTCACTTTTGACCCATTTTGTAGATTTTAGTTGAGAAAATATTGGGTAGCCCAAACATTTTCTTATGATGTAATTACAAAAAATTCCTTTCTGTAATTTTTGGTATATAGAAATAATGAGACATTTTTGTTACAAACATCAATGAGCATTTGGATGTTGCATCCCAATTTATCTCAACTTATGGTTATTTTGTTCGGTAGTGAAATTTAGTGGCTTAATATACAATTCTTAGAAAATATAGGATATGACTGAAAGTTAGTATAATTGAAAGAAAGTGGGTCCAAAAACACCTTGAAGCGTGGATCCAGCTCATGAAAAATTTAATTAACTCATTATCTAAAGTTGTAAACTGAATCTTAACAGATTTTCATTTTCATTATCATTGTTAGTGTTATTTTCGGATTTTAAAAAAAAAAAAAAAAAAAAAAAAATTGTCATCAGTATTAGATTCAAATCCTAGGCCTTTTAAACTACAAATTGACCAAAGCCCTTATACAGAAAAACAAAACGCGAGCATGCTAGGCCCATCCAAAGCCCAAAGCAGATCTGCATGTCACCACGTGGCAAGAACAGGGACGGACAGCGAAGAACACGCGTCAACGAGGAGAAGCACCGCCGGAGACAGACGCCGAGCGTGGAGGAGAACGCCGGCGAACCGCACCGAACCAGATTTATGCAAGTCTGAGGACCATTTGCCGATCTAGAGCTTCGGAGAACCGCCATGAAAATACCTGCATCCAAAAAAACACAGTAACAACAACGCCGCCGAAAGCAGCCAATCCCATGGAGACGCCGACGCCGGCAAGGTTAAGAGTCCGCCTGAATCCACCAGGAGTGTGATACCCCGTATCAAAAATACGGTCAACGGACAGCAGAAAGTCACCCGGGGGTAAAATTGTCATTTTACCAATGTCGGGGGTAAAATGGTAATTTTACCAAAAGTCGAGACGGAAGCCGAGACGGGCCGAATATTCTTATATTTTAATATAAAGAATGTTCACAAGACCAGAGTTGGAGAAATCGGAGCAGAAACATGTTTTCGGTTTGTCGGGAATGGAAACCGACAAAACCGACGAAACTTCAAAAATTCATAACCGGAGCTACAGGTGTCCGTTTGAGGCGATTCAAAATGCTAAATTCATCAAATAGCATGGAGAATCTTTTTATGAAGGTTTGAGGATTTATGGGATCAACCAGAGATATTCTAAAATATTAAAACCGAAAACCATCAAACCGAGCATTGGAATTAATGGGGAGTAGTTGCTGGTTAAGGGCGGTTTAGAGGTGATTTTTGGGCAACAAGGTAGAGTAATTTATTCTGAAAATGGAGAGGGAGACGTGGCATAAAGGGGGAAAAAGGACATGTGATTAAAAGAATCTTGCAAAGGTGAAATGAATGGAAGAAATACATTGAATCTTCTCATCATTTTGTTCTCATGCGTGTCATACAAAGAAAAGATGCATTGGATTTACTCATTTGGTTCATTGGATTCACCCAACAAAAACCAAAGAAAAAGAAAGAGAGAAGGAGCAAAGAGCGTAAGAAGAGAGGAGAAGAAAAGGAGAGAGGAAGAGAATAAAGGCGTGGAGAAGGAGAAGAAGAAGAAGAAGAAGAAGAAGAAGAAGGGGAAGAAGAAGGATAAGAATAAGGAGAGAGAAGGCGTGGAGAAGGAGAAGAAGAAGAAGAAGAAGAAGGAGAAGAAGAAGGAGAGAGAAGGCGAGGAGAAGAAGAAGAAGAAGGAGAAGAAGGAGAAGAAGAAGGAGAGCGTGAAGAAGAAGAAGAAGGAGAGAGAGAAGAGTGAAGCGTGAGGAAGAAGAAAGGAGGAGAGAGAGAAGAATGAAGCGTGAGGAGAGAAGGGAGAGAGAAGAAGAAGAAGAGAGAAGAAGGAGAGGAGAGAAGGAGAAGAAGCGTGAGGAGAGAAGGGAAAGAAGAGGAAGAAGAAAGAAGAAGAGGAGGATAAGCGTGAGAGGAGAGGGAGGAGAAGCGTGAGAAGAGAGAGAGAAGAAGGAGAAAAAGAGAAAGAAGGAGAGAAGAAGAAGAAGAAGAGCGTGAAGGAGGAAAGGAGAGAGGAGAAGAGGGAAGAAGAAGAGCGTGAAGAGGAGGGAGAGAAGAGGAAGAAGAAGAGAGAGGAAGAGAAAGAGAGAAGAAGAGCGTGAAGGGGAGGAGAGAGAGGAAGAGAGAGAGAGAGGGAAGAAGCATGGAGAAGAGGAGAGAGAAGAAGAAGGAAGGAGAGAGAAGCGTGAGATGAGGAGAAGGAGAGAAGACCGGAGGAGAGAGAAAGTAGAGAGAGACATGAAGAAGAGAGAAAAGGAGGCGTGAAGGAGAGAGAACATGGTCCGGAATCTTGGTGAGAATCATTCGGTCAACGGTCGGGACGTTCGGGAAGTTTTGGGTTCGATTTCTTGCATTCGGGAGGTTCGGGTTCTAGTTCGGGAGTCTCGGGATTCACGACGTGTCAGAGCCGCCATTACCGTACCTATCTCACTGTGAGTCGGCTCACAAACTCGTAGATTCATATAGACCATAAATTGATAAACCGTAGTGCTAGGGTTGCATACCCGTTACTTAACCTAATTGGTACTTAATAATTAATTGGGCGTTTAATGTTAAACCGGTTAGGATCGGATAAGCATGTTAGGGTTTGAAGAATTAAAAGGCTAATTGGTTGTGTGCCGCTAGGTTGTTAGTAATGATTGGGTGATGCATTTATATAGACTGTTGTTTAGGACTGTATATGCATATATATGGTATAAGAACGATAATTAATGAATCTATATACGGGAATTAAGACGACATTAAAATATGGTTAAACCTAAACGAACGTATAGAATATTGTAACGGGATTGGGGTTTAGGTTTAATAGCGGGATTGGGTAATGGATAAAATTAAGTTAATAATGAGACGTCGGGGAGTTAGTAAGTTTACTAACTCTAAACCGACGGATCGGGGAGTTAATAAATGATGATTAGGTTTGGTTAAGAAATAAGAAGTGTGGTGATTGGTGAACCGTCTACGGGTTAGCAAGCCGCTAACCTAAGGTAGCGGGCGTAAATTGGATTAAAAGACTTAGAAACCCTAATAAGCTTGCTTGTGTGTGATTGTGTGATTGATTGTGATTGCGTGATTGTATTGTTGTTGTTGTGAGCTTTGTGTGCAGGCTTGTTAGACTGCTCGGTGTTGGGCCGAGCAGTTATTGCAGACACTTACTCCGGTCACGGGACCGGGTAAGTTAGTGGTGCTGACTAGGTATCTTACCTAGTCAGAGCGGTGGTAGTGTAGAGGCTTGCGGAATGGTTGGGGATTTATTATTGATATTGATTGCGTGATCTGTGCTAGAGTCCCAGCGAGCCTGCGTGTTTATATTTCTGCACTAGGACTCTAGGGTGCGTTAGATTCCGCAAGCCTAGGTTTTGCTTACGTGCTGGTTCTTCCATCCCGATTGGATCCTCGGGAATTGAGAACCTGGTCAGCTTAGCCTGGCGGGTGCGAACCTATGGAGTGACGTCTGTAGGGTGTAGTCCGGAAAATACGGGGTCACGTCCTAGGGCCGGACTGCATGGAAGCTCGGGTTGCCGGGGGTAACCGGAGTCGCCGCGTATCGATGGACAGAGAACGGTGTCCTAGTCGTTGGGTGGACGGCTAGGAGTCATGTGGGTTAGTTACCATATCGGTGACAGTGGAAACCCGTGGAAGTCACCAAGTTCGTAGGGCCCAGCGTTGTTTTATTATCTCTTTCGTTGCGCGATGGATAGATCGAGTCCAATCGAGGACATGTGCCGCATTGCCTTCGATTCCCTTAATTCTCTTGTTTTGGCTATTGCTTTATTGTGTGTGGGTTTATCACGACGTGGTAGTGCGTGATCGACTATTTATTTCTGCTTATTGTTATTTTGGGTTTCGGGGCGGGGATTGTAGAACCTAGATAGATTAGAAGCCGTTAGTGGGGAGCCGATTCACTGGGTGATCTTAGATCGCTCATTATACTCTTTTTGTGTTTTCAGGTTTAGGTAGCAACGGGCGCGGGAGGGCCTCGGTGTGGTTTCGGGTTGCTTGTGACGGGATTTGATTCGTGGGTTTATTTTGGGTGTTTTCTCGGTTCGGCGTTATTATTATTTCATGTGTTGATTTCTTTGTATAGTTGACTTGACGATTGTTTGTGCAATTCTATTAAACGTTGTACTCAATGTTGATTACTCAGAAATGAAATTGTTTCCCTGATATGAGGTTTTAGTCTGAACCGACACAACTCATCGAAGTAGTGCAAATGGTACCGCTTGTGTTATGGATATGAGGATAGCGGAGTCGAGGATAGATTGGTGCGAGCCTTTGTCTCAAACCGAACTATCTTTGGCTTCGTCCTGTGGCGAACTTTTCCCGTTCGACTTGCTCGGGTTCGATCGGTCATGTTCTTGTTTGATTGTTGACCGGTCAGCTCGACGGTCAGCGGAGAATGGGAAAGGGGCGTTACAGAAAGGTGGTATCAGAGCATGGTTCTGCAACATTTCATTTTTGAGCGTTTTCCGCGTTTTATCGAGTCAAATGTGTCACACAAGCATCCATTAGGAAACCGAGCCGCGTCCGTTAAACCCGGGGTTGGGATGGGGAGTAGCATTTTTGTATTATTTGTACTAACTTATCTTTGAGTTGTGATTGCAGTCGTACATCAGTGTGTCCTGGGTAGAGTGGAGATGTGTGTGTGTGTGCGCGGAGCAGTTACAGTGGAGCGTCATGAGTCCGCAGGGACCAGTCAGTCTCGCCGCCAGCAATACCAGAGTACAGGACGTGCAACGAATGTGGAGTGTATGAGTTAATTTACATTGGTATCCCCGAGTAGTAGACCCGCGTCTTCGAGAACCATACCATCCATTGCCCGGACCAGACGACTGTCCGCTCTGTGATCACGAGGGCCATGGAGCACTGACTTGCCCTACCATCAGATCAGGTGAGTATACTTCCGGTGGAGAGCCGTACCGAGTACCAGTACCAGAGGACTATCGAGCGGGACCCAGCCGCAGAGATCTCGAGCCTGGTCAACCGCCCGTGGTGTAGTACCAGTTGTTTCGTTGTCCAAACCCGAGCCAGTGAGGACTTATCAATTGTGTGGAGGTTGTGATCATCAGACGTCCATATGTTACCATGGACCACGCCCAACGTCCGTTCCAGTTTGTCAGATGTGTGGCCGCGCAGGTCACGATGCTTATCTCTGTCCGATAGCTGAGCCACAGCATGTTGGAGCACCATCTCGATACACACACTCGCCACACCCTTCCGGCGCACCTGCCAGCGGATACTTCAAGGAGCTTGTCCTCTAAAGCGGTGGTATGCTGACGATATTAATTCCGGCGATATGGAGTAACGGAGACGAAGCGGTTAATAATCAGGGTCGACACAGCGGGAGAAGAACAAAGAAGCACAGATCGAGGTCGTCGAAAAGACGAAAGGAGCCGGTAGAAACCGGTAAAGTCCGATGAATCGGAATAGATCAGCATGCCTTGGAAATCGATACCGAAGCTTATTTGGAAACAAAGAAACGAAACCGATCAAAGATCGGACTATACAGACCGATCGAAACCAGAGAAGAACAACACAAAGAAGAACGGGAATCGATCGAGAACAAAAACAGTGGGGAAAAAAGATCTCGATCTTCATAGGAAGAAGAATCGAAATCAGAAAAAAAAAAACCCAGCTCGGAGACTCACCGCCCTTCTGAAAGATCGGTGTTGGAGAAGAAGAGCGGCTCACCCCGAAAAAAGTTTCTCTCCCTAGCGGCAACGATACAAAAATCATTTTTTAGCAGACTAATAAATACAAAAATGATACAAGTATGTTTAACCCACTTTTATTTCACTTATATTGAACATTTAAAAAAAAAAAAAAGTTAATAAAAGGAATTTGCCTAAAACAAAGAACTGCGTATATTTTATTTTTTTAGTTAAAGGGGTTCGAGGAGTTTATAAAATTGTCTTCTAGATTTATGTAATTGAGAAGCCATGCCTTATGTGTTATGGGCCTACATGTATTAGATTAAATGGTAAAACAAATATTAAACATAATTAAATAAAACAAATAATACGGCGACGCACATTCAAGCATATGATTAAGGTACCAAAATACACCTAAGCATTTTCTATCATCACGCATATGCTGAGCTAAGCACTAGTTATATGTACACATAAAGTGTATCATATCCCACATATAATTTCCATGTTTCATCCAAACGACTTGCAAGTTGTAACCCCGAGGAAGTAAACTGTATTGAATGGAAGGAATTAAAAAAAAGATCAGTCACCAATCTTGTTATTTTGTTATGCGATGAAATATTTAAGTTTGATTTTTAAAGAAAAATCAGTTTTCTTAATACAAAATTAGATTTTGACCCGCGCTAAATAAACGTGAGTTTATGTTTTATTTTTAAAATATATATTTTTATCTTAAATAAATATTTTATAAATTAAGTTCGTTAGCTATTCCATCTAATCTATATTAAGTTAAAATAATGTGATATGATGCTTAATGTGAAAAGAAATTTAATAAATTTTATTTTCGTCTTGATATTGTTAACTTATATTTTAATAGTTGTAGTTTATTGTTATTTTATTATATGATTATTTGTTGACAAAAAACGTGTATGATTAGTTTATCTTATTGATGTAAAACTGCAAGTATATTTTATTTGATACTTTTTATTTAAGTTTTTGTAACTTAGACATGTTTGAAATTGGCTAATATGTTTTTTCAACATGTATTCTAATGATTTGTAATTTAAAATTTTGATTGAAGAACCCGTTAAAAACTTCATTCAAACATAAAACATCTTGACGCATCATATATTTGAATAATATAAATATTGAATAATTTTAATATTTTATTAAATTAAAAATATTCCAATTGAAATTAGTTTAACACGTGCAAAGTTCATTTTTATAAATCGAAATTGGTTAATTTATTTTTCAACCCGTTCTTATAATAATTTAAATATTTTTCAATTTGAATGAATAACCCGCTAAAAGTACAATCATAAAAATGATATTGTTCTTATGAAATAAATAAATTTAAACAATTTCATAAGAGTTTGTTAGAATATAAAAATAAATATTTATATTTGAAACAAAAAATAAAGAAGACATTAAAATATATTATAAATATATTTTGAATATAATCATAATTAAAGAATATTAGCTTATATATACAAAAGTAGTTGATGTTTAAATTAATTAGTTATATTTATCAATTGATTTAATAGTTTTATGTTTATACATATATATTTATATTTATTTTAATTAATTAGGAAAGTGGATCTCATTATATTTAGTTTGTTTGGATACATGTTTAGTAATTGTCTTGTTTGTAAACATGAATAGTAGAGAAATGTTATATTTCCTAATTACCCTTAATGAATGTTAGAAACACTTTTAATTTTTCAATGGCATTCTTTGTAAATAACACATCAACTAAAGATTAGACTAAAAAACACTCTAATTTTTTTATAGTATTGATATATAATTACAATCTTATTGGTATACATATAACATGCACATCTATTAAAACATTGGATACTTAATAAATAAATAACTCAAATGGTTAGCTTCAATGATTAATAATACCATTTCCTACCCACCAATCGCCTATTACCTCGAAACAATTTTGTAATATAGCACAGATAACAAATAACATTTGACTACTAGATTGATTGTGCTTTTTTCTAACCATTCAAATTCTGGATTTAAATTCTAGATTCAAAATTAGTATTTAGAAATTTCGTTTAAAAATAACATTTCGCATTAAAAATGGTTTAAATTTAGAACACAAAAAAAAACACTTGACGTATTGTTATAAAAACAGCATAACAGTAGCTATTCTTTCTAATAATTACTTTTGGCCTTAGTTTTATGTATGTTCTATTTGACTATTTATAAATGTATAAATTTGTCAACCTCAATGTAAAATATTTTTAAGTTATCCAACTTTAGTGTATACTTTGCTTAAAACAGGTGTTTAGCACCGCCGACATGTCTGCGTATTTTAAAATTGACGACAGTTTAGGTGTGTCAAAAGATTCATTTCATATGAATCGATTTATACCTTTGCATTAACACTTGAATATGTGATATCAAGCGAATACAGTTGCAGTAGTATTTTGAACTCGAATCATATAATGCTATACAACCAACAACCCGAACCTATTTCACATGTCTTCTTTTGAAAAAAAAAAAAAAAAAACCCATTTCACATGTTTGTCTTTTAAAAGCATTTGGTTAGAGCCATATATTTATTTGTTTTTGCCAGATTTTGTTTTGGAGAGAATTAACATTTTGCGTTGACTTCTTAATTGTTTTCTAGATCTAATAAAACAAATCCAGATGAAAAATAATTCATATATTTTTTTGATAAAGGATTTTCTTGAATATAAAGTTGAAAGGGTTACAGAAAACATGAGAAAGACAAGAGAAAGAAGGATCACAAAATGATAACAGAGGAAGAACAAGTCCGAGACAAGAGAATTAATCTACATACGATCAGTATGACAGAAGGGGTTGCCCGAGATGTGAGCCAAGGTTGATCAGCGCCAAGGCCTTCAAGAGGAGGACAGACCTAACTTCCCGCCAAATATGGCTTGAATTATTGGTCAGCCCATTGTGATATCGGAGGTTCCTTTCCCTCCAGATTAAGTATATTGCAGCTTGCCATCTTTGAAAGAGAGCTAGCTTCTGATAACGATCAGCTTGCACATCGGAAAGCCACTGCAAGACGTGTATCCATTATGTCGGATAAAAATAATTCGTATATATTACACGAAATACTTGTGTATTTTCTTTTGAAAAACTGATTGTACAATTAAACAAAAAATAATTGAAAACCATTTAATGGTTTAAAAACATAGATATCATGTTGCCGGAAAGCTTTCCCCATTACGACACGCGTCCACGTGAAATGGATAAGATGACTCGCATTATCGTTGTCTTAATTTGTTTCCCCTCTAAC
This sequence comes from Orychophragmus violaceus, assembly GCA_030180135.1. NCBI lineage: Eukaryota > Viridiplantae > Streptophyta > Magnoliopsida > Brassicales > Brassicaceae > Orychophragmus > Orychophragmus violaceus. Next base: position 90,790,847 of record CM058234.1, read on the forward strand.
TCACTAGCAAGTTGGAACATAAAACTATGATAAGGTAAAAAAAAAAAAAAGTATCTAGCTCTTATCAACGCTGGAGTTTTGTTGTTGAATTTGAATCCCATCCGAACCTGATTTTTAAAAAATCTGAATCCGATATGATCTATGTTTTTAAAAAATTTGAATGAAATTTACATCTAAAATATTTTGGGTATCAGATAATATTCGATTTGAACAAAAACTCAAATCAATATTCAAAATAATCAAAAGTTATACTTAATTTTGAATAATTTAATATTTTATAATATATTATGGTATTTTGAGTAGTGAAGTTTGACCAAAAGAAAATAGTTGTTTTATTTAGTTTTATAGATAGTATAAATATTTTGAATATTTTTAAAATACTTTTAAGTAGTTTGGATATATTTTTTTAAGAAACTTTCGAACAATTTAGATACTAACAAATATTTTCAGATTTTTAAATTTTTTTTGAATTTTCATATATTTTGGTTGTTATAATTTTGAATACTTAAACCTGAACTGAATTCGCAAAAAACTTGAATCGAATCTGATCCAAAATTTGTAAATATCATAACATATACTATAATTGTAAACCTGAAAATTTGAACCTTCAACAATCAAATCAAATCTAAACTGATACCTAAACATGCAAGACATACTTTTTATCGAAAAAGCTGCTTATTAGTTATTAGTTTATTACTATGGGAGCTTGAATTCGTAGATTCTAATTTTAGAACTGAGCTTCCTGTTGACAAAAAAAAGTGAGCTTCCTAACTTTTAAATTGCACTATCTTTTTAAATAGTAACTAGATTTTGACCCGCACTTTCTAAGTGCGGGTTTAATTTTCTTTACAAATTTTACTTTTTATTCATTTTGTTAATAGTAGTTTAGATTTTTAATTATGTAATCTAATTTTGATTATAATTGTTTAACCAATATTATAAACAGTGAGTTAGCAATTTAGTTTTTTTTAAAATGAATTATGTGTTATTTGGAGGAGATATATCGTAAGGATTAAGAGATTAAAATAACGATTTCGCATTATATATTTTAATCTGTGTTGTATCGTAAGATCATAGTTTGGAAAAAAATATATATATGTGAAAACAACTATTGTAAAAGTTATGTGGTATATGTTTAATTGTTATTATATTTATCTAAAATATTATTTTATAAAATACATGTTGTAGTCGTATATATAATTTGCAAATTTGATGGAACTATCCGTTAAAAACTTCATTCAAACATAAAGCATAATTTGACGCTTCAAATATTTGAATAATATAAGTATGAAATCATTTTAATATTTTTATTAAGTTTAAAATATATCAACTGAAATTATTTACTATATGCGAATTTTTTAATAGAAAATTTATAATCGAGATTGGCTAATTAATTTTTCCACCCGTTTAATTATTTAAATATTTTTCAGTTTGATGGAAAAACCTGCTAAAAAGTACAATCGTAAAAACATCAATCGTAATATATATATATATATATATATATATATATATATATATATATATTTGAAACAAAATAAAAAGATATTAAAATATATTATAAATATATTTTGAATTAAATCATAAATTAGAGAATCTTAATTTATATATAATAGTTGATGTATAAATTATTAATTATATTTATCAATTAATTAGGAGTTAGCAATTTAGTTTTTTTTTTAAAATGAATTATGTGTTATTTGGAGAAGATATATCGTAAGGATTAAGAGATTAAAATAACGATTTCGCATTATATATTTTAATTTGTGTTGTATCGTAAGATCATAGTTTGGAAAAAAATATATATATGTGAAAACAACTATTGTAAAAGTTATGTGGTATATGTTTAATTGTTATTATATTTATCTAAAATATTATTTTATAAAATACATGTTGTAGTCGTATATATAATTTGCAAATTTGATGGAACTATCCGTTAAAAACTTCATTCAAACATAAATCATAATTTGACGCTTCAAATATTTGAATAATATAAGTATGAAATCATTTTAATATTTTTATTAAGTTTAAAATATATCAACTGAAATTATTTACTATATGCGAATTTTTTTATAGAAAATTTATAATCGTGATTGACTAATTAATTTTTCCACCCGTTTAATTATTTAAATATTTTTCAGTTTGATGGAAAAACCTGCTAAAAAGTACAATCGTAAAAACATCAATCGTAATATATATATATATATATATATATATATATATATATATATATATATATATATATATTTGAAACAAAATAAAAAGATATTAAAATATATTATAAATATATTTTGAATTAAATCATAAATTAGAGAATCTTAATTTATATATAATAGTTGATGTATAAATTATTAATTATATTTATCAATTAATTTGTTTTGATTTTAATTAATTAAGAAAGTGGGATCCATTAGATTTTGGTTGTTTGGCTACATGTTTAATAATTGTCTTGTTTGGAAACATGGATTGTAGAGATAATGAATAAATCAAATATAAATTGTTTTACAGTTTTACCCTTAATGAAGGTTACAAATCCTAATAATATCAAGGGCAATTTCCGGGAACAACATTTATGTACCATGACAAACCTTCCTGTTTTAATAGATTAGATGTTTAATTGTTATTATATTTATCTAAAATATTATTTTATAAAATACATGTTGTAGTCGTATATATAATTTGCAAATTTGATGGAACTATCCGTTAAAAACTTCATTCAAACATAAAGCATAATTTGACGCTTCAAATATTTGAATAATATAAGTATGAAATCATTTTAATATTTTTATTAAGTTTAAAATATATCAACTGAAATTATTTACTATATGCGAATTTTTTTATAGAAAATTTATAATCGTGATTGGCTAATTAATTTTTCCACCCGTTTAATTATTTAAATATTTTTCAGTTTGATGGAAAAACCTGCTAAAAAGTACAATCGTAAAAACATCAATCGTAATATATATATATATATATATATATATATATATATATATATATATATATTTGAAACAAAATAAAAAGATATTAAAATATATTATAAATATATTTTGAATTAAATCATAAATTAGAGAATCTTAATTTATATATAATAGTTGATGTATAAATTATTAATTATATTTATCAATTAATTTGTTTTGATTTTAATTAATTAAGAAAGTGAGATCCATTAGATTTTGGTTGTTTGGCTACATGTTTAATAATTGTCTTGTTTGGAAACATGGATTGTAGAGATAATGAATAAATCAAATATAAATTGTTTTACAGTTTTACCCTTAATGAAGGTTACAAATCCTAATAATATCAAGGGCAATTTCCGGGAACAACATTTATGTACCATGGCAAACCTTCCTGTTTTAATAGATTAGATTCTATACGTAATTATAGAGTTTCTCGATCGCTTTTTTATTGTTGCTTTACACTCCTTCTGTTTTTTAATATATGAAGTTTTAGTAAAAACACACATATTAAAAAAAATTAATTTATTTATTTTTAAACAAGAAAGTATCATTTAATATTTTAGTTTTTCAAGATTTCCAAGAAATTTCTTTCATTATATTTTAGTTTTTTAATTTTTTATATTAAAATAAAGTGAACTTTTACATTGAAATGTGAAAACCTCTTATATTTTGAAAAATGACTAAAACTCTAAAACTTCCTATATTGAAAAATGGATAGAGTATTATACTAATATATGATATAATATAAAACAACAGAAAACAAGAATGCAGGATTATAACAAGAAACAAAATTTAACTGCACCAAAAGCTAAAATGGGGAAGGTCCCAAGAAAGAAACCCGCTGAAACCGTATATTCTCTGTAAAAACTCTTTTTTTGTCAATCTCTGTAAAAACTTTTTACTTTTACGATGAGCTTTTTGCGTTTTTAATGTATATTTTTTCACTTTACTGTTGCTTAGCCAGACATATACGTCATTATATAGTTTTTTCTTACTTATATTTATCAGATAAAGGTCCATGTCACCAGAAAAGGTGTTGTAGAACACAAATGCTTCAGCTTTTTATGCAGAACCTAAAGCTCTAAATTCACTAACGTAATGAATGTTTACAGCGGGAGAGAGAATCGCATGGGATGGAATGAAAATGTGATTCCATTCACACTATTTTAAAACTGTGTTTCAACATTTGTTTAAAAAAAAAAAAACATAATGAAAGCGGAACAAAAATTTTCATTACTGCACTATGATGTGAAACACTCTAAAATAGGTGTGGTTGAGAGTAGTGTTACTATTTGACTTTTTTATTTTTACTTTTGATTTTGTATATTTATTATAATTTGCTATAAATATGCTCTTATATATCATTTTTCATACAACTTTCACATACTACTTATATCTTTATATTAATTGAGAAGTACTTTTAGTCTTATATTCACTCTCAAAATGACTAATTATTAATTTGACATTAATGAAATTAAGTTAATTACTATACTAACCTTAATTTATTTTGGAAATTAAATTTATTTTATTTAAGACATGAGTACAATCTAATAAAAATATGATGATAAATACGAAAATACTTTTTGAGTTATAGATTTAGTTATTGATAAATATGATTATTGTAAATAATAATATTATATATAATAAAATTATATTATTTAAATAAATTTTGAATTTGGATAAATATAAACGATAACAAATATGTGTAATAATGTTTATACATATACATATATATAATTTTAATTTATTATAATTAATATAAAATATGTTTACAGAGTAAATTATATAAATAATATATATATATATATATATATATAATTTTAGATAATAATTTATTGTGTTGCTATTAATTTTAAATTTATATATAAGCTATAAAATATTTTAATAAAAATTAAATATAATAATTTTTATATAATGTTTAATTATAATTAATGTCAAATGGATGATTGTTTTAAAAAATATTTATTAATGGTTGTGCTCAAATCATACCTGCTAGTATGATACATTCTTTAGCCATTTTTTTCCTAGAAGCTTTTTTATTCAACAAATCTATTTAAGGTAAGATTTATTAATAATATTTCTTTTAATAATACATGATTTTACTTAATCTAAATTATATACAAATTTTATATTACTTATTATTAAATAAGTTATAACAAATTAACAATTGTTAATATTTAAATAATATATATTTATATGTATTAAAATAGCATATTATAAAAAATCATTTAAAAATTATATAAATTATTATAATTATTTTTTTTGTATAGATAAAATCAACATTTATATTTTCCAAACAAATGATAACTAATATAATTTTTATTGTGTTTAAATTATTTTTGTAATAAAATTTATTTTTAGTAAAAAATAATTGAGAAATACATATATATTTCTAATTGTTAAATAAATTAAAATTATATTTGAATTATAATATAAATATTATTATTTATTTCAGTTTAAAAATATTTATTTATAATTGTATTCCGCACCGCTTATAACTTTTTACCATTCAAATATTTGTTCCGTACCGCATGCTATTTTTGTTAACATTCAAACTTTATTACGCACCACTTTTTTTTTTCTTAAGCGCTCTTGTTCTGCAGTATGCTTTTTTACTATAAAACCGCAACGAAACTTAACCGCACTGCTCAATCCGTTTTATCCGCACCGCTCAATCCGCTGTTACCATTCGGAGCCTAAGGGTTTGTATCTATTTTTTGTCGGCTACTAAGGGTTTATATATATGATATAAAACGACTGAAAACTTGGGGAAGGTTTCCATATTGAAATTTGTTGAGCTTTTTATTATTTTAAAAATTAAATTAAAAATAAAAACATCTCCACTTTATTTCATTTTCCACTCCAAAATAAGATTTAATGTAAAAAAATTTCAACTCCAGTTTATTCTCCATTCCAAAATAAAATAATTGGTAAAATTACTCTATATTTAGAATAAACTTATTTTCACTCTATTTTAGAATGATACTTTTTAATTTACAAAATGGTTCTTCTAATGTTATATCTTTTTATTTTATATTTCTTTTGCTAAATTAATAATAATTACTACATGTATGGTTATATTTATAAAAACTAATATTAAATATTTTTAAATATTTAAAAAATAAAATATCACTAATTTTTTACATTTAAAAAAAAAACATTACAATAAAAACATAAAATATATAACAAGTGCTTAATTAAAAATAACTAACTTTGATAATAAAAAAACCCAACATGATAAATAATAGTGATTTAATATTTTGGTAACTTCTTCATGATCCACCGAGATCGTTAAAATATTGTCCAAACGATGTTGATGGATGAGTAACTTATTGATCTTGTTGTTGAGCATTTCCTTTTTGTAAAATTCTTGCTTGTTAACTGTGAACATATATGTTTGGGCCAAAATCCACCACAGTGAATCCAGCTGGACAGCGAATAAAGGCCCGACGCATTCACAAGTCAAAAGCCCAATCCATTAAGGAAAGCTCCGACTTCGGAGTATAGCTCGACAGACGAAGAGCCGATCCGTTGGTAACCGACCGCCGAAGAAGGAGGAGCAGTTGAAGCACGCAATCCCGGAAATCTCGCATACTGTTAAAGCCGACTCCGCAAACTGAGGAAAGTAGTTGCGAAGAGAAGGACTATAAGAGAAGGCTTCGGCAGCTGGGAAAGGGATCCGATTTTTGATTATTATTCCAACTTAGCACCAAGACTTCGTAATCGCTCTGTAGCTTGAATTCTTGTTGTTCATTCTTCCAATTCAATACAAATCCATTCTTCATCATTGTTTAGCTTCTTGATTGTGTTTGACCAAGAATCTAACCCATCTACTTTGCAAATCAGCTCATCTAAACACTCTAAAAACTGAGTGTGGGTTCTAGGATCCACATTTTGGCGCCGTCTGTGGGGAAGATTCATAGATATTCTTTACACACGAACTCGATCAACAGCCTACTAGCGTGGAGATGGATCCCAACGCAACAGCTCCGGTCGGATCGCCAAGGTCGCAAGACCTTGATCAAACGAACGCAAGCGTTCAGATCGGGAATACCAGATCAGAGTCGACCCAGACTCAAGCAGGATCCGGAACAGGGGACCGCGCCCCTATTTCCCAGCCTCTAGGAGTTACGCCCCCAGGCTCAACTTCACAGACAACCGAGAGAACGAACTCTCGAACCTGGATACGATCCGAGGATCGACCCCAAGGGGACGCGCCAATCCCTCGGACTGTTCCACAAACTCGCCCCGACTCGCCAAGCCTGACGAGATCTGTCACTGATGGCATGGCAGAGCTCCGTAAAATGCTGGCAGTCCTAATTAACAGATCGCACGATCAAGAAGCCACACAACGGATTGTACTAGCCCGGCTAGACCTGCACGACAGGAGTCTGCTGAACCTCGGGAACAGGCCACGGCCCGACACGAGGACTACGGCAGACGCCGCCGCGAGGAGCCCGTTACCTCGCATGCGTCTGGACTTCGAGGAGGACTATATAACTCCCGAAGCCCCGAGACAGACTTCGGTGGCCGGAAACAGCGGCTACCCAGTGTTTAGTCCGATCTCGGGAAACGCACTTCCCAGTTCAAACACCATGGCCTCAACCTCGACGGGTATTACGGCCCCCGAGGGAGCGCGACTGCCGACGCCCCCACCCATGCCAACGAGCTATGAAGCCAACAGGCATCGGGTGTTGGGGGCATCAGCCTTTGCCTCCAGCACGCGTCCTCCAGTAACGGAACCGGGGACTAGCACTGCTCGGCCTCCCCCGAGCGAGATAGCCCAACAAACTGGAACTAGGGGACCAAACAATACGCGTCCAAGGAACACGCAGCTCCCCATGTTCGACCAACGAACGGACGTGGATGACGAAAGCATATATGCCAGGGTCCAGCGTCTGCAAGCTGCGGTCCACTCGGCAACAAGCGCGGCTCCAGACATCGATCAAGTTATCGAGGAGACCCGACGAACCCCGTTCACGGATAGAATCGCTAGCGCAAGGATCCAAAACACCGGGAAAATCAAAATCCCAGAATATGCGGGAAGTACAGACCCGAAAGCCCACGTTAGAGCTTTCAGACTTGCGGTCTCTAGAGCACATCTCACCGATGAAGAAAAGGAAGCAGGATACTGCAGACTTTTCGCTGAAAACCTCACCGGCACCGCACTAGAATGGTTCGCCAGTCTAGAAGGAAACTCGATCGACAACTTCACGCAGCTCGTATCGATCTTTCTAAAGCAATACTCGATCTTCATCGAAGAGAAAACCTCGGAAGCCGACCTCTGGGCTCTGAAACAAGGGCCGGACGAAACCCTCAGAGCCTACATCGCAAGGTTCAGGGAAGTCAAGTCACGTATAGCCGACCCGAACGAAATCATAGCGATCGCGGCTCTGGAAAACGGACTCCTGTACACATCAGAGTTCAGGAAGGAACTCGCGGTCCGACCGTGCACGTCCTTGGACGACGCGCTGCACAAAGCTACTTACTACGCAAAGTACGAAGAAACCGTAGCTGCGGCAAAAGAAGAGTCAAGCCAGAAGAAAACCAGCAAAAAAGAATCCTCTGGCAAAGGACAACACTGCCTAACGGTGGATGGCAAGCCCCAATGGCGCAAACCTTACGATGCAAACAAGTATTGCAAATACCATGACAAGCAAGGACACTCCTCCGAAGAGTGCCGATCCAAAGATCGCCTGCTGGCAACCAAAAACAACAGCAGCGAGACTCCGGAGCCGGAGGAGAAAGAGCCCGAAAAGAAAGACAAAGGAAAAAGCAAGTCGAAAAACAAAAAGAATTCACAATCTAAGCGCGAGAGGACTCCAGAAAAGGAGGGATCAGACTCCCCAGTCCCCTCTCGAAAACGCATAGATGCGATTTTCGGCTTAGCTCGATGCGGGGGGTCGATGAAATCAGTCATCACACCACCCCCGGCTCCTAAAAAACCAGCCGGCCAGTGCTTGCCTAAGCTTGGACTGTGCAGTTCGAGCCTCCCCAAAACGATAAACTTTATATCCGGAGGCTCAAGGTTTTGTCGGAACTCGGTAAACTCGATCAAAGCTCACCAGAGACGAGTTGCAAATGAACTCAGGGAAATGGTCCCAATCGAAGGACCGGACACTCATATAACATTCTCTGAAAGCGAAACATTCAAACTCGACAAACCACATGACGACGCTTTGGTAATCCAACTCGACGTAGCCGGATTCGAACTCTCCAGAGTCATGATTGACACCGGGAGCTCGGTGGATCTCCTGTTCTACGATGCCTTCAGAAAGATGGGCTTCAAAGACTCAATGCTGACCGGAGGGAAAACCCCATTAACCGGATTCGACGGCGAAACCACCTACTCGATGGGAACTATAAAACTCCCATCCATCGCTGGGGGGCAACAGGAAATCCTGGAGTTTGTAGTAGTGAACAAACCGGCCCCGTACAACGCGATATTGGGTAGACCATGGATCTATACCATGAAGGCAGTGCCCTCTACCTACCACCAGTGTGTGAAGTTCCCGACCCCTTCGGGGATCAAAACAATTTACGGGAATCAAAAAGCTGCAAGATCGTGCTACCTAACTTTCTTCAAGCAGCTAGAGACCCACAACGTATAGCAATTACAGAAAGAGGAAGAGCTCGCTTCCCGGACCGCGAAACGCAGCAACGACCCAACAGTCCGAGGCCCGCGAAAAGATTTAGTCGCCTCAGTCTGTATTGACGACAAAGACCCGGAAAGGTGTGTAAACATCGGATCGGAGCTACTGAGCGCTACCAGGGAAGAACTCATCAAATTCCTCAAAGAAAACGTGGGCACATTCGCATGGTCCACAAAAGACATGAGAGGGATCGATATCGAGGTCACCTCACACGAATTGAACGTCGATCCAACTTTCAAACCCGTGAAACAGAAACGCCGCAAACTCGGTCCAGACCGAGCCAAAGCGGTTAACGACGAAGTCGACAGACTACTAAAGGTCGGGTCAATCAGGGAGGTGAAATACCCCGACTGGTTAGCCAACCCGGTCGTTGTCAAAAAGAAAAACGGGAAGTGGAGAGTCTGCATAGACTTCACGGACCTGAATAAAGCATGCCCAAAAGACAGCTTTCCACTACCACATATAGACCGTCTGGTGGAAGCCACCGCCGGACACGAACTGCTGTCCTTTATGGACGCTTTCTCTGGGTACAATCAGATCCTCATGAACCCAGAGGATCAAGAGAAAACGGCCTTTATAACCGACCGCGGAACCTACTGCTACAAGGTGATGCCTTTCGGACTGAAGAATGCCGGAGCTACCTACCAGAGGTTGGTGAACAAAATGTTCGCCAATCAGCTCGGAAAGTCAATGGAGGTTTACATTGACGACATGCTCGTAAAATCCTCCAAAGAAAGTGACCACATAGAACAGCTCCGGGAATGCTTCAAAATCCTAAACCAATACGGGATGAAGCTCAACCCCGCCAAATGCTCTTTCGGAGTACCTTCGGGAGAATTCCTCGGGTACCTCGTAACAGAGCGAGGGATCGAAGCTAACCCGAAACAGATAACAACCTTCCTGGAAATGCCTTCCCCGAAGAACAAAAGGGAGGTGCAAAGACTGACCGGACGGATAGCAGCCCTAAATCGCTTCATCTCTCGGTCTACGGACAAATGCTTACCATTCTACAACCTCCTCAAAGGAAATCGGAAGTTCCAATGGGACGAAGACTGTGAAAACGCCCTAAACGAGCTCAAGAAATATCTCACCGAACCTCCGATACTGGCCAAACCAATGGAGGGCGAGCCGTTGTATCTTTACATTGCGACTTCACCCGCCGCAGTTAGCGCAGTCTTGGTCCGCGAAGAACAAAACGAGCAAAAACCCATATACTACGTGAGCAAAACGCTCATAGACGCAGAAACAAGGTATCCAGCGATGGAGAAACTTGCGCTCGCAGTAGTAATGGCGGCAAGAAAGCTAAGGCCGTACTTCCAATCGCACGCCATAGTAGTGATGACCTCACAACCTATTCGAACTATACTCCACAGTCCGAGCCAATCCGGCCGACTGGCCAAATGGGCAATCGAACTGAGCGAATACGATATCGAGTACCGGACTAGAACGAGCGCTAAAGCCCAGGTCCTAGCAGACTTCATTATCGAGCTCCCGCCCATGGCTCCGGAGCTGGAAAATCAAAACGATCATTGGACTCTCCATGTAGACGGAGCCTCGTCCAAACACGGCTCCGGGGTAGGAATCAAACTCGTGACCCCCACAGGAGAGGTAATCGAGCAATCATTCAGACTTGGCTTCAGTGCATCCAACAATGAGGCCGAGTATGAAGCCCTCATAGCTGGACTCCGACTCGCAATCGGAGTCGGAGCACAAGAAGTACACGCCTTTAGTGATTCACAGTTGGTTACGAGCCAGTATCACGGCGAGTACGAAACTAAGGACGAACGCATGGAAGCGTACGTCAAGGTAGCCCACGAGTTAGCAGATCAATTAAAAGATTTCATACTCGAGAGGATACCTCGGGGGGAAAACTCCTCCGCCGACGCCCTGGCAGCTTTAGCCTCGACGTCCGACCCCAAGGTCAAAAGAATAATACCCGTGGAAGGGATAGATAAGCCAAGTATCGACGTGGCACTAAAAGCACAGGCTGCAAATATACTCGCGCCGTCTCAGACGGGTCAGACCGAACTCCCATCCGGGGCATCCGACTCCGGAGCGCCCTCAGAAATGGCCTCGGAATGCCACGAAGTCTACGACATCGGCCTCCGTAGTGGCCGGCAAGTCCCCGAACCTCCCGTTGAGGAGGAGGAATCCGAGCCTGAAAATGAGGAACCGGACGCAGAATTCCTAAACAGGCCGGATTGGAGGGAACCAATCCTAGGCTACATCAGACACGGCCAGGTCCCTGATGACAAGTGGCAAGCCAGGAAGCTTAAAGCCCGAAGCGCCCGATACTGCATAATCCACGATTGCCTATTCAAACGTAGCACCGCAGAACCTTACCTGCGATGTGTGCATGCCACGGAAGCCCTCGCCGTAATGGGCAATACCCATGAAGGCACATGCGGTAACCACTCCGGAGGAAGGGCACTAGCCATCCGCATAAAAAGACAAGGATTTTTCTGGCCGACTATGATCGCAGATTGCGAGAACTATACCAGGCAGTGTGATAAATGCCAAAGGCACGCGCCCATTATTCACCAGCCTGCAGAAAAACTGTCCTCAATCTCTGCACCATACCCCTTCATGAGGTGGTCAATGGATATAGTAGGGCCTCTCGTTTCTTCGGGACCAAAACAGCTAAAGTATCTCCTGGTCCTAACAGACTATTTCACCAAGTGGATAGAGGCTAAAGCCTACCAGCAAACCACGGAAATCGAAGTACAACACTTCATCTGGGAGCACATAGTCTGCCGACACGGACTCCCCTACGAAATAGTAACAGATAACGGTTCTCAGTTCATCTCACGGGCTTTCAGAAATTTCTGTAAGACCTGGAAGATACGCCTGACCACATCTACCCCAAGATACCCCCAGGGGAACGGTCAGGCAGAAGCTGCGAACAAGACTTTGTTATATAGCCTCAAAAAGAGACTCGACTCTAAAAAGTCCGCTTGGTCTGAAGAGCTACCAGGAGTCCTGTGGGCCTCCCGCACTACACCTCACAGCGCGACTGGTGAGACTCCGTTTTCATTAGCATACGGGATGGAAGCAGTAGTCCCTGCGGAAATATCGGTCCCAACCATCAGAAGGGAACTGAGCCCGAGACACGAGGGGCTAAACGAACAAATGCTCCGAGACCGTCTAGACATGATCGAGGAACAGCGCGACCAAGCGCTAATCCGAATGCAAAACTATCAGCAAGCAACCTCACGATACTACAACTCCAGAGTCCGACCTCGGAAGTTTATCGTGGGAGACTTAGTGTTGCGCAAGGTCTACGAAAACACTAGAGAGCTAGGCGCCGGGAAACTCGGGACAAACTGGGAAGGACCCTACAGAGTCATCGAGATAATCCGGGATGGCGTCTACAAGCTCACGAAACACAAAAACGGAGTACCCGTGAAGAGGCCATGGAACGCCATGAACCTCAAGCTATACCATTCATGAGTACTCACAATAATCGAACTACGTTAGGCTTGATCCCTTGGCAGGGTACGTAGGCAGCTCGAACTTCGAGTGCAGCCACTCCACCCAAAAACCCAAAAATCCTCTCTCTCTTCCTTTTCGTTTTTCGGGGAGGGGTACAGGGTTATCACCCAATACATCAATGTAAACTCCAAAGCATACATTAATGAAATTCTCTTAAACGGTTGACATGTTATTGCAAACTCACCAAGTCTTAAAACCTTGGCAATTACAAGCGTGAAAAATTACCAAGAAAACGAAGTCCAAACTTCACACAAGCTTTACTCAGTACAAATTCAACACCACGCGTCGCTCCGAGTCCACACGACAGACTTGGGCCGCGAACATAAACCGCAGATATACTAAGTCGTGAAACCTTAAGTATTCCGCGAACCGAAAACCCCAAGGAACTCTTCCAGAGTAATCCTCCAAAGCCCAGCATCCGTAAACAAACTCGGAAATAAACCCTAAACGACTTTGCACGGGTCAAACAGGTATTCGAACCACGGTAAACTAAAGGGTTCAAAGTCGCGAAACGAACTCCCAAACACAAGAAACGTCTGGCCAGACTAAGTAACAAAAGTAGAGAGTTCTACCCAGCGACCCAAAGGTTCAACATGCAAACTTACAGCGCATAACCGAACCTCGATGTTTTGCTAAAAAAAATCCAAACTCGAACAAAAACATAAACACAAAAGCGTGCATTAAAAGGCCCACCCGAGCCAAACAGAGTTATGGATAAAAGCCCTCCCGGGCAACCTTAAAAGCAAAATAAAAGAGTTCAACTTTAGCCCAGAAGGAGGCTTTAGGGAATTCCAAAAAAAAACAGAAATTAAAATTTTCTAAGGAGCAGCCATCAGCCCTGCTCCTCACCACCAGCCTTCTCGCCTATCACGTCCAGCAGAAACCGAGGGATTGGGAAAATCAGGTTACACTTCTCGAAGTAAGCCTTGTAGGCACAGCAGTAGCCTGGTTTGACCGATTCCGGCGTCTCTCCAGGATCAAACAGCCTCAACTCCACCGACCTCGGTACGCCGTGCGAAGAGTATAGGTTCTCGATGTCCTCCGCCTTTGTAGTCGGGACGGGATACTCGAACTCCTCTTCTTCTGCCACCTGCTTCTCTTTCTTAATCTTGGCCAGGCTCAATTTCGTCATCACTCAAAGCTTCCAAGAACGAGATTTCTTCGTCACGAGAAAAAAGGAAAGAAAAAACTGCAAAGAAAAGAGAGAAAACATCACTATAAAGAGGAGTGGAGAAGTTACCTTGAGTTGACGGTTGAACCTTGGAGAGTGGATGCATGAGGAGGCGGAATATAAAGCAATCATAATTGCATAACCTCGGGACTCCAAAGATTTTTTGAGATCTCCGAGATCTAAACCGTTCGATATCCTCGTTACTCCCCACGCGCCGCAATCACGCGTAGCGTCTCCTCACACTTTCATCCTGACCGTCCGATTTGGCGGGATCTTCACTTGCCCTTCATCTAACGACACACACCAAAAGACGAAGCGTTCGCGTATCCCGGGTGCAGCTCAAACAAACAAGATTTGGCAATATCCGAAAGAATGCTGTGGGCCTTTCGCGAATATACTCCACCCTTCGAGCTCGGGAACTCGCTTAAAGGGCTGGGGGGCAAATGTTTGGGCCAAAATCCACCACAGTGAATCCAGCTGGACAGCGAATAAAGGCCCGACGCATTCACAAGTCAAAAGCCCAATCCATTAAGGAAAGCTCCGACTTCGGAGTATAGCTCGACAGACGAAGAGCCGATCCGTTGGTAACCGACCGCCGAAGAAGGAGGAGCAGTTGAAGCACGCAATCCCGGAAATCTCGCATACTGTTAAAGCCGACTCCGCAAACTGAGGAAAGTAGTTGCGAAGAGAAGGACTATAAGAGAAGGCTTCGGCAGCTGGGAAAGGGATCCGATTTTTGATTATTATTCCAACTTAGCACCAAGACTTCGTAATCGCTCTGTAGCTTGAATTCTTGTTGTTCATTCTTCCAATTCAATACAAATCCATTCTTCATCATTGTTTAGCTTCTTGATTGTGTTTGACCAAGAATCTAACCCATCTACTTTGCAAATCAGCTCATCTAAACACTCTAAAAACTGAGTGTGGGTTCTAGGATCCACAATATACACCAATATTTTTGATTATTTGTGGGAAAGATACAATAGTGGTGATTATCAAATAAAATTTATTATGTTGTTATATAATTTTTTATTTAACAAATTTTAGTATTATAAAGTATTATAAAAATAAAATAAGTAGGGTCAATTTCTAAATTTATAACTAAAAAGTATTACTAACAAAAAAAAAAATTTGGCGTAAATATGTATTGTAAAATATTCCTTTTTCACACCAAATGCGAATATCCCAAAATTTTGAAGAAAAAAATGAAAAAGAGACTGGAGGAATATAAAAAGGCAAAACATACTGGTGAAAGGCAAAGCCATAAAGGCAAAACGGTGCGTTTAGCTTTGGGGGCAAATCTGAGCGACTTGGGCTTTCATGCTTTATGCTTTGATCGAGTTGGAGACCGAGTCTATCTGAATATGATCACCTTCGAAGTAAGGGCAAAGGTTTCCAAACGTGGAAAGCTATATTCGAGGTACTTGGGGCCATTTTGGATCCTGGAAAGGGTGGGGGCAGTCGCCTACACATTGAACTTGCCAAAGAGATGGACGCGTTTCATAACGTGTTCCATGTCTCTTAACTGCGGAAGTGCCTTTCGGATCAAGATGTGGTTTTGCCTGAGATACCCAAAGATCTTAGGGAAAACCTGACTTTTTAAGCTAGACCCTTAAGGATTTTGGATAGGATGGAAAAAGCAACAAGGAAGAAGGTGATACAAATGGTTAAAGTGGAATGGATCTGCAATGGAGTTAAGGAGATCACTTGGGAAATAGAGAATCAGATGAACGCCGATCACCCATAGTGGTTTATGGAGATTGCACAGAATGGGAAACTTGAAGCGGATTCGGGGATAAATCCCTTTCAAGGGGATGAGATTTGTAACATCCATGACACTGCCTAAGGGTCGTTGAGACTGTCTATGGAACCGGAAGGTTGAACATACGGTCAAGGGAGAAAGATAAGAGTGTTCCATAGGCAGAAAAAAGCCAAGTCCAGCTGGGAAAGAGCTTGGTCAAGAGGAAAGTGGCTGGAAGGGGAGTGTTCAGCTCAAATGAGCCGAACGAATGAGCAGGTCAGCTAGGTCAGCTAGAAACTAGCTCAACTCAGTTGGCCTTACTGTTCACCTCTGGGGTCAGATGGTCAGCTAGTGACACTAGCTGACCATGGGAGTTATTGAGCGGATGGACATCAATGGGTTGGCACCCATTCGGCCACCAATTGACATCCATTCGTTATGGGTAGTTATTGGCCGATTTCAAATCTATAAATACACCACAAGGACCCTTATTGCGCACATAACACATCTAGGGAACCAATGCCATATTTATTCTAAGGCAAATGCCAATATATAGAGAGAGAGAGAAATAGGGTTTTTGGCTGGAATTCTTGAAGATAATTACCGGCGAGGGCAAGGCATGTGGCTGGTGGTTAAGGCGGATAAGGACATCATCATGGCTGGAGAAACAACCAAGGATCATGGAAAATCCACCACTACGTCAAAGGTTAGTAATCGGCTCATGAAATGGACCGCGGTTGCAGCTTAGCCGCTTGGTCAGCGGTCGATCAGATGGAACTGATGGAACCAATCTTTCTCTTCTACTTTTCTGAATTAGAACCGGATGTTAGGATCATGTGTTGGATAAAAAATCAGATAAGTTCCATTGAACTACGATCAGCCATGAGCATGATCGTGGACGGAAAAAGGTTATAAGTGCAAGCGAAGGGTTGTCGGTTATCAGTTGCGATCGTGTGTGTAACGCCCCTTTCCCATTCTCCGCTGAACGTCGAGCTGACCGGTCAACAATCAAACAAGAACATGACCGATCGAACCCGAGCAAGTCGAACGGGAAAAGTTCGCCACAGGACGAAGCCAAAGATAGTTTGGTTTGAGACAAAAGGCTCGCACCAATCGATCTTCGACTCCGCTATCCTCGTATCCATAGTACAAGCAGTACTACTTGCACTACTTCAACGAGTTGTGTCGTTTCGGACGTAACCTCATATCAGGGTAACAATTTCATTTTTAAGTAGTTAAACATCGAATACAACGTTTAACGGTTTTACAAACAATCGTCAACAACAATACATAAACAAACAAAATCAATCAAATACAAATCACGAAAGATAGTGCAGCTGCCGAACCGAAAATAAAACATCCACAAATAACGAATCAAAAACACGTCACAAGCAACCCGAAGCTACACCGAGGACCTCCCACGTCCGTCGCTGAAGACCTGAAAAACACAAAAAGTCTAATGAGCGATCTAAGATCACCCAGTGAATCGGCTCCCCACTAATGGCTTCTAGTCTATCTAGAGTCTGTAAATCCCGCCCCAAAAACCCAAAATAACAATCATCATAAATAAGCGGTCAATCACGCACTACCACGTCGTGATAAACCCACACACAATCAATGCCAAGATAATAAGAATTAAAGAAATCGAAGGCACTGCGGCACATGTCCTCGATTAGACTCGGTCTAACTAACGCGCGATAAATAAAAGATAATAAAACAACACTGGGCCCTACGAACTCGGTAACTTCCACGGGTTACAACGTCGCCGATATGGCAACTAACCCTCGACTCCTATACGTGCACACGAGGACCCACGTATAGAACACCGTTCTCTGTCCATCAATACGCGGTGACTCCTGTTACCCCAGGTAACCTGAGTTTCCATGTGATTCGGCCCTAGGACATGACCCCGTATTCTCCGAATCACACACCTACCGGCGTCACCCGATAGGTTAACACCATAACCAGAATCACCATGACCTGGTTAGGTAAAACCCGAGGATCCAATCGGGTCGGAAGTACCGGAACGTACAATAGAAAACCTAGGCTTGCGGAATCTAACGTACCCTAGAGTCCTAGTGCAGGAACATAAACACGCAGACTCGCTGGGACTCTAACACAGATCACACTATCAAGAACAACCATAATAATAATAACCACACCCATTCCGCAAGCCTCTACACTACCCATATCACCGCTCTGACTAGGTAAGATACCTAGTCAGCACCACTAACTTACCCGGTCCCATGACCGGAGTAAGTGTCCGCAATGACTGCTCGGCCCAACACCGAACAGTCTAAAAACCTGCACAGAAACTTACAATAACAACAACACAACCACACAATCACACAATCACACACTCACCACAAGCAGGCCTATTAGGGTTTCTAAGACTTTTACTTTATTATCGTCCGCTACCTTGGGTTAGCGGATTGCTAACCCGTAGACGGCTCACGACACGCGTCATTTCTTTATTATCTCATCCTAGGTATCTTTTAACAGTATTCTCGATATATCGGTTTAGAGTTAGTAAACTTACTAACTCCCCGACATATCATTTCCAACTAATTGATTCATTACCCAATTCCCGCTACTTAACCTAAAACCCGATCCCGTTATTATACTCTATACATTTGTTTAAGTTTAACTCAGATTTTACTATCGTCTTAATTTCCCGTTTATAGTTCATTAATACTTGTTCTTTATGCTTATATATACATCGATCACGCTTTACTAACAACCTAGCGGCACAGAATCGGTTAACTCTTTTTAATTCTAAACCCTAATCACGTTAATTAGTTTTCTCCGGGTAATTAATAAATGTCGAGTTGATTAATTACTTTTTTAATTTGGTTAACGGGTAAACGTCCTAGTGGCTACGGTTTAGTGATTTCCCGGTTTAACCGATTTTTCGAGTTTTCGAGCCGACTCACGGAATAGTCGCGGAATAACGGGTTTTGGCGTGGATGAGGATTCCCGAACTATCAAACCTCGAACTCCGAACACCTGAGACACTAAACCACTGAACCAATAAATCATTGAACGACCAAACCGATCCAAATCACCCCCAATTAAACCGGTTTGACTAAACCGGTTTAGGGTTAAACCGTTGACCGGTTCAACACCCTTTGACCATGTTCAATCAAACCACAAACCAATCCCAAATTCAACACAAACTATACCAATGGGCTTTATGAAGAACCGGCTGGCTTTTGGCGGTGGCGAAGCTTCCCGGCGGCGTTGACTCCGGCGTTGACTCCGGCGGCGGCGGCGTTGACCACGGCGGAGCTAGCTTTTCGGGCGGCTTCTACTACAGATCTTTATACCAAAGTGATCAGAACCACTAGATCTAGCCATTTCCAGTCTCAAAACATCTAAAAACACTAGGGAAAAGATGAGATCTACAAACCCTAGAGAAGCGACTGCTTCAAGGCGGTTTTCCGGCGATCTCCGGCGGCTACAGGGGCGGCGGTTGGCTGGAAAAGGTAGAGGAGGCCGAGATGAAGCTATGGGACTTTGCAGAACAAGATTTGAGTTGATGAATCACAAGATATGGAGTTTCTTGCTCAAGAAGTAAAGAAGAACAAACTAGGGTTCTTGGACCTTTTTCTTGAAGATTCAAGGAACATGCATGGATTTCTGGACACAACCTTGCAGGATCTTGAGTGACAGAGAGAGAGAAGAGGCCGAGAGAGAGAGAGAAGGTTTGATGGTTGAAAAGAAGAAGATAAGAGCTCACTTGTTCATCAAACTATGGTGAACATGTAAGGGATTGATGAAAAACATCAAGAACACTCAAGAACAACATTCAAGGGCTTGGTGTTTCTGGAAAAGGAGAGAGAGATCGAGAGAGAGTTTGAGAGAGAGGTGAGAATTGTTGGTGGATACAATGAATGGATGTGATGGTTACTTGCATGGGAAAGAATTCATTGAATTCTTCATGCATGCATGCAAAGAAGAGAGGTGGCGACAAGGAGGTGAGGACAAGTGTCCTACTGGGCTTTAATTGTTGCCAAAACATCACTTAATCATCATTACTCCAACCAATAATCCCACTTCTTTGTTTGCTCGGTTTAGCGTTTTCTCGGTTTTAATGTTTTAGATCGGCTCCAAAGGTTCCCATAAATTCCAAAACCTCCAAAATAATATTCTTCATGCTTTTATATGAATTTAGCATTTTGAATCACTCCGTTCGGACTTACGTAGCTCCAGATATGAATTTCCGAAGTTTCTTCGGTTTAGTCGGTTTCCGTCCCGACAAGCCGTAAAACTCGTTTCCGCTCCGATTCTTCCAATTCTGGTCTTGTAAACATTCTTTATGTTAAAACATAAGAATATTTGGCCCGTCTCGGTTTCCGTCTCGAACTTTGGTAAAATTACCATTTTACCCCTGACTTAGGTAAAATGACGATTTTACCCTCGGTTAACTTTCTGCTGCCCGTTGACCGTATTTTTGATACGGGGTATCACAGTGTGTGAATGGTCTTGTAGTCGGGTCGCGTGGTATCCTCTTAGTTCATCCGTGGGATAATTCTGAAGATCCACGGATGGTGATGCGGGATGGCACGGTTGTGGATTGGGACGGGCAAACCGTTCAGTCACAATTGGATGGATGAGACATCATACTTGGTGTGTTTTGTGAGGTTCGGTACAATCCGGTCGTACGCTATCAGGCCAAGGTACCACTCGGCCGTGTATAAGTTTGAGGTACACAACTCGATCAACGGCCATGACCGTTCAGACGCGATCAAGTGACACACGTTCGTGGAACACGACCCGACCAACGATCGTGTCCGTTCGAGTGTTGATTTGTTATAATGGGACTTAGGCCGTATAGTTGGAATGTAGAATTGTTATGACTTTGTGTGATGCATTGGGGACACTTGGGCATATAGAAATGGATTTGTCTAGGTTGATGGATTCATACATGACTTAGCATATTTATTTATTTACTTTATGATTTCAGGACGTGAGGTTGATCAGGGGGATGATCATGCCTAGACACAGACACAAGACCTTGGGAAGAGTGGTGTTAGATATACATATAGTTAGGATTGATACATTTACACTAGCCTAATGAGCATGACACTATATTTATATTCAGTACCTTAGTTTGATTAATAAAGAAATCCGTTTATCTTACTTATGCTTATTACTGAATGCCTTAGACTAGGTGAATGAATGAATGAATGAATGTTTATAACGGTTAAGTATGGAAAATTAGGACTTGAGGTTCTCAAATGAACTTCAAGGTAGAACGGATAGATATGGGACATCCTCATAGGCCATATGGCCGGGATGGGGTGTTTCACGCAAGACGTTAGGCCAGCTGGTGTAGTGTCGACGTCTCTTTCGCAAACCTATTTCTCAAACGCTTTTTCAAATAAAGTATATATTATATTTTACTTAAACTTGTCCATGGACCTATATGTAAAATTTATATTATAATATAAGTAAAGTATGTTTTATATTCATAACCTTGTTGTTTATATTAGATTAGTATGATCTAATATAACTACTGAATTTTATGGGTTGCAAAGCCTTGATAAAAATTCCGGAAACATGTAATTGAATACTTCAGTTTAGTTTGACAACGTAAGTTGCTAATCTAGGCCGATTTAGTCAAACACGGCAAGAATGTAATAGCTCTGGTTCCGGCTAAATAATATCAGTGATCGTGTTCTTGTCTGATTGTTGATCATTGGTTGACTAAGGTCAAAATAGAACAGGGGTGTTACAAGCACAGTCACAGAAAGACTTCAAAACGGAGGCTGTTGAGTACTATAACGGTTTCATGTCTCATAAAATTCAGTATTTTGTGCACAATATTGAAGGCGATCTGAAGTTGTTATTGGATTTCCAGTGTGCAATAGAAGATCAAGCCATGCTCACGAAAACAATTACATCATAAGAGGGTCAAGAAGGCTCTATTTTATATGGCCTCGAACAAGTCTCCGGGACCGGATGGATTTACATGTGAGTTCTACAAAGCCGCTTGGCTGATTGCGGGAAAGGAATTTTGTTAGTGGAGAGTGTGGAAATTTGGTTAGCATCAGAACGAGCAGCGCGAGGGAATTTCATATTAAACCAAGGCGAAAGATTATCAAACCATCATGGTCGACCTTCTGGATAAAACTGTCATTGCAACGACAAAGGCAAACGACCCCAAGGAACGTCTGATACTGAAACACCCCATCCCGGCCATAGGCCCAAGACGGACGTTCCACTATCCAAACCGTTCTAAGTGAGGTTCGTTCCCGAACCTCAACCCTATTTGTTTTATACTTAACCATTTACATTCAGTCATTCAATCATTTGATTCTGAACTTATCTAAGGCATTGAGCAATAAGAGAAATAGACATTTTATTAATATATAAAAGGTACCAATACAATGTAGTCAATCCGCATTATGCTAATAGTATTCGGTCCTAATACAATGTCTATCACAAAACACACCACTCATCACTTAGTCCTTATGTCCGCGCCTAGGACGAATCATCCCTATGATCCTCCTTATTACTTGAAAGCCAAATCAATTCATGAATCATCTTTATACAAGTTAGTCACTTATCCTAACAATGATATGATTCTATATGTTCCCATAAATCCCATTTTAAATCACAACCTAAAGTTATATCACATTAACCCTAAACGTCCCATGTACTTAGCCAAATATGCAACCGAACTCTCACTTGGCCCAAACCGTATCACGTCCGTATGGTCATTCACGCACGGCCGTAAGGTCCGCGAACGTCCGTGCGGTTGTCCCTGTGTGTTCGTGCGATCGTCCATAGACGTCCGTACGGTCATCCGCGTCTGTGTCGTCGGTATAATCTTACGGATGCGTTTGCGTACGTTCGTACGTACGCTCACGGTCAATCCGTGATCGCACCACGAACACCACGAACGTGCGGCATAAGTACCGCGATCGTTCCGCAGACCAGTCGTACGTCCGCGAACGGACGCGACTGTTCGTACAAACCGATGCGATCGTTCCGCGGACGGTTTCGATCGATCCTTCGGTTCGTACGACGGTCCGTGGTCGCGCTTGATCATCCAGTGGTACATGATCGATGAGCTACACGGACAACGCTCGGTTCCTTTTAGCGTTCAATCAGGATGCCTTATCCGATTCATGCTTAGACCGGCCACGCTTCAGTCTCTCGGTCTCGGTCTAACATCTCCCAAGATGCGCAGTTCAACCGTTCAAGACGCGTCAGCCAATTATAGCCTTATGCGTGGATTAAACCGCTCATGGATTTCTTCACGACCATGGCCTTTGGCCGGTCGTGTAAGGCTAGAACATGGTCGCTTTTAATACCGAGTATAGGCTCTCCCTTTAATCGGTCCTAATCAGGAAAGAGAAGAAGAACAATCCGGCCACACAATCAATCCGACCGCCTGGCCTATTGGCTTGGCCGTGGCCGACAAAGAAAGGGGCCCGAATGTACCTTAGATGTAGTGGTTGATTTGCCATGATCCTTGGTTGTTTCTTCAGCCATGATTCCTGATCCAAACCACCTTCTTCAACCACCAAACCCTCTTGAATTCGCCGGTATTCTTCCCTTAGAATCCGGCCAAACTTCCTCTCGGTTTCTCTCTTTTACTCTTGAAATATATGGCTTTGTGCCTTAGGATATTTCTGGGATTTTACTTGTGTAAGTGTGTGCGAAAATGACCCCCAAGGGTCTTATTTATAAGCCATGGAAGCGCCCATATCCGCCCAAGGAGAGGTTGCCTCTTGTTTGGGCGAATGGTCACGACTTGATCCTTGTGCCCATTCGCTTATGGCGCCTTGGTCAGATAGTGACACCAGCTGACCAGCTGGCTTCACACTCCCACACTCCAGCTTAGCTGAGCCAAGCTGGTCTCCAGCTTCACTGGTTGTCAGCTCGGCCGTCCAGCTCGGTTGAGCTGAACACTTAGCTTCCAACTGCTTTCTTTCAGGTTAAGTTCCCGTTCAGCTGAACTTAACCCTTTCTCTTCCCATGGAACACTCTTATAGATCCTTTGGATCGTGAGTTTTGTCTTCTGGTTCCATGAACATCCCAAACGGCCCTTAGGCCGGTTCGAGGATGTTACAAGTCTCCCCCCTTTAAATGGATTCGTCCCCGAATTCTTCCCAAGGTGTTCGTTCCTTGTAAAATCCTCAAACCACTCTGGGTAGTCGGCCTTCATTCTATTCTCCGTTTCCCAAGTTATCTCCTTTACCCCATTGCAAATTCATTCAACCTTCACCATCTGGATGACTTTCTTTCGGGTTGCTTTTTACAACCTATCCAGAATCCTTAAGGGCCGCGTTTCCAATGTTAGATTTGCCTTTAGATCTTCTGGGATCTCGGGCATAATCTTGTCTTGATCCGAAAGGCACTTGCACAATTGTGAGACATGGAGTACATTGTGAAATGCTTCCATCTCATTGGGCAAGTCTAGCTTGTAGGCAACCATCCCGACCCGTTCTATAATCGTGAACGGACCTAAGTACCTTGGATCAAGTTTTCCACGTTTGGAAACCCTTGCCCTACCCTTGAAGGTAATCATCTTAAGGTAGACTCGATCCCCAACTTGGAACTCAATGTCTTTCCTTCTTTTGTTTGCATAACTCTTTTGGCGGTCTTTCGCCTCCTTTATCTTGGCTCGTAGGAAACGGATTTGCTCAGTAGTCTCCTCTATTATATCCGGCCCAAGGACTCTTGATTTTCCCACTTGCGTCCAACACAATGGAGTCTTGCAAGGCCGTCCATACAACGCTTCATAGGGTGACATTCCGATGCTTGCTTGGTAACTGTTGTTGTAAGCAAACTCGGTCAAGGGCAAATATTTTCCCAAGAGTCTCCCCAATCCAGAACACATGATCTCAACATGTCTTCTAACGTTTGTATGGTCATTTCCGACTGACCATCCGTTTGTGGATGATAAGCCGTGCTCATGTTCACTCTCGTTCCTAGGCTTTCTGAAAAGGTTGCCAGAAATAAGATGTGAACCGACCATCTCGAACTAAGATTATACTTGTCGGTACACCATGAAGTCTCACGATTTCATCAATGTACTTCTCGACAAGTTTACCGACTCCATCAGTCTTCTTGATGGCTAAGAAGTGTGCGGACTTGGTCAGTTTGTCCACCACTACCCAAACCGTGTCTCTCCTCAACCGGGTCACCGGCAGTCCGGTTACAAAGTCCATCGTAATGTGATCCCACTTCCATTCCGGAATGGGTAAACTCTGTAACAGGCCGCTCGGGACTTGGTGTTCAATCTTGACCAATTGACACGTTTGGCACTTAGACACATACTCAGCAATGTCTATCTTCATCCCGACCTAGTGATAGTACCGTTTGAGGTCTTGGTACATCTTGGTATGTCCGGGATATATAGAGAACTTAGACTGATGAGCCCTCAGGATTTCTTCCTTAAGGCCTTTCACATCGGGAACACACACTCGACCATTCACGACAACCATTCCATTGTTGGTGAACTGATACTCAGTGTTGTTGTTGTTAACCGATTTCATTAACTCTTCATCGTGCTCTTGGGCCAATCGGACCCTCGTCAACAGATCCGCCTGATCTGCTGCTCCAAGACCAAGTCGCTCGTTGTCTACTGACAATGCATTCAGATGCAAGGACCGGACGAATCCAATCAAGGTCTCTGCATCCTTTTCTGCGGCCACTTCGGCCCTTTTCCGGCTTAAGGCATCTGCGACCAAGTTCGCCTTTCCTGGATGGTAAGTGATGTCGAGATCGTAATCCGCCACCAGTTCCATCCCCCTTCTTTGCCTTAGGTTCAAGTCAGGCTGAGTGAACACATACTTCAAGCTCTTGTGGTCGGTGAATAACTGCACTTTCGCTCCATAGAGATAAGATCGCCAGATCTTAAGTGCAAATACCACAGCGGCCATTTCAAGATCATGAGTTGGGTAGTTACCCTCGTGCTTCCTCAACTGTCTTGAGGCATAGTCTATCACTTTCCCATCCTGCATCAGAATGCATCCTAACCCGTTCTGGGAGGCATTTGTGTAAACCACGTAAGGCACGTTGTCTACTGGCAATGTTTGGATAGGTGCTTTGGTCAGCATATCCTTCAAGTCCTTAAAGATCTTCTCTGCGGCTTCAGTCCAGTCGAACTTTACGTTCTTTCCGGTTAGCTTAGTCATATCCTTATCCATGCTTGCAAAACTCTGGACGAACCGTCTATAGTAACCGGCCAGCCCAAGGAAACTTCTAACCTCGGTCGCGTTCCTCGGCCGCGACCACTCGTCAATCGGTCGGATCTTGTCCGGATCGACCAACACACCTTCATCATACACTATGTGTCCTAGGAAACCGATCTTATTTTGCCAAAAGCTACACTTGCTGAGCTTGGCATAGAGCTTATGTGCTCCTAAGGTTTCCATCACGATTCTTAGGTGTTCACCATGTTCCTTCCGGTTCTTGGAATAGACAAGGATGTCATCAATGAATATGATAACGAACTTGTCCAACCATTTCCGAAAGACCCCGTTCATTATCTTCATGAACGCAGCTGGTGCATTGGTTAGACCAAATGGCATGACCACGAATTCATAGTGACCATACCGAGTTCTAAACGCGGTTTTCCTCACGTCCTCAGGTGCAATCGGGATTTGATGGTATCCCGAAGCCAGATCGATCTTGGAAAACACAGTTGAACCCTTTAGTTGATCCAACAATTCTTCTATCCGAGGCAACGGGTACTTGTTCTTCACAGTGACCCGATTAATGCCTCGGTAGTCTATGCACAATCAAAGGCTTCCGTCCTTCTTCTTGACGAACAAGACAGGCTCCCCCCATGGAGAACTGCTTGGCCTAATAAAGCTCTTGTCTAGTAGTTCTTCCAGCTGCTTCTTCAGCTCAGCCATCTCGGTTGGGGCCATTCTGTATGGCGCTTTAGATAGAGGTTTAGTTCCAGGTTCGAGTTCAATGATGAACGGGTCAGACCGGTCAGGCGGTAAGCCTTCTAAGGCCTTGAACACGTCCTCAAAGTCTCGGACCACGGGAATTTCCTCGATCTTGGTCTCCGTTCCGACTTACTTTTTCGTGATGGTGGCTAGGTATGCTTCTCATCCCTTTTCCAGCATCCTTTCTGCTTGGATAGCAGAGACGACCAAACTCCCCGAAGTTGGTCTTACTCCTTGAAAGACGACCTTTCCTTCTGGTCTCTCCAACTTCACCCTTCCTCGGTGGCATTCAATGGTGGCCCGGTTTTGTCCGAGCCAGTCCATACCTAAGATCACTTCGTGATTCTTAAGTTGAAGTACTACTAGGTCGGATGACATGTCCACGCCTCCTATAGAAACGGGAATGTCCTTGACCAACCCTAGCATAGGCATTACTTGCCCACCGGCTGCATTCACAATGCCTTGGCCGGCCATTTGTTCCTTCTGGAACAAGCCTTTCCCAATCATTCCGGGACTCACAAAACTATGTGTAGCCCCAGATTCAAATAGTGTGAGTGTCTCTACACCACCTATCGTAATGGTCCCTACACATTCCCTCAAATGTCTAAATGTCCCATCCTTTTTCCCAATGTATGCAATGCATTTTAAAATTTAAGAATTAGAGGTCTTAGTGACATACCAGTGATCGAGTCGTACGATCCGGCTTCGCCCGCGTCCTTCACCAGATTGTACACTCGGGGTGTCCCGGCTTGGCCCTTGGCCTTGACCGTGCGACCTTCTTGTCCCCGGTTTCCTTATGGTGCTTTCTGCTTTTCACCTTCCAGCTTCGGGCAATCACGCATGTAATGCCCGGTCCTTCCACATTGGAAACATGTCAATGGTCTTTCTGTCACCCTTTCTTACCCCTTCTGTGGACAGTTTGCGATTTCGTGGTCTTTGCTTCCACACATCGCACATACTTTCCCGGCTTTCCAACACTCCCCCCCCCCCAAGTGATATTTGCCATAGGTGGTACACTTAGTGCGGTCATAGGATTGGCGATCAGCCCCCACTTGATCCCATTTCCTCTTTAGGTTCTTCCCGGGTCGGCTGGCCACTTTGTCATGTGCCTTTGCGCCAACGCGGTTCTTCTCGGCCATGTTGGACTCCACAGTAGCAACTCGTTCAACCAGCTCAGAGACTGAGTCGTAGGAGCAAACCGAGCAGTGAGTCCGCAGCTCCACTCGCAGGCCGCAAAAGAAACGGCGTACCTGAGCCGGCTCGTCCTCAACATCACGTCCAACATAACGTCTGAGGCGGTCAAACTCTGCCTCGTACTCACGGACCGTCTTGCGGCCTTGGACCAAGTTCAGATACTTACCCTCCATACGATTCCAGGCCTCAGCCGGGAAGTACTTCCGGTTGAACTCGATCTCAAAGTCCGCAAACGAGTCAATGAGACCCTTGGTGCGCATGTCCACTGACAGCCACCAGTTATGTGCGTCCTCTTCCAGGAAGTGGACCGCAATGTCCTTCCGGTAGTCCTCTGGACACCGGGTAGATCGGAAGTTCCGGACAAGCCGTGACTTCCACTCATCAGCCTCAAGTGGGTCTGCACTTCCCTTGAAGTGCTTTGTGCCCAGCTTGGTCATGTGGCCAAGAACGTTGAGATAGTCCACCTTATGGTTCTTTTTGGGAACCGGTGACTCTACCACTACTACGTCTGGCTCACCATCACTAAGGTCCATGGTCTCCACGACCTTGGCCTTAGGCCCTTCAGCAACCGGCTTCTGACCAGAGATGTTCTGGTTCAGTGCCGTTAGCTGGTCCATGACCGCCTTTAGCATGGTCCAAATCTGGACGATGTTCGGGACCGCAGTCAATAGCTCACCATCACCGCCCACAGCATCATCCTCCTCACTGCCAGTCTCATCTCGAGCCGCGTGAGACGAGGACTCGCCCACGTTCTCCTGTCCTCCCTCAACTTCGACTTCCGGTTCATTAACCCTGGTCGTGTTGAGAGTGTTTGGATCAGTGGGTCCAGTGCTCTTCTGGGTAACCTTAGGACCGGTTAACCCAGGTTGGACAGGCGTGGTCTGGTTCATGGATCCTTGTCCATTTCCAGCCACCTTCTTATCCTTAGTACGCTTTGACTTGCTTTTTCCAACCTGAAGATCAACATGTTAGTCATTCAACACAAGCAATCTCCAAGTCCTAAACAAGTCTAACAATTTCTACACGAAAAGTATAACCCGGACGAGTGGTGTAGCCCCTAACCCATAGCCTAGGAAATAACTCCGCTCTGATACCAACTTGAAACACCTAATCCCGACCATAGACCCAAGATGGACATTCCACTATCCAAACTGTTCTAAGTGAGGTTCGTTCCCGAACCTCAACCCTATTTGTTTTATACTTAACCATTTACATTCAGTTATTCATTCCATTCATTCATTTGATTCCGAACTTATCTAAGACACTGAGCAATAAGAGAAATAGACATTTTATTAATATATAAAAGGTACCAATACAATGTAGTCAATCCGCATTATGCTAATAGTATTCGGTCCTAATACAATGTCTATCACAAAACACACCACTCGTCACTTGGTCCTTATGTCCACGCCCAAGACGAATCATCCCCATGATCCTCCTTATTACCTGAAAGCCAAATCAATTCATGAATCATCTTTATACAAGTTAGTCACTTATCCTAACAATGATATGATTCTATATGTTCCCATAAATCCCATTTTAAATCGCAACCTAAAGTTATATCACATTAACCCTAAACGTCCCATGTACTTAGCAAAATATGCAATCGGACTCTCACTTGGCCCAAACCGCATCACGTTTGTATGGTCATTCACGCACGACCGTAAGGTCGTCCGCGTACGTCCGTGCGGTTGTCCCTGTGTGTCCGTGCGATCGTCCGTAGACGTCCATACGGTCATCCGTGTGTGTCCGCGTCTGTGTCGTCGGTATGATCTTACGGATGCGTTCGCGTACGTTTGTACGTACACTCACGGTCAACCCGCGATCGCACCACAAACGTGTGGCGTAAGTACCGCGATCGTTCTACAGACCAGTCGTACGTCCGCGAACGGAAGCGACTGTTCGTACGAACGGATGCGATCGTTCCGCGGACGGTTGCGATCGATCCTTCGGTTCGTACGACGGTCCATGGTCGCGCTTGATCATCCAGTTGTACATGATCGACGAACTACACGGCCAGCGCTCGGTTCCTTGTAGCGTTCAATCCGGATGCCTTATCCAATTCACGCTTAGACCGGCCACGCTTCAGCCTCTCGGTCTCGGTCTAACATCTCCCAAGATGCGCCGTTCAACCGTTCAAGACGCGTCAGCCCATTATAGCCTTATGCGTGGATTAAACAAATCACAAACCGCTCATGGCTTTCTTCATGACCATGGCCTTTGGCCGGTCGTGTAAGGCTAGAACATGGTCGCTTTTAATACCGAGTATAGACTCTCCCTATAATCGGTCCTAATCAGGAAAGAGAAGAAGAACAATCCGGCCACACAATCAATCCGACCGCCTGGCCTATTGGCTTGGCCGTGGCCGACAAAGAAAGGGGCCCGAATGTACCTTAGATGTAGTGGTTGATTTGCCATGATCCTTGGCTGTTTCTTCAGCCATGATTTCCTGATCCAAACCGCCTTCTTCAACCACCAATCCCTCTTGAATTCGCCGGTCTTCTTCCCTTAGAATCCGGCCAAACTTCCTCTCGGTTTCTCTTTTTTATTCTAGAAGTATATGGCTTTGTGCCTTAGGATATTTCTAGGATTTTCCTTGTGTAAGTGTGTGCGAAAATGACCCCCAAGGGTCTTATTTATAAGCCATGGAAGCACCCATAACCGCCCAAGGAGCGGTTGCCTCTTGTTTGGGCGAATGGTCACGACTTGCTCCTTGTGCCCATTCGCTTATGGCGCCTTGGTCAGCTAGTGACACTAGCTGACCAGCTGGATTCATACTCTCACACTCCAGCTTAGCTGAGACAAGCTGGTCTCCAGCTTCACTAGCTGTCAGCTCGGCCGTCCAGCTCGGTTGAGCTGAACACTTGGATTACAGCTGCTTTCTTTCAGGTCAAGCTCCCGTTCAGCTTAACTTAACCCTTTCTCTGCTCATGTAACACTCTTATAAATCCTTTGGATCGTGAGTTTTGTCTTCTGGTTCCATGAACAGCCCAAACGGCCCTTAGGCCGGTTCGGGGATGTTACAGATACTTCCAGAGGGTATGCTACACTTGCGGTCATCCAGATCACATATCAAAGTAATGCCAAAGAAGTTCAAGGCATCATATATCAATTAATCTTACTTGTGTCCGATGTGGCCAGAAAGGCCATTTTGCTCATTATTGTACGAATCCGATCCCAGCTGCCCCACTTGCCATTAAGCCTCTGCCAGCTCGCCATACGATGGAGCTAGCTCAAAAGTGTCAAGTTTTAGGTGGTAGAATGTATTCCCTAAAATCGATAATTATGAGGTTCCAGAACCCGTTCAGGGTTCTATATCAAGTGAGGGGGGGGGGGGGGTGCCAAAACCTTAATCTTTGTGAACTTGTGTCACTTACTAAGTTTGTTGAAACAATATGGTTTAAAGTTAAAAAAAAATAGTTACTTAATTAAAAGTTAAAAATAATAATATGGCAAGAACCATAAATGTCACATGTCTCCCACTCATGTATTGTTCGATTTGGGATCCACAAATAGTTTTGTAAATTCCGCAATAGTCGCTGAATTCGTATGAAGTTGTAAAATAGAGAATGTTAATGTTGTTGTGTTGACCCCCATATACCAAAACCGAAGTATGTTAAAAATGTTCTAATAGTGATCGAGGCGAGGAATTTCCTGGCGAATTTGTTAGGAATGGACTGGTTGTCTGGTTACGCCAGAAATTTCCTGGCGAATTTGTTAGGAATTTGGGTGAGGGAGAATTATGTTTCATGGGAGCACAAAGGAGAAATTAGTTTACCATGGAATTAACCCTATTGAATCGGTTCTTTGGTGGCGGCTCTTCGAGTGCAAGATTTGATAAAGGATGGTGAGGCGTTTTTGGTGACCATCACTGTCGGTGAAGGACCTGTCAATGGAGATGCCAAGATCGAGGATATTACAGTTGTCCGTGAGTTAGAGGATGTGTTCGCGGCGTTAAAATAATTACTTCCACCTCAGAGTAATCCTTTTACAATTAATTTGGAACCGAGAGAAAAGACTATCACAAAGGCTCCTTAAAGAAAGGCACATGCGGAGTTGGCGTAACTTAAGAAACAACTTGAATATTTGATCGTGAAGGGCTTTATTCGACCAAGATCATCACTATGGGGAGCTTCATCGTATCTCCGAGCAAGGTCTTTCACAGACCTTGAGAAAGTAAAAGCAATCCAAGAATGGCCTCAGCCTACCTCAGTGACGGAAATCCAGAGTTTCTTGGCTTGGCGGTTATTATCGGAAATTTATTCGCGGATTTTCGTCAATCGCGAAGCCTTTGACGAAATTAAGAGGGAAATGAGTTCCCTTTATTGAGAATAAGTAAGCAGAAACGCCTTTGGTAAGCTGAAGATATCTTTTACTTTGGCACTAAATAATTCACCCCGTAAAACACATATTCTACGAGTTTGTAGAAAATATAATGTTCATTATGTTGTTCGTAGAACAAGTAAAAAACAAAATTAAATCGTTTTTAATTAAAATTTTCAGAAAACTTTTTTTGTGTGTTTTTCACTTTTTCTCATTTTCAACTATTTGTGATTTTAAACAATTGAAATTTGAGATTTGTTAAATATAAATAAGAGTAATTATGTCAAAATTGAATAAAAAGATAAAAAGTGTATATGGACAATAATTATGTTTTTACCAATTTTAACCAAATTCCTCTTGATTTTTTCTTTATCATTCTAAAATTAGTCAGCATAAATTAGAGTGTTATCATGGGCATTAGTTGAAGGGTTAGTCATAACCCTGTATCAAAAGTATAACTTTAATCATGAAATTTATAACATGTTGAGAAAGAGTTGAGTTATAATTCGCCGTTATGGTTAGTAGGGTTAAGTTAACTCTATATACACAATCTCATATATACAAATCTAAATTATATTTTCTCACAAAATGTAAAATAAAATTTCCTGAAAGTGCAAGGTAGAGTTATCCTATAAAACGTAAAATTTTGATTTCTCACAAAAAATGAAAATCTTGATTTTCTGTCAAGTCTGCAAAAAAGATTTTTTCGCAGTAACTGCAAAATTAAGTTTTCCGCTAAAGCCATAAAATCGGATTTTTTCGCCAAACCGTAAAACTGATTTTTTTAGCCAAAACCGAAAAATCTCATTTTTATCATCAATACTGTGAAATCGAGTTTTCTTATCAAAACTGCAAAAATAAGTTTACTTCCAAAACCGCAAAATCGAATTTGTTTTCGCCATAATTGTAAAACCAAATTTTTTGGCCTAAACCACAAGTAAAGTTTTATAATGAATAATATTTTAAATAAATAATCTTCGTACTATTTTTAATAAGATATAACTTACTTGATGGGATTTTTTACAAAAAAAAATGTCGTTCAATAGCTTTATTTTTTATTTCACAAAGAGTGTCGTTTTGTGTTTCTAACAAAGACTTTTAATCCAAACCTCAATTTTGTCCTTACTTTTATACTTTATTAATTAGAAAAAGAAATTAATATAATATATTAAGTAAAGACAATAGAAATTTATAGATTATTTTTAATTGTGTGAAAAATGCTAAAACGACCCTTTTGTGAAACGGATAGAGTAATATTATTAAAAGCAAAATAAACGATGATGAGAAAAGGAATATAATATGGGAATTTGGCCATAAAAATCTCAAACTTTGCAGGAATAGCTGAAACCGACACAAACGTTGTTCTAGCCCAAAAAACACTAAACTTTTATTGATTTTTTGAATTTATTTAATAATTTATCGTTGACTTGCCAAATAAACATACCGTTAAAAATATTTAACGAAATAAGTAAACGACGTTTGGTGTGGCGTTAAGTAAAACAGCGACGTTTTGAGATGAGGCAAAAAGAGATCGTTTTACATGTTTTTGAAAATAAAAATATGTTGATACCTAGACTCGAATTCGAGAACTCAGGGTCGAATAAAAGGGTTTTTCACCACTAGGTTAGTGACACATTTAAGGACATCACTAACTTTTTTTTTTTAATTGAGTATTGATTAAATATCCCAAAAACCATTAAAACCCTAATCTTTTTTAAAAAAAAAAATCTAAAATAATGGAAATTACAATAAAAAATCTGAAAATTTTAAAATTACACATAAATTTAATTTTGGTAATAAAAAAAATCCAAAATTTTTAAAAACCTAAAATTTTTAAACATGCTAAAAATAAAATTTATTGTATCCACAAAATTAAAATTAATTATACCCACATAAAATTATAGTATCACATGATTATTGAATATTATATTTCATGATATTATTATATGAATTTTGAAACTTATTCCATACCATTTTATAATCCATGATAGTATTACTTGATTATTGAAGATTATTTAAACAAAGATCCGTTCTTCGTATTGTCTTGGACCTCTTTGATCATTGGCAAAACATTGTAATCTTCAATTACTTATGAGTGTAATTTTACTTTTAGCATTTTATTAATTTTTTAGATTTTTTTTAATTTTAGCATTTTTAAAAGAAAAACATTTTTTATTTTATTTTTACCCAAAAATAAAATTTATGTGTAATTTTAATGTTATTTATTCAGAATTTTTTTGTAATTTCCGTTTTTTGAATTTTTAAAGATTTTTTAGGTTTTTAGAGAATTTTAGAATATTTAGTCAATACTCAATATAAGAAAGTAAATTAGTATTATCTTGAAAGTACCACTAGCTTAGTGGCAAAAAACCCTTTTATTCAACTCCGAGTTCTTGAGTTCGAGTCTAGGTATTCAAAAACATGTAAAACGACGTCGTTTCGCCTCATCTTAAAAACGACGTCGTTTCACTTAACGACCACAGCAAAAGTCGTTTATTTTTTAACGGTGTGCTTAATTTGACGAGTCAGCAAAAATATTAGTATTTAATCAAAAAGTCGAATAAAGTTAATTGTTTCTTTGGTTAGCTCGAAAAGCTGGAAAGTTTGAGTTTGTATATTATATTACAAACTCTTTTTACATAATTAAAAATAAATTAAAATTAACTAATATAACTTGTTTATTTTTAAAAACAAAATCTAAAAAAAGCTAAATAAACTATTGCGTCCGATTGGACTCAAAACTTCTATTTAACATCCCTAGCCACACTGATATTTTGTTTTGTTTTATCACACATATCCACCTCTCTTTTTTCTTTACAATTAGTTAGAAAATCACACAAGAATAGCTCAACAACTTCCGTACCAAGAACGAAATGGATTACCAAAACGATCATGTGGCATTGGCATTGGAGATCGAAGAACCAAAGGATCCAGAGATCGCCATACGTGAGCCAGGTTGTTGGGCCGCCGTGTTCTCGGTCTTAGCCGTGCTCGCCGTCTTATTCTCTGTTGACGAATTAGTTCTTTGTGACGCCAAATTCTCCATCCAATCTATTGCGGTCTCCTCATCGTCCTCTGTCGAATCTTTGTGGACTGTAGATTTCCTGGTGAAGAAGCCTGGCTTTAGGTGTTCTATCTGCTACGACCGTGATTACGTGTCGGCCAATCTTGGTCTCCTGAAAAGTGCCCTTTTAAACGTATCTCACAACCACCGTTCGGATGGCCACATGGATTTCTCGGTGGCTTTCACGGCAGAGGCTGAGGTTACTCGAAATTTTACCCTCGTTTCAGGGGTCCACGATCTGAATATCAAACTCCTCGTGAAGCGTGAACAATTCACATCGAATAACAAACCAGGACATTTCAGTGTCCACTGTCCAAATCTTACCGTCGTTTACTCGGCGGAAATGAAGTCAGGAGCGATGCTGGGGGACAAAAAGATTGAATGTCACTCGTCTTTCCTAGAACTGAAAGAGCTTTTTCCTGATTGATTTTCATGTTATATTATTACTTACTAGAGTTTATAATAAATACAATCCAAGCCATTGTTAAAACTTAATAAATGAATAGTATACCGATTACTAGCTCATAATTCTCCCACTTATATATGGATCGATCAAGATTCAACTCATCAACGTATAAGTAAAAGTATCTTTATAATCTAAATATATATATTTTGATAGAAATCCATTCAAATATATATATATATATAGTACGTTACAACTTTAATTCATCAAGTTTCTCCCAAAAACAAGACTATACTTGAAGATAAATGATGCTATATCTTATCGATGTGTTCAAAAATATAGATAGATATAACATAATTCAGATCCTTATTTCTTGCAAGTTTGAATAAAGAACACTTAGTTGTTAGAGGATCCATATCTCAAGCCACACAATCAGCCTAGTTTTGAGAAAATTTGATTTATTATTGTTATGTTTTAAAACAACTCACAAGCTAACACAAGTTTCAGTTAAGAAATAAGGGATTATTCATCTCTAAAGAAAATATGATTTTTCTATTATTGTGATTCCGATTTTTCTCTTAGAATGATAATTGTCTGTCTCTGTCAGCTGATTTATCTACTACATATATCTACATTTCTAACAAATTTTTTGTTCTGCTAGGCCTTCCATAATTCCAAAATGCCGTGGTCTAAAATCTGGTCACTTGATCCAACGACCAAAGACAGAGACGGCGAGATAGACCGTCCTCGGAGGTTTTGTAATATGTATTTATATGCTTTAGGTCTGATCTATATGTTTGGTTTTTGGTTGTATCTCTCAATAGGGTTTAACAATATGACCAAATGTTACCTAGACCTCTTCGTCGACACTGTCTCCGTCTCCAACAATACCGACTGGAACGTCTCATTGGTTGCGATTAGTCCTTTCACATATTGCCCATTATCTCTCTACACTGATAAGATAACATCTTCAGTTACGATTGTATAGCTAGTCTGTTATTATCTCCCTGTACATCCTCCTTATTTTGTGTATCAGTTGTAACCTCCTCAGCTATTTATAGCGTGTTAATAGAATCAATCCTCTCAAGAGGAATTCATAATCTTTCATGGTATCAGAGCACAGATGCTCTAGATCCGATTTCTTTCTCTTCATTCTTCTCGATCTCTTCTCATCTTCTTCATCTATTCTCGATTTCTCCTTTATTTTTCTTTTCTCAATTTTCGTTTAAACTCTATGGCTGCTATTCCTCCAGCCCAAGAGAGAGCCTTTGGTGTTACCAACATCAAGACTCATATTCCGATCACTCTCAACCTTGAGGATCACAATTATGATGCGTGGAGAGAGCTTTTGCTCACCCACTGCCTTGCCTTTGATGTCCAAGGTCATTTGGACGGCACGTTGCTCCCTGCTAACGATGCGGATGCGTTGTGGTTCAAACGAGACGGACTCGTTAAGTTGTGGCTTTATGGAACCCTATCTCCGGGTCTCTTCAAATCATCCTTCAAAACAGGTGGGACATCTCGTGATGTGTGGTTGCGTATTGAAAACCAATTTCGTAACAACAAAGAGGCCAGAGCTCTTCAATTGGAAAACGAGCTGCGCTCGACGATGATCGGAGACATGACAGTCCAAGAGTACTGCCAGAAGCTCAAATCTCTCGGTGATCTGCTGGAGAATGTTGATGCCGGTCTATCGGAACGATCACTGGTTCTCTGCCTTCTCAACGGTTTGAATGAGAAGTATGACAATATCATTAATGTCATAAAACACAAGGAGCCGTTCCCTAATTTCGATTCAGCCAAATCAATGCTAGAGATGGAGGAGCTTCGTCTCAAACAGCTCAATCGGCCGATAGCATCACACAAGGATAACGCCTCGTCCTCTACAGCTCTCACAGTTACCAGCAATTCAAACAAGGGAGATCAAGCTCAGTCTTCTCAGGGTAACCGATACAACAACAACAACAATGGTAGAGGCAATCGACGCTTCAATAACAATCGCAACAGAGGACGACACAACTCCCAGGCTCGTTTTCAGAACTACCCCAACTGGTCCTCGCCGTATCAATGGCAAAACCAGTACGCCGGACCACCATATCCATGGCCTGGACATTTTGCTGCTGCACCAGGACAGTTTCAGCAATGGAACACGGCACCTCACATGAACTACTTTCGTGGTCAACCTGGAGCCTCATCGAACAACAACAACAACCAGCAGGCGCATCTGACTGAGATCCAGCCTTCGCACTTCGATCAGGCTTACACCACTGACATGCTCTCTGCACCAAACGGAGCTGAC
The DNA here is from genome assembly GCA_030180135.1 of Orychophragmus violaceus. Lineage (NCBI taxonomy): Eukaryota > Viridiplantae > Streptophyta > Magnoliopsida > Brassicales > Brassicaceae > Orychophragmus > Orychophragmus violaceus. Next base: position 90,829,060 of record CM058234.1, read on the forward strand.
TGGTACATGGATTCAGGTGCGACTGCTCATCTGACGTCGACACCAGGTACATCTCTGTCTAATCTTAAACACTGCACCAATCAAACAGTCATCGTTGGTAATGGTTCGCATCTTCCTATCACTTCTATTGGTTCCTCTTCCATTTCGACTAGCTCTCGGCCTTTATCTCTTGCTAATGTTCGGGTTGTTCCACAAATTGTCAAAAATCTTATTTCTGTCCGTCAATTTACTAAAGACAATTGGTGTTGTGTCGAATTTGACCCTTTTGGCTTTTGTGTGAAGGATCTTCAAACCAAGAAAGTTCTTCTCCGATGTGATAGTGAAGGTGATCTTTATTTGCTTCCTGCAACTCTCAATAAACAGCAATCTTTGTGCTCTCCAGTTGCTCTCCTTGCTTCATCTCCTAGCCTTTGGCATAAGCGTCTAGCTCATACAAATGAAGCTACTCTGCGTTCTCTTTCTTCTTCGCATTTTATTTCTTGTAATAAAGACAAGCTTCCAAGCTCTTGTTCCATTTGTCATTTGGGAAAATCAATAAAACAGCCATTCTTTGATTCAGTTTCATTAATCACTAAGCCTTTTGAAATCATTCATTCGGATATCTGGACATCGCCTATTCCTAGTATAAGCGGGTTAAGATATTATGTGCTATTCCTGGATCATTTTACTCAATTCTTATGGGTTTATCCTTTGCGCAGGAAAAGTGATGTTTATTCCAAATTTCTTCATTTCGAAGCGTATATTCAAAAGCAATTCAATGCAGAAATAAAAGCCTTTCAATGCGACAACGGGGGCGAGTATAACAACGCTTTCTTCCATCAACATTTCGATGGTAAGGGCATTCAGTTTCGATTTTCATGCCCTCATACCTCCCAACAAAACAGGAAGTCTGAGCGTATGATTCGAACCTTGAATAATACTATTCGCTCCCTTTTGTTACAAGCTCATCTCGCACCCACTTACTGGGTCGAGGCTCTTCATGTTGCAGCGCACATACTAAACATCACTCCCTCTTCTGCCATTAAAAACCAGATCCCATACACTTTGCTGTTCAACAAACAACCGACCTACGATCACTTGAGAGTGTTCGGTTGTTTGTGTTTTCCAAACATTAATCATTCCCATCTGAATAAGCTTGCTGCGAGATCCACTCCCTGTCTATTTCTTGGCTATCCTAGTCTTCATCGTGGCTACAGATGCCTTGATCTAAAGACTAATAAAATCATAATCTCAAGGCATGTCTCTTTTGATGAGGAAATCTTTCCAGCCGCAGAAAAACAGAGTTCCACTTTTAGTTCTGCGTATCAGTTTCTTGAAGCTGACTCGCCTTCTCCTCTGTTTCGATCTATTCTTGAGAGTCCAAATGTTCTGTCTAATCCTCCTCATCAACAAAACACTCAGCCAACGTTGCCTCCCCTTCGGTCGAGACCTTCAAATACTCGGCCAGTTCCAGTTAGTGAGAAAATGACAACTCGGGCGCAAAGTGGCATTCACAAGCCCAAGAAAATTTTCTCACTACTATCCACCACTAAATCTCCTCTTCCCAAAAGCCATAAACTTGCTCTTAATGATCAGAACTGGAAACCAGCGATGTTTGATGAAATTGATGCAATGGTTAAGACTAAGACTTGGGATCTAGTGCCTCGTCCTTTGCAGGTGAATATTGTCAGCTCGATGTGGCTATTCAAGCATAAATACGACACTGATGGTAATCTTACCAGACATAAGGCCAGACTGGTTGCCAATGGAAAATCACAAGAAGCTGGAGTGGATTTCACAGAAACGTTTAGTCCTGTTGTTAAACCGGCGACTATACGAACTGTTCTGACCATTGGTTTATCTCAGAACTGGCCCATCCATCAATTAGACGTCAAGAATGCTTTTCTGCAAGGCGACTTGGAAGAGACTGTGTACATGCATCAGCCTCCTGGATTCTACGATCCGACTCGTCCACATCATGTCTGTAAGCTGCGAAAAGCGATATACGGATTAAAACAGGCACCTCGTGCTTGGAATTCAAAATTTGCAAAGTATATCACTGACCTTGGTTTCGTAGCTAGCAAGGCAGATGTGTCATTGTTTGTGTACAGGAAAGGTCGCGAATTGGCTTATTTACTGCTCTACGTTGACGACATAATCCTAACTGCATCAACACCATCGCTTCTGAAACAAATAATTCAGTCTCTGAAATCTGCTTTCCCTATGACAGACATGGGAAAAATTCATCACTTCTTGGGTGTTAAAGCAACTTACAACAACCATGGACTGTTTCTGTCGCAGAGCTCTTATGCGAAGGAGATTGTGGAAAGGGCCAATATGACTGGTTGCAAGCCCATTGCCACACCAGTTGATGTTAAGTCAAAATTATCTGCAAATGAAGGTGAGCCAGTCAAAAATGCAACTGAATACAGGAGCTTAGCAGGGGCTTTGCAGTATCTCACTTTTACAAGACCGGATATCTCATATGCTGTACACCAGATATGCCTATATATGCACTGCCCTCGGGTTCCACATTTGCAAGCATTGAAGCGTATAATCCGGTACATTAAGGGGACAGAATCACATGGCCTGCAGCTCTATCGTACACAAACCAACTCACTCACAGCTTATTCGGATGCAGATTGGGCAGGATGTCCTGACACAAGAAAATCAACATCAGGTTATTGTGTCTTCCTCGGCTCGAATCTTGTCTCCTGGTCTGCCAAACGACAGCCAACGGTGTCGAGATCATCATCTGAAGCTGAGTATAAAGGAGTCGCCAACGCAGTTGCTGAACTAAGTTGGCTTCGAAACCTTATGATGGAGCTACATTTCAAGATTATGAAGGCCTCGGTGGTGTATTGTGATAACATTAGTTCTGTCTACCTCGCATCTAACCCAGTTAAACATCAGCGTACCAAACATATAGAGCTGGACATTCACTTTGTTCGGGAAAAGGTAGCAATAGGCGAGGTCAAGGTACTGCACGTTCCATCATCTCTTCAATTCGCAGATATATTTACCAAGGGATTGCCGACTACTTTGTTTACAGAGTTTCGATCCAGTCTCACCGTCCATCCTATGGACGCTTTTACTGCGGGAGAGTGATAAGATAACATCTTCAGTTACGATTGTATAGCTAGTCTGTTATTATCTCCCTGTACATCCTCCTTATTTTGTGTATCAGTTGTAACCTCCTCAGCTATTTATAGCGTGTTAATAGAATCAATCCTCTCAAGAGGAATTCATAATCTTTCATACACAGTTAATGGTCGTCTCCTCCAGGGAGATAAAGTTATGGCAGAATCAACCACATCATACACTTATCAGCAATTAGTAAGCCACACACCTATCTCTTCCGTGAGATTTACCACGTCAAAACTAGATGTCGCAAAATATGGCCATGTTGTTTGGGACGCATGGGTCGAGGTCATCGCCCGCGTGGAGGCTCGTGACGGAAATGGGTTTTTGATGATGACGTGCCGAGATTTGCCGGTGAGATTCTTGTCGGATCAGGAGGGAAACATGAAGGGATCGCTGGTCGGAAATAGAAAACGTTGCGATTACTTATTCAAGAGCAGATCATTGGATTAATCCCGGGCTTTTTGTTGGGAGAGAAGTATTCTCTTTTTCTTCTTTTTAAAACAAAAACCGAGTTTGATTAGGTCTACAACCTGAATTTGAGATAAACCGATAAAACCGGCTAAAATCAGCAAAACCAGTGATCCAGATCAACTTGATAATCCGGTTTTATAAAGTAACAATGGTGACTCCAACACAATGATTTCTAGTTGTTATTATGGTTCACTAGGATCATCTCCTTAGAATTTTTTTGTAATATTTTTTTTTTAAAAAGAATTATATTTTGTGTTTTTCTTTAATAATATATTATCCTTTTCATTTGTTCTATCCAAAAAATTATTGACTATTTTATTTGTAGGTGTATTGGTTTTTATAAAACAATTTGTATTTAATATTACTCTTTAGTATATCTTGATTATATATCAGTTTTGTTTTGTTTTTGTATTTGTGAGTTTTATAATTTATGTTTATAATTATTTATTTCAGATTATATTCTTTGTGTGTTTTTATTCAATAGTATAATATTATACTTTTCTACTGTTTTGCCGAGAGACTCTTAAAAAGGTTATTTGTATTTTTTTTATTTATATAAAATTACATTTTTTATGTGGCCCATTCGCATTTGATATTCTTCTTTGATACAACTTAAATATATATTAGTTTTTGTTTTTCTTTGTGTATTTGTGAGTTTTATATTTTTATAATTATTTTATTTTTAGACTATATTCTTTATGTATTTTTATTCAATAATATAATATTATCTCTTTTTAGGTTTTCTACATTTTTTTTTCTAAAACAAAACTCTTAGTTGTTTATTTGTATCTATTTTTAATATAAATTACATATTTAAGATTTTTGTGTGATATAATTATACTTTATGTTCATCTTTTATATAATTTAATTAAATATTGGATTATTATATAGGATTGGTTCTATTTTTCTGTAAAACAATTTTGTTGAGCCATTTTATATTTTTTGTTGTCCAAATTAGTTTTCTTCGGTTCTACATCTGAACTTCGTCTCTCCTTTTTCATAAATCTGACATTTCTGTGTGTGTATATATATATATATATATATATATTTACTTGTATATTTGTCTTCTTTTTGCTAACAAATTTCCCTATTATAACTTATTTGCCATTCATATGAGTTATTTATTTTTATTTATGTTTTTCTATTTTTTAGTGCTTGACTCTAATTTTTGTTCAATCTAAATTAGAAGATCTATAGTTTGTTTTCATAGTCAATTCCTTGTTTTTCTAAGAATTGAAATGTATAAGTTTTATAATGGTTTTAATAATGACATTAATAAATACTTATATAAAATGATAAGTAAATATAAATATTAATATAAACCAAATTATTTTAGCAAATGATTGAATATGAACCATAATTTAGTAGCTTTATAAACTATTTATTCATTTTATACAATAAAGCAATATGAATGATTTTATTTGGTTTTTTACATATATTTTCTGAGCTTTAAGTTTTTTTGTTCAATTACTTTTTCTGCTAGTTTTGTATCATGTTAAAATTGTACTTATTCGCCTCCATCATTTACTTTTTTACTTTCTTTTTACTCACATATTATAGAAGTATTTTCTTACTTTTCTATTTTTCTATGTTCGATTATGTAAAGTTGAATATCAAATAGAATTTTAAGAATTCTCTCATCACGTGGATATACATAGCCACAAAATAAACCATGACCACTCCTGGCTAATAACTATAAAAATGTTGTGACTTAGTTGTAGCTACTACCACAAATATGTGTGGCTATTCGTAGAAAACAACCACAAAATATTTAGTGGCTACGTCGTAGCCAATTCCATATATATGTTTGTGGCTTTTCGTTGCTATAATAACTACAAAAATGTGTGGCTATTCGCAGATAATGGTCACAAAATCTTTGGTAGCTATGTCGTAGCTATTTCCATGTATATATTGGTGGCTTTTCGTGGAAATATAGCTACAAAATAGATTTTTGTCTATTCGTGGTTAATCCGTAGAAGCGTTGCCACGAATTACTACGTTTGGACAATATCCACGAATCTAAAATCACGAAATTTTTGTGTGGTTATCCTTGACTATAGTTCCACGAATTTTAGCTTATAGCTACGGAAAATTATGTGGCTTTAGGATAGTTTTCTTATAGTAATTTGTCAACTGTTGCGTTTGTGCAAAGAGATGCGTGTTCCTACAGAGAGTGAGGATAAAGGAGTGAAATCTCAAGACGCAAGCGTCAGTGTTTTGCAATGTCTCCCCTATTAGTATTCGATAAACCGGGAACCTTAAGAACGTGCGTTTTATAAGAGAATAATTGAGAAAGAAAGAGGGAGAAACTCTGAGACATTGTTGTGTGTGAGAGGATGGTTATAGGTTGAACCAAGTAACAGAGAGCCAATTGTTGAAGACGGTAGATCACAGCTTCGGTATGTTTTGAGAGCCGGAGACTGTAATGACAGGTTTGTGATCTGCATTTTCAACCTCACACAATTATCTAAGTGTTACATATAGGTAAAAGACATGATAATAGCTTGCCTTGTCTTTCCATTTCAAACTCATCACTGGATGAACAAAGTGCTAAATATCTCTTCCAAGGAGATTCTGTATAAGTTGTGAGAAATGTCTCCACACTCGATGGTGCTTCCACTATTCTTTGTATCTCTAAGTGAATCACAGTCACCTTCTTCGCCGGCTGTGCTAATTAAGAACATATCAATCTTCATAAACAAAGGAAGTATTAGATTGCCTTCACTTGTGAATTTAGTGACAAGCTAATGTTACAAATACAATTGGTGGTTCATTATTAACCCTGATAAATACAATATTACTGTATGTCAAATCTTGATATTCTCACTTTCACAAAATTTTTATTTATTTTTTTTTCCTTCACTGAACAACAAAGAACATGAATTATCTTACAAAGAAATGGAAGCTGTACATAATACAACAGAAACTCTGTTCCTTGAAACTCACCACTTTAAAAATAAAAAACGTAAATTTTTCTTTTCTTTCTTCCTCGCTCTGACAACAAATTTTATGACTTATTGACAAAAAAAATTGAAAATTCAATCGTATCGTAAAACCAAACTCCCCCCCGCACTCTCTTCTTCTTCATCACCATTTATTGAATTTACCAGCTGTAATAGGACTGAGCCGCCGTATCTCCACTGTATATCCTACCATCGGCGAAACACGACGAGGGAGAACTCATAAGCTCTTTACAAGGCTCCGGCAATACGTCGTCTGAGAAACCAGAGACGTTGGAGCATACCCAAGATTCTGAACTTGTTTGTAAATGAATATCCGCGAGACAGATTGACGTGAACGGAGACTCTCCGATTCCGGTGAAGTTCCCGGCCAATCCTATACCCTCTCCGGTGAAATTCCGCATGACGATATGTGTCACGACTGGGAGTGCGTCCGGGTCGAATTTATCGTCCGCATGGGATCCGGTGTGTCCGTCTGCTACGATGGCTGTGTTTACATCGGCCAGAACGACGCCCGAGATTGTGATATTACGTAAATACCCTCCTCTGCCTCTGGTGGTTCTGAAGGCGACGCCAACGAGTGAGCTGTGTATGGTGAGACGCTCAACGGTCACGTCGGAGATTCCGCCTGACATCTCGCTCCCGAAGGAGATACCGGCGCCGGTAGGAGATTTCAAGCTGAGATTCCGAATGTGTACAGTGGTGGTTGGACGGCCATAGTTTATGCCGTATTGGTCCCAACCACTTTTGAGAGAGATTGTGTCGTGTCCAACGTTGATGGTCGAGTCCTCGATACAAACATTGTCCGAAGAATCTGAAAAACATAAAAATAACTTAGCTTTCAAACGTTAAACATTGATGAATGATGTAAGAGAATGGAGAGATTATTTTTACCTGGGACAACTCCGAGAACGTAGGGAGAATCAACAGTTGTTTCGATCAAAACTTTTCTGATATGAACATGACTGCAATAAACAGGGTGAATGTTGACCGAAGGTGCGTTTAAGAATGTTAGATTCGATATAAGGATGTCTTTGGATGAGACGAATTCAATGATATGAGGTCGGCTATAGTTCAAAGTTCCTGACTCGAGCCACTCCCACCAGGCCGCACCCTGGCCGTCAAATGTACCGTTATCGCCTGCCAAATATAAGAAAAATAAGTTCAGGTCTCAATGTCGTCAAGCCAGATACAAAGGTAACGATGGTATGACCTTACCAGTGATGACTACGTCTAGTAGATTGTCTCCGTTGATCAAACTTCTGTACCGTTTTCCCGGAAGTTCAACTCCACGACCATAGGATGGTAGAGGACTGACAATGTCCCAATGCGATGGATCCTAAAACGTTAGGACCAAATAGAACCACTGTCACCACTTGTAAACACAAACAAGGTTTTTGCTAGAGAGATCATACCGGTGATGCAAGAATTGTTGCTCCTTTCTCTAAAAAGAGAGTGAGATGGCTGGTGAGATTGAAGCTTCCAGTGAGCCATTTCCCTGGTGGAACATAAAGCTGAGCACCGCCTTTATCTGCAAATGACTTGAGATAGAAAATAGCGTTCTGGAAAGCAAGCGTGTTCAGGGACTTGCCATCTCCAACCGCTCCAAACTCGAGGATGGAGACGCTGTGAGGTCTCGGGTCTAGCTTGAGATTCTCCTGGCATACGGCATTATTACTTTCTCTTCCTCTGATTAGTAATAGATTGGTGAATGCCAGTAGCCATACCAATGCCACCTGCATTATACAAGTTGAGATAATCAGTTTTAAAATTCGATATAAAATCAGATGGAAACTGATGAAAATCTTCAAATATATGTTAGTAAAACATGGATTTGATGATGACTAGCGAGAATCTTATGTCATGGGATACAAAAACGTTTTGGGAGAGTTTTCTTCGTTTTGTCTAGAGAAAATTCCGGGAAAGCTTAAATAATAATCCTGGAAAATTGAGCTTGATGAGAAGAATCATTATATCTGATGAAAAACATGAACTCTACATAGAAGAAATAATTTTCTATATATATAAATATAGGTTTCAATGGCGAAAGTCTGATATAATTATCTGGGAAACAGCCATAGAATCATAAACTTGCAGCTTTGGAATCAAACGGAAGGCATCGGCATAATCAAATATCAATCAGAAAATCACTCATATGAAGATCCAAGCAGATAGAAACAGAACACGTCAGTAGAAAACAGAGAAGAAAATCGAAAATCTTGACAGAGTTCCAGATTTGGCTGCTAAGAGGTCCCAATTTCAAATGAATTAACACAAACCCAAAAGGTATTTAGATTTCATTTGCTGGAGTTGGAAAGAAAACAACAGAGATTCATAGAAACAGGTGAGAGAATCATAGAATTGAAATATAACCCATAAGAGATTCGTCTACAAAGTTTCATACTTTTGGAATTGCAGACAAGCAATTAAAACAAAACACAAAAGTTTCAATAAAAAGACAAGAAAGAAAGGGAGAAACGTACTTACTGGCATCTTCATGAACTCAGAAACTTAAGTTCCTGAGGAGGAGGAAGGAGAAGAGTCGCGAGGACCAGAAATAGAGCAGAGGAGATGAAGAGAAGAAGCAAGAGAGTCTGAAGGCAACCAAGTACTACATGTTATTATTATTATTATTATTATTTGTTTTTTTTTTTTTTTTTTTTAACACTGTTATTATTATTTGTTTAACGCACTGTTTCTTGGAATTGCTATCAATCAACATTAATAATCATTAGTGTTATTGATTTGTTTTGATCCGAGTACAGTAATTAACATTAATATTTGCATAAAAGGACCAGACAATCTAATTCACTCAAATCTTGGAGCTCTATTTCAGCCTTCTTCCCCTATTATAAAATTTAATTTATGAGACATATATATACATGACTCATATATAACTTTAGAATCTAAAAATTCAAACCAAGATAATGGCTTTTGGAATTAAGACTAAAGTTGATCTAAAAGACACCTCTAATAGCTTATTCATTCCGTGTCCAACAAAGAAGAAGAATATGCTAATCCAATTGTTTTTAGGTAGGAGAGTTTATCATTTATCATTAAATAATCAATTTTTAAAAAAATTCCACATTTTTATATTTTGTCTTGTATTTATGTTGTCCATTTTTTATAATATAATTATGAATTTAGCTAAATCTCTTATGTCAAAATTCATCAATTTTCTATATAAAAAAAAAAATTGCTCTTGAACGACTGGAGCAAAATTTCTTGCCGACACAACTATTCTACATTGTGATTTGTGAACTGCTATGTCTAAAACTAGTTGAAAAGTATGAATTGCTAGTACACTTGTATATGTACCAATTACTGTTTTTTGTCTCGATATTGACCTGGCTATACAAATTATAAAATTCTAATAAATTAAAATAGCTGAATATGAACTGATGTTAATTTTAAATGTATACAAATTCGGTGTTAAGGTAATAGATTCTTTTACATGTTATTTCCCTCTTTTTTTTTTTTTTTTTGCTATTTGTCAGTTATTGATTTTTTTTTGTTTAGGTTTCTTTCGTTTTGGTTGAACAACTCTGATTTAGAAACTTTGCATACTCCTACGAATTCTTCCCCGTTTTTCTCAAAAACTATGAATTTATCTAGTTTTATAATTTCTAGATTTAGTTTTGATTGTAATAATCTTTTAGTTTTTGTTAATTTTTAGATAAATGTATATTTTAGGCAATGACTTCTCTTATTAAAATTTAATTTTTTATGCATAGTATCCGGATTTTTTAATTTGGTTTCGATATGTTAATATAAGTATGTTTTAGCACGAAAAAATATCTGAATTTAGCGATTAATACCCTTTCTCAAACAAACCTAAAATTATAGGATCTAATCAGTAGGTGGAGAGAGACAGGAGGAGAAACTCAGAGAACAAGAGTATTGTATCAATACTATTAAAAAATTGGAGTTTAACCATGGTACATAAATGTTGTTTCAGAAATTTGCCCTTGATATTATTAGGATTTGTAACCTTCATTAAGGGTAATTAGGGAATATAACATTATCTTTACAATCCATGTTTCCAAACAAGACAATTATTAAACATGTAGCCAAACAACCAAAATCTATTGGTCCCACTTTTCTAATTAATTAAAATCAAAACAAATTAATTGATAAATATAATGAATAATTTATACATCAACTATTATATATAAATTAAGATTCTTTAATTTATGATTTAATTCAAAATATATTTATAATATATTTTAATATCTTTTTATTTTGTTTCAAAAAAAAAAAAAATATATATATATATATACATATTACGATTGATGTTTTTACGATTGTACTTTTTAGCAGGTTTTTCCATCAAACTGAAAAATATTTAATTAATTAAACGGGTTGAAAAAATAATTAGCCAATCTCGATTATAAATTTTTTTTAAAAAAATTCGCATATAGTAAATAATTTCAGCTGATATATTTTAAAATTAATAAAATATTAAAATGATTTCATACTTATATTATTCAAATATTTGAAATATATTTTAATATCTTTTTTTTTGTTTGAAATATATATATATACACATATTACGATTGATGTTTTTACGATTGTACTTTTTAGCAGGTTTTTCCATCAAACTGAAAAATATTTAATTAATTAAACGGGTTGAAAAATTAATTAGTCAATCTCAATTATAAATTTTCTAAAAATTCGCATATAGTAAATAATTTCAGCTGATATATTTTAAAATTAATAAAATATTAAAATGATTTCATACTTATATTATTCAAATATTTGAAATATATTTTAATATCTTTTTATTTTGTTTCAAATATATATATATATATATATACACATATTACGATTGATGTTTTTACGATTGTACTTTTAGCAGGTTTTTCCATCAAACTGAAAAATATTTAATTAATTAAACGGGTTGAAAAATTAATTAGCCAATCTTGATTATAAATTTTCTATAAAAAATCGCATATAGTAAATAATTTCAGCTGATATATTTTAAAATTAGTAAAATAATAAAATAATTTCATACTTATATTATTCAAATATTTGAAGCGTCAAATTATGCTTTATGTTTGAATGAAGTTTTTAACGGATAGTTCCATCAAATTTGCAAATTATATATACGACTACAACATGTATTTTATAAAATAATATTTTAGATAAATAAAATAACAATTAAACATATACCATATAACTTTTACAATAGTTGTTTTCACATATATATTTTTTTTTCAAACTATGATCTTACGATACAACGCAGATTAAAATATATAATGCGAAATCGTTATTTTAATCTCTTAATCCTTACGATATATCTCCTCCAAATAACACATAATTCATTTTAAAAAAAAAACTAAATTGCTAACTCACTGTTTATAATGTTGTTTAAACAATTATAATCAAAATTAGATTACATGATTAAAAATCTAAACTACTATTAACAAAATGAATAAAAAGTAAAATTTATAAAGAAAATTAAACCCGCACTTTCTAAGTGCGGGTCAAAATCTAGTGATGTGTTAAAATGACACATGTAGTTCATGTGGTCTGTTTGATTTGAGCACCAACCATTTGGATTTACTGTTTATAATATAAGTAATTAATAGTATATATTTTAGTGACGGCAATTAAAATATAACTTGGCAAAGTATTTAATAATAATAGATTAGGAAGTCATATAATAGTTCCTACAAAAATACCGAAACCTTGTTACTCTACTAATATTTCAAAAGTATACAGTAAACTATCTATAAATTAATATAATCAAGATCGTAATATTTTATTAATCAACAGAATATTAATTTATTAATAAATTATTTATATTAAAATTTTAATTTAGAACTGAAAAATCCTATTAATTTATCAATATATTAACTTTTTTTTGTCAATATCAATATATTAACTTATAGAAGTTATACTGTATTATTCATGCATATTATGAGTAAGTATATACATAGACATGTACTATTGATGTTTTTATTTATTTCTCCTAACAATACATTAAAATAATTATGTTCAAAATTAAATTGAAATTATTATGTTAAAATACATCAAATTATTAGTTTCGTAGATATGGGATGTGGGTTTACCGACTAATCAAATTTGTTTTATTAGTATATAATAGAAGCAACAGGTAGGCTTATTAAAAAGATTAATTATTACGATTAATTGCAAATGTAAAGAGAACACGTAAGCTAAGTAGCGCATGTGCTTTTAGACAGTGAAGACAACGGGACCCCCAAGCAATCATCGGAGGTGCCAGCCTGGCTTTGACAGAACATTTTCCATAGAACCACATATGCCTCCACACATTTGAACTTATTTTTTATATATATATTTTTAATACATTTGTATAGTTTCAGATTAAACACTTTAAAAAAATCGAGCAAACAAAAAAAGAGGGGATGACCAAATTTAATGTGGAGAATTCAATTAATTGCATATGATTGTAGAAATTGCTAAGATATGATTTGATTTTCTGTTGACTATAACATCCTGATTTAAGATACGCTAAGGTAATGATTATAATCAACAGCGTATGCACTGTGAATAGATATCACCAATAGTATGTTGTTTTTATATTCTCAATTGATTTGCATTATATATATATATTATACATATTTATATTTGTAATTTTAGGATAAAACTTCCATCGAGCATGATAAAAATCGAACCAAAAGCGATTAATAAGAAAATCAGTTTAGTTTAGATTTGGTTTCTAAAAAATACTCAAAATGAATTTTTATTTTGAATATATTTGGATATCAGTTTGGTTTGCATAGATCTGAGAACCAAAATAACAACTAAAGTACTCATATATATATATATATATATATATATATATATATATATATATATATATATATTTTTTTTTTTTTTGTCAACAAAAAGTATTCATATACTATATTTTTGTTGACAAAAAAAAGAACTCACATATACTCCCTCCGTTTCACAAAGATACATGTTTTAGAAAAAAAATTTGTTTCACAAAGATATATTTTTTAGCTTTTTTATGCACACTTTATTAATTAATGATGATATTTTGAAAATTTTAAAAAGATTAATTAAATTTATTAAATTACTATTGGTTTAAAGATATTGGAAACTGTAGAGTAACAAAAATTGATGCATTTATGATTAAGTATTATTTGTTTTCTTAATATATGTGAAAACTCTAAAAATTGTATCTTTGTGAAACAGAGGGAGTATATATATATATATATAAAATCATATATGAGAAGCATTTTATACACATTCAATTATTTCAGATAAATCAAATAAAGTTTGGATAAATTGAAGTTCTGATAAATTATGGGTAAAACAGTTATTTCGAATAAATACTTTTTTCAAATTAATCAAATTATTTTTGGATAAACTAGATATACTTCCATTAAAAATTAGTTAGGCTAAATACAAAATATTCAAATAAATATAAATTAGTTTTTTAGATCCAACATATATGAAATAATCAATATCTAATATTTTCCAGGGAAAAACTCACCGATCCAAACTCGTTTAAAGTCGATCTGAATCTGATATAAATCTAAAATACATGAAAGGATCATATTTCTCAAATTCGAAAGAATATATATCTGAAAAACATGATTGAATCCAAATGGTATACATAGATGCAAGACTAGGGTCTTGATTGATAAGATGCGGAATGACGTAATTGCGTTTAGAAACGTGATTCCATAAGAATTTTACTAATCATAAAAATTGGTGGAATAGAAGAAAAAACGTGATGTGTTTTCGCTGGAAAAAATAAATAAAAAACTCCACTAAATGAAAAATTGAATTTTAGGTAAATTATTTGCAGAATTGAGTTTTTATATTTTTGATTGGTAATATGCGAAATGGCGGAATTGTGTTTAAACGCAAAACTTGCGGAATCACGTTTTTAAACGCAATTCCAACATTCCGCAAGGTTACTAATCAAAGCCATCGTATGGAGAATCTTCGCGTGTGTGATTGTGTGAAATAATGGTTGGTTTTAATGGTTACAATTAAATCACTTAAGTTTAAAAGTTCAAAATATACTTCTTCATCATATATTTTAGTATAAATAATCAATTTGTAATTAGTTACAAGGTCTCTTTCATATTTGTTGGAATCTTATGAAACGAGGCGGGTCATATACTTCTGTCTGGTTATACTTACGTCAAAATCTAATAAACAAAATGATTATCTTTTAGGTTTAAGTCGTGTGGTCACTATAATTGTGCCAGGTGATTTTTTCCGTGATCAATAAGTTCCAAAATAATTAATTACTAACTAGATTTTGACCCGCACTTAAGTGCGGGTTTAATTTTCTTTACAAATTTTACTTTTTATTCATTTTGTTAATAGTAGTTTAGATTTTTAATTATGTAATCTAATTTTCATTATAATTGTTTAACCAACATTTTAAACAGTGAGTTAGCAATTTAGTTTTTTTTTTTAAAATGAATTATGTGTTATTTGGAGGAGATATATCGTAAGGATTAAGAGATTAAAATAACGATTTCGCATTATATATTTTAATCTGCGTTGTATCGTAAGATCATAGTTTGGAAAAATATATATATATGTGAAAACAACTATTGTAAAAGTTATGTGGTATATGTTTAATTGTTATTTTATTTATCTAAAATATTATTTTATAAAATACATGTTGTAGTCGTATATATAATTTACAAATTTGATGGAACTATCCGTTAAAAACTTCATTCAAACATAAAGCATAATTTGACGCTTCAAATATTTGAATAATATAAGTATGAAATCATTTTATTATTTTATTAATTTTAAAATATATCAGCTGAAATTATTTACTATATGCGAATTTTTTTTAGAAAATTTATAATTGAGATTGGCTAATTAAATTTTCAACCCGTTTAATTAATTAAATATTTGTCAGTTTGATGGAAAAACCTGCTAAAAAGTACAATCGTAAAAACATCAATCGTAATATGTGTATATATATATATATATATTTGAAACAAAATAAAAAGATATTAAAATATATTTCAAATATTTGAATAATATAAGTATGAAATCATTTTAATATTTTATTAATTTTAAAATATATCAGCTGAAATTATTTACTATATGCGAATTTTTCTATAGAAAATTTATAATCGAGATTGGTTAATTAATTTTTCAACCCGTTTAATTAATTAAATATTTTTCAGTTTGATAGAAAAACCTGCTAAAAAGTACAATCGTAAAAACATCAATCGTAATATGTGTATATATATATATATTTTGAAACAAAATAAAAAGATATTAAAATATATTATAAATATATTTTGAATTAAATCATAAATTAAGATCATAAATTAGAGAATCTTAATTTATATATAATAGTTGATGTATAAATTATTCATTATATTTATCAATTAATTTGTTTTGATTTTAATTAATTAGGAAAGTGAGACCTATTAGATTTTGGTTGTTTGGTTACATGTTTAATAATTGTCTTGTTTGGAAACATGGATTGTAGAGATAATGTTATATTCCCTAATTACCCTTAATGAAGGTTACAAATCCTAATAATATTAAGGGCAAATTTCAGGAACAACATTTATGTACCATGGACAAACTCCAATTTTTTAATAGTATTGATTATCAATTTGTATTTGATCTTCCGATATAACCAGTTAATTAATCTATCATCCTTTTTGCCTTCTTGGCCGTAACCCTAGCTGTCTAAATCTCAAAACAATAATGTAGTCCTATAACATCTCGAATGTTTCAGACACATATGTCTTATACACTCAGCCATTGCAAAGATTATTTCTTATCATTAAAAATGTTTAAAAAGAAAAATGGATATCAGTTCTTCTTCAATCTAAAGGGGTTTGACACACACCCAGAATTAACTTAATATAGTTTGGTAAACCAAACTATACATTCCTAAACTAACACGATAGCAGTTAGCTCAGCTGATTTATATAAATACTGACTACGATATTCTAGCATACAATATAAACCCGCCTTACTAACTTCTTGTCTAAAAAGAGAAAGCATGTTCAATTCATTGTATAATCGAACAAGAAGAGCGATTAGCTTATATATATATATATATACACGTTGGAAGTTTGGATTCTGTTGTGAATTTCTTCGGATCCCTTTTGTGGTTGCCGAAGAGACCCCACTCCTTAATTAGTTTTCACACTTACGTTCTTTCTCAAGTCTTTGTTTTATATTCGACGTGATCGCAATACATAATTAGTTATATTATAATAAAGCTACAACTCATGTTGAAACACAGTGTTGTTTCCATCATCAAGCTTTATTTATGATGCAATATGCTCTGTAAACAACCATACACATGTAGTATGGAGAGGATGCTACTCTTTCTCAAAAGCTTCATAAACACATCGACAAAAACATTAGGAACAAGCTTAATTAATGTTTTGAGAGGTAATGGCAACAAAAAAAGTGAGAATTGAACCTTCTCTTTTATGGGTTGCTATAAGAACCTAGATCATTTGTTTATCAGCATAACACAAATTAACACAATCTCTATTTTTTTTGGTGAATTATATATATAAAAGGAGAATGTCTCTCCAGAATCATGACACCTCAGCATGGGGAAAGATTCTGGAGGCGACACCTGTTTAATGAAAAAAATCCCTGCACCAATTAAAACATTACGATTTGCCACGTCTGTCCAGAAATTAGTCATAATTTTCGAAAACTCCAAGGCCCAAAAGAAACCCAACTGATTTATTCATTTTTCCAGATCTCTCTCTCTCTCTCTCTCTCTCTCTCTCTCTCTCTCTCTCTCTCTCTCTCTCTCTCTCTCTCTCTCTCTCTCTCTCTCTCTCTCTCTCTCTCTCTCTCTCTCTCTCTCTCTCTCTCTCTCTCGCAGACGACGATAATGGCGATTCCTTTGTTGTCTCTTCAGATGACGTTTTATGAAGGTTTCCCACCGGCGATCTTAGCCACCGGTGTCTTGCAAGCCTTCGGCCGTAGAGTCTCCCCGCTTAACGCTTCGTTCCGATAACCTTTCTTCCACCTCTTCACTTTCGGAGTTTGTTTCCTCTCGAAACCTAACAAAGCCTTTTCGCATGTTCTTCCGTGTTCGGGAGGATTTAATCCTCGCCGTCCATCGTCGAAAGGTAAACAATCCGTCCCCTTTTTCATTCTCTTTATGAATCTGTGTTTTCTATTCAACTAAAACCTTGGTTCGTTTCATATTTTTGTAGATCCGACAATTTCAAGCATTGATTCATCGTGTTCGGAAGTTTTGGAGATATCCAAACACCTGCATGTTACATAAGGTGACCGATCCGAACCTCTCTCTCCTGTATCTAGGTTTTCCATTCGCAAACATAGGTCCATTCTATTTTTTTCCAGATCCGAGAACCCAAAACTGCGTCTCTAAGTGTGCCGAAGGAGTACAGCCCTTCCAACCACCGTTTAAAAGGTAAACGACCTGACCCTATTAACTTTGTTTATCATTGGTTTCTTCCGAGTTCTTAGTTCGTGCTCTCTTCGAGTTTTTCCAGGCCGCGTCGTCTTCCAAGAGGGATAGCCTCTCATATGGAACTACCGACGTGTGTTCTACAAAGTAGCTGTGTTAATCGATTCTGGCTTCTAATAACGCCTTCGTGATCTGTCAGTGACGGTTATCACAGACAGTCTGAGAAGAGGCAAGTGATGTTATAGAGCTTACCTCCTCAGTTAATATTATATTTTGTACTGGTGATAAAGCTTAATCATTCTATTGTTAAACAGATAGTATTCAATAAGCGCTCTGAGGGTAGATGACTGCATCCTTCAAACTGTGATGAAGGTAATTTGGACAAAATAGTCAGGCTGATTAGAATGAGTATGCTTATGGAATTCGGTGTGATCATTACTGGCTGATAAATAAGAAAATGTATGTTTTGTGTGACCATTGCAGACAGAAAACATTGAATACATTTTAAGTTGCATCTAGAAACATAAACCACTTTCGTTTCCATTGAACTTATGATTGCAAACAAGCCTTCATGGTTAGACAAACTACCATCAAGGTAGGATAATGTTACTGATTTGAAAACAGGACCAAAGGTTTTAAGATTAGTGAAATGATTATTAAGGTATCAAAGTTTCCATTAAAGACATAGTTAAGTTGTAAACTCTACCTCCACCTTATCCTCCTATGATACTCTTTATTTCGTATTCTGGGATTGTTTTGGTGTAATCATACTGCTCTGTAAAACTTTGATATGAGCTGTGTTTTGTTCTGAACTTTTTTAATTAATGTTTTGAATTAAATTTGTACAGATGGAGTTACTAAAGATACACAAAAGGAATTCATGTCTTAGTACATTCAAACATTGACTGATAGACAGGTAAATGTTTCATATGAAATTATTACTTCATAATATTTCATTTCTTCCATTATTCCATTACAAACCAACTGCTTTATTATAGATTTTAAAAGCAACCTGCTGTGTTATAACTCTTAAACCTAAGACCAAATTTATTTAAAATAAACTTCATAATAAACTTAACCAAAATTCATATGATCAATGAATTGGTAGATCTCTTTGTAGACCAGACATTCTTCACACACCTCATCAAAGTCCCCAACCTCACAACCATCTCCCAACTCCATCATAGCTAGCCATATCTCAAACTCCCGGTATTGTCTTATAGTCATCTCAAGTATGACTGACCTGCAATTTGCTTGGCACAGTCTTACTGCTTGCAACCCTTTCTCTTTCCATAGCTGTTTGATGTAGACCGACCCTTCCATTAGTTGACCCTCATTGATAAGAACCATGCCATACAAATACATCGCTTCTGGATGCTTAACATCTGCTGCACTCCTCAACCTCTTCGAGCCTGAACTTTTATCCTTAAGAAAGAAGTAATCAATCAAGCCACGTAAGAATATAGCATGCACGTTACCATACTTGGCACACTCATAAAGCTTATCTAAATTTGCAGGGATCTTCTCCAAAGGAAGGGGAAAAGTATCATTGAGGTTGAGGTTCTTCAAAACAACGGGATATTGGGAAGGTTCACGAAAGATTTTGCTGGAGAAAACACATTCAGCCAAGCCTTGGTGAGAAACTTCTCCAACTTTGCTTAGAATGGTGGCTAGGATATCATTGGGTAGGTCTGTTATATTGTGGGTACGAGCTGGATTAACCATGATTGTTTGGATAGATTTAGGTAGAATGGCTAACTCGAATGCATATAACCCACTATTTATACCCAACTAGATACTTGGTAAAGTTTAACTGTCTTTTACATTGTCAAACTTTAAGTAAATGATTTCAACAGATTCCAAAACAATTCTTTTTATCCATTTTGGAAATATCGAGATTGGAATGAGATCTTGACCACCATGTAAAGAATAGAAACCATTTAATTGTCTCACGTTCTGTCTCTTGGCCTCAATGTTAATGACTTTCAACTTACATATTTATGAGTTTTATTGTTAATTTCAATGATTAATAGGAAACATGAAATTATGGATTTTATCTCTCTTTCCGTGCAGCCTTTAAATATTGTTGACCAAACTAAAATTGAATTTACCTCTTGTATTAAATGATCGCAGTATAAATAGATTTCAGTAGGCATACTCCATTTCATGTTCTTGCGGTTTTTAGACTCTGAGTTGAGTTCACAACTTTCTCTCATTTACATTTCTTAATCTGTTCATAGTCCTTTTACACCCATGTCTATAAATATTTCAAATGTTTTGCTTTACGCAGATAGGTAAGATAAGATGGCTCCCAAACAGCTTGGAAAGGAGAATGCTCGCAAAGAGCAAACATCTAATACCCCTACTGCTTATGCAGTTACCAACACAGAGGTATCTTTCTCTCATTGCCTCTAATTTATTGACAGTAGTTCTATTGCAAAGTATAATTAGAACTAACTTCAGTCTGTTCTAATTTTTGCGAGACTCAGATGCAGCCATCAATGGTTGGAGAAGCTAACAACAAGAAGATGGCTTCTCTGCTTGAGTCTAAGATTCCTTTGGAAAAGCTTGTGCCAGGGAAGACTAAGCAGAGTGTTCTTGTCCGCAACTTACGGATGTGGGAATCAAGAAACTTCAAACAGAACGGGACTCTTATGAGTATGGATCTGTTGCTACTAGATGAAGACGTAAGTATTATTTTGTAACTTCAATATTCATTCATTTTTGCAAATCTTCCATAAAGAGCACTGATTAAAAGATGCTATTTATTTTGTTGCAGGATACTTTAATCCAAGCATCTATCTACTACAGGAGAATCCATATCTTCAAAGATTTCCTTGTTGAAGAAAATGTCTATCTCATCAGCGACTTCGAAGTCGTACCATCCTATAGCCACTACAAGGTAACTGATCACCAATTCACCATTCGGTTCACAGACGCCACAAAAATCATAGATGCTGGTGAGGACATATGCACTATCAAAAGGGAAAAATTCAGAACTCATAATTATTCTGTGTTTCAGAGTTTTGCGGGGACCAACGTACAACTCCTTGGTAAAGATTTTAAAAATGAATTAAGTCTTAAGTGTTATCTGTTGTTTTTTTAATCTCTGTTGCTTATAAACATCTTAATCATGCAGATGTTGTTGGCCAAATCCTGTGCATCAATGGATCCCACCTGGATGACTTATCGTGCAAGCAGAAAGTTGGACTTCTACTCCTGCTTCAAGAGTAATTTACCCTTGCCATATTTAGAACCATATATTTCCTTCCAATAATTTTACAATACTAACAAGAAAATTCATCTCATGTCACAGCAACTCAACCATCCGGCTGACTCTTTGGGATGATCAAGCATCCGAATTCCGTCAGCAATTCCAACAGTCGGATCGATCATGCGTTGTGATTGTCGGGACGTGTCTCAATCCAAAGCTTTTTGCAGGTAGTGAAGTATACAAACTTCCCAATAAATCTTTTTAGGTTTTCACATAAGCTGACCATCTTATAACTGTATAGGAAAACTCCATTTGAACTCAAGCGGATCAACAAAGGTTTATATCAACCAAGAACTGGAGGTTGTCAAAGACTTTGTCAAAGTGTAAGTTATCATTAATATGTTTTGCAATCTTGACCTACTAAATTAATACTCAATTTATAACACACTATCACTGCAGGATGGGACTAGAAGTAACCAACAAAGCTACAAAGATTGTCGATGATGCGATGAAGCCTCTTGAGATCTATACGATCCAGCAGATTTATGATTACATTGGGAGTGGTCTCAACCAGGAGAAAGAAGTGATTTGTCTAGCAAAGATAACCGAGATAAATGGGCGAAACGGATGGAAATACTTGTCATGCTCTTCATGCTCGAAAAAGCTAGGACGTTCTGAGACGGCTTTAATCTGCAACCATTGTAACACAAGCACTACCATCGGAGTAGCCAGGTTTTCTTCTTAAACAGTTTACTTTGTACAATCTAATTCACTGCATGGCTCACGCAAACACACTGGCATTTTTATTTATACTCAAGTTTAGAGTGGAGTTGATGGTCCAAAGTAATGATATGACTGCTACTTTCGTAATGTTTGACCGGGATGTCAAGAAGATTACACACACAACAGCCGAAGAAATAACACAGGCAGAGGTAAATTTAAATAAACATATATTATCTTTGACGTATGAAATGAGTAGCACTATTATGTACTTACGGTTGTCCTACTGCGATTCACCAGAACAACCAGGGAGAGGCAGACTTGGCCCAGGGGATGGTTCCAAACATGCTTCTGGAAATGGTTGGGCAGATAATGGCTTTCCAGGTCAAGGTCACAGATTACAACTTCCAAACATCCACTCAAACCTTCACTGTGACTAAGGTCATACCTAAAGCAGTGTACGACACAATGTTGGCCAATCAAGAAATCATCAAGGTAATTACAAGTCCCAAATTAGGAAACATATTACTTTAAAAGGCCATACTAACTCAATGATTTGAAGCAGGCTAAGAAAATCAAGACAGAGGATGGTGCAATCCTTCCAAACTTCCAGGAAAAAGATGGAGACATTGGAAGTGCAAGTCAAGAGAAGGAAAAAGAGGTGGATGGAACTGAAAATGTTGATGAACCTGTGGAGAAAGATGGCAAGAAAATGCGTCTCAAGTGAAGACTTCAATAAGATTCCTGATCTCAAAACTTAAACTAAAATAAACTTTATCCCACAAAGATTTTATGCAAGTGTTTAAAAGTATGAAGTTATTTATTTCTTTCAATAATTTAGGAATTAATTATGATTCCATGAATAAAACTTTTGTATCCAATAATCCACCATGAATAAAACTTATGTTTGCAATGATTTACCATCTCTTGTCTTTATATACTTACGAATAATTGACATTTTCAGACTTTGGTCACATTTTCATACACCCGAATTTGTTACCATCTAAGAAATGAAATAGAATTATTACCATTTTCAGACTCTATCACACGATCCCACCATGAATACTTAAGAATATATAAGAAATTGTTGAGGCAAATGTTCATCACTTAATCATTATAAGGTATAAAGAAGGTATATTCTGTTTCCTCTCTTTGTCTGTGTGAAACTACAAATTTAAAGAAAGAAAACGATGCATCCTTAAGAAATTAAGATAGAGTTTGAAGTTCAAAACAAACCCAATGCCAAACTTAATAGATACTTTAATAATGTAAGAGATTCTTTCGACTAATAAAACACTTGACTGCATAATTAATATTTGCTAACTTTGATACAACTCTATTAAACGAAATTTGAATGTGACTATGATACAATGAATAACTCCTTAATTGACTACATGATTTTTAATGATTGGATTAAATGAATCCGTGAAGAATTAAACACTCACAAAATCAGACCTTCCAACTTCACTCTACTATAAATATTGGCATTGTAAATCGCCAGCAATAGTAGTTTTTACGTTTGCAACTTCAACATTCCAACATGGAATCATCAAATAATCAACCGGCAAAAAGAGCAAGACAACAAAGAATGAAAAAAATCCATCAAATGCGTCCAAATATGTCAGGTATATATCAAATATCATTATTATACATATCCTTAAAAAAAAAATACTAAATAGACATTTTAAATCTCCATTCATGCAATGACATCAAGCTTCGAACTGAATGGTTCAGGTTCAATTTCAAAACTCTTTTCAAACATCTCAGATATTATATACAACTTTTTAGAGCGTATAATATACTTTGAAAAAAAATTGTTATTAACAAATTTTTATATTTAAAATGTATAGAGATGGCAAGACAAGCAAGGAGACGAAGATATGAAATACTTAAAGCCAAAGAAAGACCCAAAAAAACTCCAACAATACCAAAAAGAGGTAACAAAACATACAAATGTTGTTTAGTTAGTTAAGTCCAAAAACATAAACCATCCCATAACTGTTTTTCAGTTATTAAAGTATTTTACTTTTTACAATTAATTAGTTATTTAAATAGTCATTTATTAATGAACTTATTTTAAAATAAAACACAAACACTAACATAATACTTTAGAAATTTGGAGAATTACATTACACATATTTGAAAACCACATACATAAATAGCTGTTTACTTTTTAAAAATTGCTAACTAAATAACATATTCGAATTTATAGATAAAAATAAAACTTTATAAATCATATTCATTTTTAAAAATAATAATATGTACGAATTAAATAACTATTGATTTAAGAGATTAGAAACTTAAAAAAATTAAAGGGATTACAACAAAATGTATTTGATACGTGCTTTTTAAACGTTAGGATCTTTTTGTTACATAAACAAGTAACATTATATAATACGTTGTTAATATATCATATACTCACATATGGTAACTTCATATTTATATATTGTATGTTTTTTAAAAAAAAATTATTTGACAACAGTTATATATTGTATAAAATCAAAAAAAAAGTCCCCAAATAAAAGGAGCGTGCAAATCGCTAGAATAAAACAATCAAAAATCAAACTTTACGTTGACTAATAAAAGAAAAATATCTAAAACAGGTATCAAAAGAAAGCGACCACAACGGACAAATAATTTAGTCGAATGTTCCAAATGCAATGCATTAGTTTGGGAAAAGGAAAGCACTGAAAGAGGAAAAGACGGACTTCCTTTATTCTCGATATGTTGTGGAAAAGGCAGGATAACATTGCCAGTTGTGCGAGAACCGCCTCACCAGCTTAAGAGGTTGTTGGAAACTCATCACTTCAAGGAGAATATCAAGGTTTACAACTCATTTCAAGCTTTCACTTCAGTAGGAGCTAATGTTGACGACTCGCTGCAATCAGGTACTGGCCCATACACATACAGAATTCAAGGACAGATTTATCATAGACTTGGCTCTTTGCTACCACCTGAAGGGAAACCACCCCAATTTGGCCAACTTTATATTGTCGACACTATGAATGAAGTCCAAAACCGGATCAAGACCATGACAAGGAACAGAAACTCATCTCAGCTTGAAGAAAAAATTGTGGAAGCTTTAATCAGAATGCTAGATGAAAACAATTGGCTAGCTGCTGAATTTAGGAAAGCAAGAGATTTGTATGAAGGAGGAAGATGTGAAGAGTTTACAATACGTCTTATTGGTGCTAGAGAGAAGGGTAGGCAGCATGATTTACCTGCGGTTGATGAAACAGCAGGCCTTATTGTTGGAAAATTTGCAGAGAGAGACATCATTATCCAGTACAAGTCCGAAAAACTTCAGCGGATTTCATGCTTACACCCGCATTATATGGCTATGCAATATCCACTATTGTTCCCTTATGGAGAAAGTGGATTTCACCTAAGTATTCCGTGTGTCAATAAAGAAGGGATAAAGGCCGTACGGGAATTTGTAACAATCCGAGAATTCTACGCATATCAAATGCAAACTAGATTGTCTGAAGGAAAAACAATCATCACAGGAGGTCGTCTTTTTCATCAGTATATCGTTGATGCTTATACATGTATCGAAGAAGAACGTTTGAAGTTCATACGACTTAATCAGAAAAAACTTCGCGCTGATCTCTACAACAATGTATGCGATGCTGTAGGAAGAGGAGATGCTGATTCTAAATCATTAGGGAGAAGGGTAATCCTACCGTCATCATACATAGGAGGCCCACGATACATGATCGAAAACTACCATGATGCGATGGCCATCTGCCGTACATATGGAAACCCTCATTTATTTATCACCATAACTGCAAATCCAGGGTGGGATGAGATCAAAGAGCATTTGCAAACCTATGGAGATGACTTAGCCAACGAAAGACCGGATGTAAGTAGTCGTGTCTTCAGAATGAAACTAGAGGAAATGGTGATAGATCTGAAGGAAGGGACATTTTTCGGACCTCTTATTGCAAGTAATACTTCTCTCTCTTTTAAATTCAAAATTATAATTGTCCACAATTACTCAAATAGTTACTAATTGTAATTGGTTTTAACAGTTGTCTACACCATTGAATTTCAAAAAAGAGGTCTCCCACATGCGCATATACTTATATGGCTAGAAAATGGAATCAATGATCCTTCCACAATTGATATAGATAATATCATCACAGCAGAGATCCCAGATGAAAAAGAAGATGCAGAAGCATACGAGTTGGTAAAAAAACACATGATGCTTGGTCCATGTGGTCTAGACCGACCGAATAATGTATGCATGGAAAAAGGGATATGCACAAAGAAATATCCAAGGCCATTTGTTCAGAGCACATCTGTCGATAAGGAATGGTATATCATCTACAGACGTCGGGATGATCCAGAAAAGTTTGTGATGAAAGGTGCAATCAAGCTAGATAACCGCTTTGTAATCCCACACAACATAGCTTTGCTGAAAAAGTATAAGGCCCACATAAATGTGGAGTGGTGCAATACTTCAAAGGCCATCAAATATCTTTTTAAGTATATCACCAAGGGAGTCGACAAGGCAACTATTGTCTTTGAGCACACATCAAGCGGTCAACAAAGTGCACCATCTGAACAAGTTGAGATCAATGAGATTAAAAACTATCAGGAGTGTCGTTACTTATCGGCATGTGAAGCAGCTTGGCGGATCTTTGCTTTTGATATACACCATCAAAAACCACCTGTTCAAAAGCTTCAATTTCATCTAGAAGGAGAACAAAGTGTGATCATAAACGAGGATGAAGACCTCCAAGGCGTTGTTGATAGAGCATCGTTTATGCATACAATGTTAACGGCTTGGATGGAAATAAACAAGACTGATCCATTTGCACGAAC
The DNA here is from genome assembly GCA_030180135.1 of Orychophragmus violaceus. NCBI lineage: Eukaryota > Viridiplantae > Streptophyta > Magnoliopsida > Brassicales > Brassicaceae > Orychophragmus > Orychophragmus violaceus. The sequence goes on from CM058234.1 coordinate 90,855,773, forward strand.
CCTAACCTTTATCCAGTTTCCGAGATATTACGTCTGGGACAATAAAAACCGAAGTTGGTCTAGGCGTCAAAAAGCAACCAGCATCGGAAGGATAGTTAATGTTAATCCATCTGCAGGACCAAAATATTTTCTTCGGATGATGTTAAACCATGCTAGAGGATGTAAAAGCTTCGACGATATCCGGACAGTTGCAAATGTGACATACAAAACATACAAGGAGAGTTGTTATGCTTTAGGCCTTCTAGATGGGGATAAAGAATGGCATGAAGCTATGAATGAATCATCGCAGTGGGCTTCCGCATGGCAACTACGAGAGCTCTTCGTGATCATATTAATCTACTGTGAGGTTGTTGATCCACTAAAATTATGGAAAAATTGCTGGACCAGTCTTGGGGAGGATATAGTACGCATGCAACGGAGAAGGCTTGACTTCCCAGATCTGGAACTAGATGATGAACAAATCCAGCAATATGTGCTAATTGAACTCCAAAGGCTTCTTAACCAAAGTGATAAGTCATTAGCAGACTATCCAGACATGCCGGTCCCAGAAAAAAATATACTCAACAGTGTCAAAAACTCAATGATTATGGAGGAGAAGAGCTACAGCGTTGAAAATGAGATGAAAACCCACTCTGAACTGTTCTCAAAACTCAATTCAGATCAGTTATCCATTTACCAAGAAGTTATGGAATCGGTTGACAATGGCAAAGGAAAACTATTCTTCCTTTACGGGCCAGGGGGAACTGGAAAAACCTTCGTCTACAATACACTTATTTCAAAGATTCGTTCACAGAAGCGGATCGTCTTACCCGTAGCAACGTCGGGTATAGCTGCAACCCTATTACCTGGAGGAAGGACGGCTCATTCACGTTTCAAACTACCAATAGATCTGCATGATGACTCAATGTGTGACATAAAACCAAACACATTTCTTGCAGAGCTAGGCCTGGGCATTTTTACCCGGATCCGAGGATCCGACCCGGAACCGACCCGAATAAGACAGGTTCAGGTTAGAACCTGGTTTAGACATTTTAACCTGTTGGGTCCAGCTGTTGAAGACCCGTGGGTACAGGTTCGGGTCCGGGTATTAACCTGCAGGTCTTTCGGGTACCCATATAAACCTGCATAAATTTATATATTAATAATATATATGTATTTATATATATTAAATATTTTAATAACCTATTCCGAACTTGTAGCCAACCTGTTCCGAACCTGTTTCGAACCTGTTTCTAACATGTTCCGAACCTGTCTAAACCTGTTCTGAACCTGTTTGAACCTGTTCCGAACCTGTTTGAACCTGTTCCGAACCTGTAATCGAACCTATATCTGAACCTGTTCAAACCTGTACGAACTTGAAACCGAACCTGACCCGATTAATATCCGAATAAGAACGGGTAATGGCAGGTAAGCTACCCTAAGACCCGACCCGACCCGGAACCGGCAGGAACCGACCCGAACCCGACCCGAAATTAGCAGGTCCTTAAATGGGTCCTTCATTTCTTCTACCCGACAGACCCGGACCCGACACGGACCCGACCCGAACCCGACCCGAGAACCCGAATGCCCAGGCCTATGCAGAGCTAATTCAAGAAGCGGCCCTCATCATCTGAGATGAAGCACCAATGGCTCACCGAAACACATTTGAAGCGCTCGATCGAACTTTGAAAGATATCATGAGATATGTCGACCCCACTGCAGAAGACAAACCATTCGGAGGGAAAACAGTTTTGTTAGGGGGAGATTTCCGTCAGGTATTGCCGGTTATTCCTCAAGGAAGCAGACAAGACACAGTTCTAGCATCACTCAATAGGTCTTACGTATGGGAGAACTGCAACGTTAGCATCCTTTCCAAAAACATGCGAGTGAACGAAGTAGAAAAGGAATTCGCTAAATGGATATTGGAAGTTGGCAATGATGAGGCAAAAGGAATTTCATCAGAAGAAGAAAATGAAATGGATTACAGCAGCATAGAAATCAAAGATTCTTTGTTCCTCCCAGAAACAGATGCCCCAATAGAAGAGATGCAAAAAGCCACATTTCCAAATCTGAGGGATTCATATCAAGACCGCGAATACTTAAAGGAACGTGCCATCCTGACCCCAAGGAATGAAACTGTGGATGAGATCAACGAGTTTTTCCTAAAACAAATCAAGGGCGAAATGCGGGAATACTTGAGTGCTGACACAATTGAATACAAGGATAATGGTGTTGAAGGAGTCAATCTCCTATACACAACCGAGTACTTGAACGAACTCAGGTGTTCAGGATTGCCAAATCACAAAATCCATTTGAAACAGTATGTTCCGGTGCTCCTTTTGCGGAACATAAACCAAAAAGCAGGAATGTGCAACGGTACAAGGTTGTTGATTACTCGGTTAGGAGACAGAGTTCTTGAAGCTGAAATTTTGGTTGGGAAAAGCGCCGGCAAGAGAATCCTGATACCAAGGATTAATATGACAACCGCAGATACAAATTGTCCATACAATATGAAGCGGAGGCAGTTCCCTATTCGAGTTTGTTATGCCATGACAATAAACAAAAGCCAAGGACAAAGCTTGAAAAATGTGGGAATCTATCTGCCAAAACTAGTTTTCAGTCACGGCCAGCTTTATGTTGCTCTATCACGTGTGACCTCCAAAAAAGGTCTGCATATCTGGAGTGAAAGAAAGAAAAAGCAAGGAACATCGACGATCAAAAATGTTATCTACAAGGAAATTTTTAACAATCTACAAGTTAAGAAACCATGTAACCTTACAAACCATTAAAATATAAAACATACTTTAATTCCATTAAAATCACATATAGAAATTAACGATTTATAGGTCAAGCAGGACAACTCCATAAAGAGATGTGAGCAATCAAGGGAAATGACAGCCAAGAGAAAGAAGTAGCTGAAAAAACAACTATTTATATACCACATTGATTTGTACCATTGTAAAACAATTAGATGTGCCATTCACAATAACACAATTTGATAAAAGAGTTGTTCAACAAAAAATAACAAAAACCAAATAAATAAAACAATCCCGCGGCGTAGCGCGGGTAATTTCCTAGTAACTTTAACATTTATTGAAAACACACAAAATGTATTAAGCCATGCGAGAAGAATTTATGATTTTTCTAACGAGCCATAGATTACGGCCAGCTCCAAGATAATTACAGGTTAATTTATAGTATGGAAATGTGAAGTTTTGAAATGAAAGTCAAAAACAGTTGGACTACTTTTTAACTAGCACTAACCAGTAATCAATGCTCGAATCGCATGCTAAAGCTAATCATCCATCACTTTAACAATAATGGCTTCGATTGGTAACACTCGTGGAATCACGAAATGGTGGAAATAAAATAAAACTGTGGAAATAATTTAAAATTTGTTGGAAAAAATTGTAGAATAAGTTTTGTGTGATTGGATGAGTTTTGCGGAACGGCGAAATATTAAGATTCCACAAATAATCTACATATAGTTCACTTTTCCACTTAATGAATTTTTCTTTGTATTTTTTTAAGCGAAAACGCAGATTTTGCGTTTTCGTTTTTTTTCCTATTCCGTAAAATTTTTTGATTGGTAAAATTCTTGCGGAATGGCGTTTTTAAACGCGATTCCGCCATTCCGCAGGTTACCGATCAAGGCCAATGACAGCTAAAAGCGTGCAATAATATTAGATAGAACGGAAATATAAAGGTTTTTTTTTTGTCAACCTTTTGGATTCATGGGCCGCGGTAACAATATTACAAACGGGCCGAAAAGCCCAGTACAATGGGAACCAAAACGCGTGAAAATTAAAACAGGCCTAAAGCCCAAATAGAAACCAGATGAGACCAACACGTGGCAGTCAAAGAGAGGACCGCCATGTATCACACGCGTCCCGCGAGGAAGAAACCGCCGAGAACCGCAAATCGACGTGGAGGATAACGCCGTCGCAGCGCCGGACCACCCCACCAATACCGGCTAGAACCGTTTGCCGATCTCCACATCCCGAAACCGCCGTCAAGAGCCACCTGCATGTAAAGAAAGACACGAGCAAAAACTTCACTGAAGACCACCGGATCCATGGAGGCGTCACCGCCGTTAGAAGAATCTCCTAACAGAGTCTCTGTGTCGCTTATCCTCAAAAGCCAGAGCACGGCAACGATATTAATCCAGGCATGCCGGAAGAGTTCAGGCGGAGCCAAGCCAGAAATCAGGAGGAAGAAGGCGCAAGAGAAAGAGGGGGAGCAAGACCGAAAGTCGCACGGAGCGACGAAACTGGGGAAAACCCAGACCGGAAAATTCCGGAGAAATCCGCTGATGCGGAAACGACAGCAGCCATAGAAGGCAAAAGGGACTTATTAAAGTCGGCAACCCAGAACTGAACCAGAGCCAGCCGGACACCGAAGCAAAACGAAGAACTCCGATAAATACAACCGGCGAACCGGTAAGACTGAGCCAACAAAACGGCGAGAAAAAAGACGTTTCCTCTGAAAGATAGAGAAGCGAGAAGAGGAAAACATCAGAAAAAATTCACCGGCGACGAGTCCGGTTAACCGGAAATCGCCTTCTCCCTAAAGAGAGAGAATCAGTCTCATTTTTTATTGAGTTAAATTTTTTAAATATAAATGTTAATTCAGTCTCAAAACCAGAATACGAGTATTTTTGTTTCCAAGTGAGGGACCCGGGTCTGTCCGAGCCCAAATTATTCGGTTTAAATTAATTCGTGTTAACCGAACTGCGATTTAATTTGACCACAGCATCGTTCTGATTTAGGGTTTATCAAAAAACTTTTATTTTTTCTTTTCTTCAGCACTCTTCTCTGCCCCAACTACGAGACGCATCGACTAGAGGCGAAAGCTTTCTCAAAGCTCTTTGCAACCTTTTAAGAACTATCAACCGCAGATTAAAGGCTAACATGCCTACCGGCGGCGGAGAATCTTCCTCTATGGCGAAGAAGAAGAACAAGAAGATTCATAAGAGAAAGCGGGATGAGGAGCTCGAACGCATGGATTCACTTCCGTGGAGCTCGTCTATACCTATCGGAGAAAACGATGACGGGGAAACGTTCTCTACTCTCTTTGCAGGCTCAGCCGAGCTGGACGGTGGTAAAATATTCTGTTTTTGTTCTTATTTTTGTAATTTGTGCAAGTCATGTTTTTCAGGTAGCTTTGATTCGTTGTTGAAGTTAAGCATGCATCTCATATTCATGCCTGCACTCAATTTCTTCGCTTAAGTAGTTCACTGTAAGTCTGAAATTACATACTTTGGCTGGGCAGGTTTTCTTTCACTTGAAGAAATTGATGAAGCTGATTACAATCTGGCGGCTTTTCCTGCGATTGAAAGTGTAGAAACTGAGAAAAAGTCGAAGAAACAAGCTCGAGAAAACAATGGTGGTAACACAGAGGCTGTGGAGGAGATAATTGAAGACGAACAAGACAAAGAAGACGAAGAAGAACAAGTACAAGGAGAAGTAGTGAAAGAGAGTCGTAAGATAAAAGAGAAGAAAACTAAAAAGAAGAAGAAAAAGGAGAAGAAGGTTAAGGAGGCCGAAAAGGATCAGGATTCCTCTGCGGGTTAGTGTTTCATATGCAAAAGAGCTTATCATTACTGGGTAGTTAGTATGTTTTAGGGATTTAAGATTTGAAAGGAATCCCTTAGCAGTTAGTATGTTGATGGTCTTTCACTGGTATCATAAACTAGAACGCTGTGGTGGATAGCTTTGATTTGGTTAACATCCGGTTCTCTCGAACTAGCTCCATTTAGACCCAGTCGCAAGACAAATATTTTTAAAGTTAACAATTGAGCTGCATCTGCACCCTTGGACCATTTTCAAGTTCACTGGATACTATCGAATATTTAAAACTATATTTCTTTCGCTGGATATTCTGTAGGTCCTGTTACTTTTTTCTTAAATCCTTTGTCATCCGCTAGATTATGCCTATGTTTGAGGTTTGTTATTCGGTCACCAAATTCTTGTCACTACATCTCAAGTCAGACCATACTGATATATCACCACATTTGTAGCAGTTAGCTGTGGTGAGGATAACAAAGTAGAGGAGCTTGATGGTGAACAAGAGATTTCCCCGGAGTTTAGTGCATGGGGTTTGATGAGACTTCATCCACTACTCATGGAGTCAATATACCAGCTTGGATTCAAGGAGCCGACAGAGATCCAGAAGGCTTGTTTTTCCGTTGCAGCATTTCAGGGAAAGGTTAGATGACCACACGACTTTATGTTCTATTAATAATCTACATTTTATTGATCTATGGCTCATATTTGGATCACAGGATGTTATTGGTGCTGCTGAGACAGGGTCTGGAAAGACGCTTGCTTTTGGGTTGCCCATACTGCAACGCCTTTTGGATGAGCGGGAAAAGGTTCGTAAAATGTATGCGTTGAAGGGAGAGGAAGCGCAGAAATATTCTGCAGATGGATACTTACGAGCACTTATCATCACTCCAACTAGGGAACTTGCTCTACAGGTATCCTTTGATATCATCACATCTTATTTTTCAAACATGCTTCTTTTTTTTTTGTCACTTGTGGGTTGGAGCATAAGGAAGTTTTAAGGTGCAATTCCAACGTTTCTATTATTCCAGGTGACAGATCATCTTAAGAATGCTGCCAAAAATCTGGAAGTCAGGGTCGTTCCTATTGTTGGTGGGATGTCATCAGCGAAGCAGGAAAGACTTCTGAAAGAAAAACCAGAGATAGTTGTTGGAACTCCAGGAAGATTGTGGGAACTAATGTCAGCCGGAGAAAAGCATCTTGTAGAGGTATGTAATGTATAATTGTGGATTAAATCAAAATAAATCCTGTGATTTTTTATCCTCTGTCTTGCTCCTATATTAACCGATTCTGGTGTAGTTATTGGGTTAGTCCTTAAATGCAGAAATCAATTTGTATTCTACTGTTTCCTTAAACAATGGTTTTTTAAGTATGTCTGGTAGTTAAGGTATGCGTAGATTGTTGTTAGTTTTAGCTACTCATACACACTGTCTAAATGGTTGTCTTTTCATGATCCTCCTTGTCAGCTGCGTTGCTTGTCTTTCTTTGTGTTGGATGAGGCTGATCGCATGGTTGAAAGTGGCCATTTCCCTGAGCTACAGTCTATAATAGACTTGTTGCCAGTGATGGATAGACCAATCGAAGGGAAAATCCAAACTGTGCAGAGTTCTGACACAGTTTCCGATGCCCCTAAGAAGAAAAGACAAACATTTATTTTCTCAGCTACCGTAGCACCGTCTTCGGATTTCCGTAAAAAGCTAAAGCGTGGTTCCAAGTCAAAGCAATCATCTTCTGGTGAAGTGAATTCTATTGAGGTTTTATCTGAACGAGTTGGAATGAGAGATAATGTTGCCATCATTGATTTGACAACTGCAGCGATTTTGGAACCAAAGAGTGAAGAGTCTCTTATTAAGTAAGTACCATATTTAGCCTATGTGATGTTATTCAAAAATCTTAGTATCACTGTGTCCTTTCTTAAGATTTTAATTTGAGCGTGTAATAAGTTCTATAACTTGGAGGAAACTATGCTTCTACTCATTATTTTCTTGCAAACATCCAGGAATGTTAGCTGTGATGAGGATAACAAAGTAGAGGAGTTTGATGGCGAAGAAGAGATTCCTCCGGAGTTCAGTGCATGGAGTTTGATGAGACTTCATCCACTACTCATGAAGTCAATATACCATCTCGGATTCAAGGAGCCGACAGAGATTCAGAAGGCTTGTTTTTCCGTTGCAGCATTTCAGGGAAAGGTTAGATGACCACACGACTTTGTTTTCTGCCAATAAGCTACATTTTATTGATCTATGGCCCATATTTGGACCACAGGATGTTATTGGTGCTGCTGAGACAGGGTCTGGAAAGACGCTTGCTTTTGGGTTGCCCATACTACAACGCCTTTTGGATGAGCGGGAAAAGGTTGGTAAAATGTATGCTTTGAAGGGAAAGGAAGCGCAGAAATATTCTGCAGATGGCTACTTACGAGCTCTTATCATCACTCCAACTAGGGAACTTGCTCTGCAGGTATGCTTAGTATCCTCACATTGCTTGTCGGTTGGAGCGTAAGGAAGTTTTAAGATGCAATTCCAACTTTTCTATTATTCCAGGTGACAGATCATCTTAAGAATGCTGCCAAAAATCTGGAAGTCAGGGTCGTTCCTATTGTTGGTGGGATGTCATCAGCGAAGCAGGAAAGACTTCTGAAAGAGAAACCAGAGATAGTTGTTGGAACTCCAGGAAGGTTGTGGGAACTTATGTCGGCCGGAGAAAAGCATCTTGTAGAGGTATGTAATGTATAATTGTGGATTAAATTAAAGGAATCCTGTGACCTTTTTATCCTCTATGTTGCTCTTGCATTGACCGATTCTTGTGTAGTTACCGAGTTAGTCCTTAAATGCAGTAATCAGTTTTTATTCTATACTGTTTCCTTTAACAATGATTTTTAAGTACGTCTGGTGATTAAGGTATGTGTAGATTGTTGTTAGTTTTAGCTACTAATACACACTGTCTAAATGGTTATGTCTTTTCACGATCCTCATTGGCAGCTCCATTGCTTGACTTTCTTTGTGTTGGATGAGGCTGATCGCATGGTTGAAAGTGGCCATTTCCGGGAGCTACAGTCTATAATCGACTTGCTACCAGTGACGGATCGACCAAACGAAGGGAAAATGCAAACCGTGCAGAGTTCTGATACAGTTTCCGACGCCCCAAAGAAGAAAAGACAAACATTTGTTTTCTCAGCTACCATAGCACTGTCTTCGGATTTCCGTAAAAAGCTAAAGCGTGGTTCCTCGAAGTCAAAGCAACCATCGTCTGGTGAAGTGAATTCTATTGAGGTTTTGTCTGAACGAGCTGGAATGAGAGATAGTGTTGCTATCATTGATTTGACAACTGCAGCGATTTTGGCACCAAAGATTGAAGAGTCTTTTATTAAGTAAGTACTATATTTAGCCTATGTCCTTTCTGAAGAATTTATTTTGAGCATCTACTAAGTTCTATTGCTTGGAGGACAGCATACTTCTACTCATTATTTGCTTGCAAAGCATCCAACAATCTTTACTGATACTTAGTTTCTTGGTGTATCTCGGTATTTATAGTATTATATCTTATTACAAACTACAGGTGCGAAGAGGAGGAAAAAGATGTTTACTTGTATTATATTCTGAGCGTCCATGGACAAGGGCGGACAATTGTTTTCTGTACATCAGTGGCAGCTTTGCGGCATATCTGTGCACTTTTAAAGATTCTTGGGATCGATGTTTGTAAACTCTTCTCAGATATGAAGCAGCGAGCTCGGTTGAAGGTTCAACTTTTATTGCTCTTATTGCCAAAATACTCAAATATCGTTTCATCCGAGTACAAGGGTGCTTTGGAAACACACATATTATTGTTACTTAGGATCTTTGCCTTTCCACCCTCTTTATTTGTCACAGGCAATCGATCGTTTCCGTGCAAGCGAAAATGGAATACTCATAGCAACAGATGTTGCAGCAAGGGGAATTGATATTAAGAATGTCCGAACTGTTATTCACTACCAACTTCCACATTCGGCAGAAGTAAGCTAAGACTGACTCTTAAGTTTTCTAGTCTTTCTTAATAACATTTCTTCAAGCTCTTAGTCTTTTTATCCATAAAGGTATATGTACATAGAAGTGGGAGGACCGCTAGAGCATTCGCAGATGGATGCAGCATAGCTTTGATCGCGCCTAATGATACATCAAAGTTCTACACGTTATGCAAGTCTTTCTCTAAGGTACCAAATTATAGATATCTTCAGAAGTTAGTTTTCGTAAAGAAAACACTGATGGAATGCTAAAGTATGTTTTTCACTACAGTTTTGCCACTTTCATGCTGAGGTTCCTTTGTTTGTGCTTACAGGAAAGCGTAAAGATATTCCCTTTGGATAACTCTTATATGCCAGCTGTGAGGAAGCGGTTATCTCTAGCACGTCAAATAGACCAGATTGAGCGAAAAGGATCGCGGGTAATTCTTTTATCAGTATGCTCGATGTTCTTGCTGTGGCTTTATTTTGATAGGACTGATGTGCGAAAATTTGGAAATAAATGCAGGATATCCAAGTTTCAAACCATGTCTAATTTATGACGAATGTCGAAATATTGGTGTTCGTAGTAGCTTTTCTCTAGCTCTTCCCATCGCGTTCTTAACTTTCATAAATTGGTATCTGCTATCCAGGAGAGAGTAGACAGGACCTGGCTTGAAAAACATGCTGAATTGATGGAACTCGAATTGGACGAGGACGAAAGCGAAGAGGAGAAAGTGGACAATGTTAGGCAGAGAAAAGCGACCTCAGCACAACTTAAAAAGCTGCAAGAGGTTGGTCACTTCTACCCTGAATAAAAGTTCTTTTGAAACGAATAAGATCTTCACATCTGGTTCTGTTCAATCTGCAGGAACTTAGCTCACTCTTATCACGTCCGATGCAGCCAAAGAAATTCTCAGACCGTTACTTTGCTGGGGTAAATTTTGTCTCGGTTCTCCATACCCCTCTTTGAAAAATAAAGCTTTTAGCCATTTTAGCTCTCTTCAAGAGAGAGGTGCTGCAGCACATGAGACTTATGATATATATATATTTTTTTGTGCGCCAGCGTGGTATGTCGCCTCTTTTACAGAATCAGTTAGCAGAGTTAACCAATCAAAAGCAACCAGAAATGCAAACTGGTGGAGATAAAAAGAGAAGGAAGCTTGTTGTGGTTGCCCAGAATTGCATCGAACCTCTTCAAGCCCTTCGTGATGGTGGTAAAGAGGTACTTTGTTTTTACAACTCTCTCCCATTCCCCCTCTTCAATCAGCTTTTCAGCTTGACCTTGATCACTCATTGGTTCCAGATCCTCAATGATTGGAAATACGTGTGGCCTTTTGGCTTTTGGATGACCATAATCTCAGTAATGATGGTGTTGCTTTGTTCAGGTGATGAACATGAAAGGTCAGAGTGCAGATAAGAGGCGCGATATAGCGACCTTGAGGAAGAAAAGAAAAGAAGAGAAGATAGGTATATATATAATAACATTCTTTTTCTATTGATGTGTGTTGTGCCCAGTAATGGACCAAGTTGAAACTTAAGACATGTTTACGATCTACGTTGTCTGCATTTTTCAGGTCGGCGTGATCAGCGAAGGGATCAGAAGAAGAAGAGAAAACTAATGGCTTCTTCTTAAGTGTCTTTTACTAAGCTTTTGTTCATCAGTTTTGTTGAATATACTTATAATCATTTTCACAGGATTACTCGTAACTTATGTTTCTAGGAATCCAATAAAAATTTATCTTTTGTTTTTTTTTATAACTCGGGTCCGGTTCAACGGACATTATCAACTCTGAACCAACTAGCTGATTCTCAGATCAACGTCCCGTGAGATCTAACTAATCCCGAGGCCAAATGGAGCCATGTTACCCTCACACAGTTATGATTTAGTTTTGAGAGTTATCATTTGATAATTTGTCAAAATACTAATAAGATTACTCAAGGCCATCTATCAAAAGATGCATTCAATTCGTTTGAAAAATCCATACATCAAAAGCTTCTTTTTAATGTTATAATAACGCCAACAAATAGAAAATAACTGTTATTGAGACTGATTTAATTTAAGAATCCAATTTACAAAAACAGCACAAACTATCACAAATTTACAACCCAAAATAAACTGTCAACTAACTTAACTGACAGCAACTATTTGTTTTTACCTTTGAATCTGATGATCTGAACTCGAGTTATTAGCTGCCGATGAACTTGATGGCCGTCCATTCTCGGTCCCTGCTTTATCTGCAGTAACTGCAACCCCTACGCCCCATCTTCTAGAAGCTTCCGATGGCTCAATCACTTTCACTGAACCATCAGAGAGTCCAACCGCTAATTGATTCGGTTCTTGTGGATGAGCTGTGATCACTTGTGGAATGATCGGTGCACTATCACACAAAAAAACAAAACACAATTGGTTCAAGAAATCTTCATAAGGCGAATGAAGTCCGTAAAACAATAAGTACCTGTTGGGTGTTGGTTGAGGCATGTAAGCAGATGGAGCAATGCGACATCTGAGTCTCAAGGATTCAGCATCAAAGACTGCAATGTTCCCATCAGCGAATGATGCGTAAACCAGCTGGCTGTTACATGAGTAAGATGCAGAGGTTATGGGGGAAGACAGAGCTTCTTGTGGCACCCACTGCACAAAGTATATTAACAAGGTATGAGAAACTAAGGTTTCTTTTGTTATTATCATTCAAGATAGGAGACGAGGTAACAAAAAGGAGTTTACCTTATGTATGCATTCCATCTTTGAAGCATCGTAAACGGCGAGCTGTGTCTCATGTGAAACCAATAAATGGATTTGGTCGTTATGGAACTGGACTCGTGTGTCGCCCACTGGTGCTTTTCCAGGTGGTAGTGAAATAGCTGAAGATTTCTTCTTTTCCCATGAGTCAGCGGTCCAGAAGAAGAGCTGTAATAAAAACAAGAAGTCAAGACAAGTTTAAAAGCCAACTTGAAAGCTTCAATAGCGTTACCTGAGCATCGGCACCAGAAGAGACGAGGATATTGAGTGCGGTAGAGAATGCTAGACCGGTTATGTGCTTCTGGTGACCTTTCAACTTTGTTTTCACCTATAGATATTATATCATGTAAGAGGTGAATCAGTAACTACACCAAAAAATTAGTAAAACCAATAACCACAGAATCAACAGATGTATTATAAATACCTCATCTACCCTGACGTTGTAAATATGGATACTCGAGTCTTCCATCCCGATTGCAATAATGTTATTGTCTTGAGGATGAAATGCCAAAAATGTTGAAGCTGGTGGTGGTGGCATGAAAGTTGTCATTACCTATCAACAGAGTGAAAATGATGCCATTTAGCTTCGCTTCTAAGAGGAAAACAAAGAAGTAAAGATGGATTAAAGCTGTGCTTACTTTGAAAGTCATCATATTGAATAAGGAAACCTTTCCACCACAAGCTGACATAACGTATGAGTCATTCTTAGAGAGAGCTATACACGGCACAGCTGCTTCAGGATTCTCAGGAACATCGTTTGCCATTAGAAGACCGCTGCTAGGCTGCCAATGCTGTGGAGTTATACTAGCGTTTGCCTTCAAACAAAGAGAGCACAAATTAAGCCACTTATGCAAGAGAGCTTTAAGAAAAAGAGTCATAACTACTCATATATATATATATATATGAAAGGTTTTACGTCTCACCTTTCCAGTTGGATTTTGCTCATTGCGGCTCCACTTCCATAGTCTTTGGACACCATTTGCTCCCAGAGCCAAAACACCGACACCGGAATTTGTGTAAAGAAGCCGAGCAACCTTTAGAATTGACATAGCAGCAAAAGATTATTTCCAAGATATATATTAATGAACATGACAATTGATGGGAAGCTGAGACGACAATAAACCTTGCTAACAGAATCCTTGCTATCTGGCATGGTCACTTGTCGGCACTGAGTGGGATCAACAATTTCTGTTAGCTCCAAGGGTTTCGACTTCTCAACAGATTCCAAGTTTCTTGGCTTTTCCATAGTTCTTGACATTGCCTCAATTCCATTCTGCATATGTCATAACACCAAAGTTAGATGACAACAAATTGTGAACGACATAAACAAAAACAAAAACAAAAACAAAACCAAGATTCTTATACACTTAGGCCACAATTCTAATATCCCCATATCAATAAGTTTAGTCAGGGAATCAGTCGATAGATTATGGATTCTTGAGAGAAATAGGAGAATACATAGAGAGAGAGAAAAAAGATAAACTAAATTCTTAGTCATACAGGAATTGGGGTCGGCCTTGCAGGAGAGCCTGTGTCCATGTGTTCAATTTTACCAATAGCTGGGCTCATGCTTGACACCATTGCGGAAGTTGATACCTGAATCACCAGCACTGACACTTGAGTTAAACTGGACAAAAGGCTCATATCAACAGAAGATTTCAAGTATAGCCTAACAGGGCGTTATTCCAACCTTCATCTCAATGGATGCTTTAGATGCTTCATAAGAACGAGCTTCATATGCTCTTAAGGTTCTAAGACCATCAGTATTTGCAAGGATCTTGAATCCGTTATCCGCTGTAGTAACTGCAAGAAGATTCCCTTCCTTGTTGAACCTCAAACGGGGAAGACTCTGATATTAACACGGTACATACCAATCAGTAAAGCAACAGGATCGAGATATACGAAAGAGTAAATAAACAAGGAGCCAAGAGGAATAGCTTGAACAATGAATTTCATACCGGAAGTCCTCCTTCAGCCTCAACAGTTGTCAACAGATTTGTATTATCCATGTCCCAGAATTTTACTTGACTGTCTTCACCAACAGCTAAGAAACGGTTACGAGTTGTATCAAACTGAACAACTCCATTAGATTTCTTCCTAAAGCCTAGATAGGTCCTCTTCAGGGCACCTTCGCTCTCATTCCACTCAACAAGGAAAGAGTCTCCGTCTTTACTCGTTCCACATGAAAATAACCTGAAACAACAGTAAATGGTTACTTAACTTGAGCTTATATCAACTATTTACAAAAGTTTTTCCATTTAAAGCAGAAGACATTCATATAAGAAGTATGTACCTGCTCCCATCAGCACTGTATAGCATCGTTGTACACCACTGTCCTGGTGCGTCGTAGTCAACACGAGAACCAACATTATCATAGAGCCAAGCCTTGATCTTACCATCAAGAGCAGTTGAGAATATAAACTGCATAGTAAAAGAGAAAAATATATATTACATGAAAGAAGGAAAAGTTTAAGGTCTTTATAAACAAGAGATGCGTGCACCTGAATATTTTCCTTCTGGTGAGGGCAAATGGAATAAACCGGAGCCTCGTGGCCTTCAAAGGTGTAAAGTTTCTTGCCGCTTATATCCCACACCTAAAAAATTCATAATTGGATATGAAAATAAAAATACGAATTCAGAGTCACAATCCTCACAAGTCATGTTGTACCTTAATCAATTTGTCATCCCCACAAGTCACAACACATATTTGCTTGTTTGGGTGGGCAAACGCCAAGTCATTCACACAGCCTACATGAGCATCAATCTAATGCACAAAAACATACGACTAATTAAGTTTGGTGCAGGTGCCACAAAGACAACAACTAAGTACAGAAAAGAAGATTAAACATACCTCCAGGTGTTGGCGTAGGTCTGAGCCTTGGTAGGCATATACATGGATCAGATGTTTAGTAAAAGAAACCCCTGTAAGAAAATGATACACAAGTTCAAACTCTGTGTCTAATTGAAGTTAAAACTATATCTATGAAACGTTTTCTTGAGCCTAGATGTAATGAGAACAATCTCCATATACCATACCAATCAAATTTCCATCAGGGCTCCATGCTACTCGAGTAGCGGATATCGATGGTTCTTTGACAATAGAACCCTGAGGAAAAATTTTACCAGGTGAGTAAATTTCATTTCATAAGTCAGAACAGAACATAAATCCCTCAAGGCTGCATTAGTTTAGTGCTTAAAGCATGTTACTGAAAATTTATCGTAATTTTCAGGACGAAAGACCAACCTGGAAGATCACAGAACAAGCTGCCATATTCCATATCTTAAAAGGCTCTGTGACAATCTTCTCTCTGGATCCAACTTCCCACAAGCTGACTTCGCCGCTTGAACAACCAACTAAAGTAACAAACATGTTAAAACAAGAGCCAACTAAAAGCTCAACTCTACTAAGCTCTTCATGGCAGCAATAGACTAACCAGCGAGCAATGTGTGATGCGCAGGGTGAAAATCCATGCTCAGCACCACCGACCCTTGGCGCATTGTACTCACAACATTTCTAGGGAGGTCATCAAGTGACGCAGAGGGATGAGAATGAGCAGGATATGTGACCTGTGATTTGAAAAATAGAGCCATATACTCAGTATCAGAAACACACATTACAAAGCCACAAGAGTTTCCTTTTGCTTAAAAGGCATTTCAAAAACTAAGGCAATTACCTCATTCCCGGTTTGTGCAGACCGTAAACGTTTCATGAGTTGCTCGTGATCAGCATTCTGATAATCCATCAATCCTAGAGTGTGTGACGGTGCTCGAGGATGTTTCAGCATATTAACTGTTGTGACGAAACACAGCAACAAGATTTCAGGTCAAACCCATTAACAACTCCTTGAATATGAAAAATGAAGAAAGCAAAGAGGTAATATCCAAACACTACTCTCATGAAATCTACCTTGATTTGGCTGCATAGGAAATGGGGAAGCAGCCACGACACCAGATGGAACCGATGAAGAAGGATTTGTGTTTGCCATCCACCCAGCCAAAGCGTTGGCATTAGGAGCCGGAGCAGGACTAGGTTGAAAGGGCTGCACAAACATAACAGTTTCAACAATTCTCAAAACCAAAACATTTAAGTTATAATAACAGAATTGGTGGACGAAGTGTAAGTAAGTGATCCTACTCCACCATGTACTCCAAGAGGAACAAAGTTTGAAGGTCTTGCAACAGCTGCAACTGGAAGATTGACAGGAGTGAGTGCACGAGCACCGTTTGCTGCTGAGCAAGAGTGATCCAAGAACAATGTTTTGATGTCGGGATTAGGCCTCGGGTTTTTACATAGCTGGTGCTGCCAATTCAAGCTGCAATTTCCCCCAAAAATAGAAGCATTAAACACTCAACTCATCTTTTTCAAGAAAGATATATGACGCATTTTAGTTCACCTTTGATTGATCAAAGTTCTCAGGCGGGAGGCCTTGAAGCTGGGGAAGGCTAGCTTCTCTCGAAACAGAGGATTTGCCTCGATTAATTTCTTCAACTCAGTATACATTATATTCCTTGCCGATTTTGTATCACCATATTTCGACAATTGCTCATTTTCCCTGTGGAAAATATCAAATTCAACATAAAGTGTCTGCCTTTCGGAAAATTCAATCACATTAAGACAAAAAAACTGCAAAATTTACCTGAAATTCTCAAGAGTTAGCAGCTGAGTGATTTCTTTGTAAAGTTCCTCGTTAAAGGTCGAAAAAACTTTCAAGTCTTTGGCTAATATTTCAACAGCTTTTGCTCTGTCATTTCTGAGATCAAGACACAAATGTATCATTAATTCAAGAACACACCAAACCAAATATTCGAGCAAAGAATAAACCATTACCGATCTAGAGCTTCGAGATACTTTTGCTTCCTAATCTCAAAGAAAATCTTCATAGAGTATCGATTATCATCGACTTTGGTGAACCCTGAAAGATACTTCTCCACTTCGTCCCACTCACCAGCAAGAGCTTTCTCTTCGAAGTACTTAATATTGAAGTAGAACCCAGATTCCTGCTCTAGCCTAAACACATACACGCATCAACCAAAATCCAAAATCATCCAAACAAATAAACCACAAATCTAACTCAAAAACAGAGAGAAAAAGACAAAAGCACAAACTTACTTGTGAACAGATTCCTTAAACTTCTCTTCATCTAAGAACTGAAGGATTAAGAAAACTAACTCTCTGCTCAGAGACGACATTTCCTAAAGCTCGGAAATTTAGGGATCTGGGGTATTCGTGAAAGATGGGTTATGTCAAAGTTTCTCAAATCGATTAGTCGTAGTTGGAAATGGTTTTCTAGGGTTTCTTGCTCTCCCTTTGCTCGCGTCGCAACAACGAAAAAGAAGAAAAAGGCTGACCCCAGAGAGAAAGAGATAGAAAATTCAATTTATATTTTACTTTCTTTTTTAAAATAAAAGAAAAAGTACGACTAGTTCTCCACTTTCTTCGATGCGTTTTGTCACAAAGACCTGTAGGTTGATAAGTCATTTAGCTTATCAATGATAAGTGCTTTTATTGTTATATAAGCTGATAACCTCGTTGTTCTGCACTGTTTGGTCTGATTCCTTTGCTTAGATTTAATCTGATGCGCTTAAGCCCACGGAAAAGCAGAAGTGGGATCCTAGCCTGTCTGTTTGCTGGCTTATTTATAACGCGTGTCGTGCTATGATGGAGTTTCATTAAATAAAAACGTGGAATGCAAAGTAGAGGATTATTACCCTTAAGTGGCATAGGTCACGCGGAATCGAGAAATGGAATTGAACTGGATTGAGCAGAGTTAACTGGCGTCCGCCACATGTTGTTACCTTGTCAGGGGGAATGACGTGGTCTCGATAACTTCTAAATGAAAGTTACAGCTAATGGCTCCTACCAAATCGAGCCAATACTTGTCGTCTGATTCCACAAATGATATTAATAATTTTTTTTGTCATTACAAATGATATTAATATTAATTGTACTTAATGTTGTTTTAAGAAGAAAAAATTGGTATCAAATTGTATTTTAAATGCAAATATTGTTTTTTCAAAATTTAATATAGTTAAAAAAATAGATTGATACTAGTCAAGAGTCGGTCCGTTATTCTTGGACGTATAAAGCCCAAATGTGTCAACTACTAAATCATAATAAATATTTGTTATATGATATCCCTAAATATATAATAGTATATTTTTGGCGTCTAAAGCCTAAATTTTACCAACTTTAACCCCGGACCAGCCCTGATACTAGTTGATTGGTCTACGACTTGTATTGTTATTGTGTATGATATTCTATTTAGTTGGCTTAAGATATAATATTATAAAATGCTAAATAATATAATATTGTATTAATTTTGATTTTTGTTTGATGTGTAAGATTAAAAAATACAATTCTACCTTAAAATGTTATACTACACGAAAATTTTGTTAAATTTGTTAAGTTTTTAATCATTCTATTATCTTCATTATTCTTCCTATATATATAATGATATATAATGATATTTTTCTGTTCTTGATAAAAGAGTTATATCAATAGGTGAAAGTATGAATATATCAAAACGTATAACACCATTCTTGAAGGCTCGATTTAACTTAGATGATTAAATTATAGTAGCTAATATCTCTCTGTGTATTTTTACATGTAACGAATCATCTTAGATCCACATAATGTATACAAAAGGATTGATAATCCAAAAGACAAATTGATCCTCAATAACATCATTTGCCTTGTCGGAGCAAAAATACAATTTTAGACAATTATTTTTCTCAATGCGGTTTGGCTTCGGAATCAATCAGCCACACTCTCTTCCGGTGTGATACCGCTAAGGAGGTGTGGGACCAGTCAGATATCGTTTTTCCTCCTGCTGGTGACTTTTCTAACTCTGTCTTTCTCAACATTCATCACTTAGTGAAGTGTATGGCAGCTAAAACAGGGGATGAACGATGTCGGCGAGCTTATCCATAAATCTTATGGCACATATGGAAGGCTAGAAATAGTCATGTTTTTGAACAAACGAAGCTTAGTGCTACAGCTATTCTGGACAAAGCTTATGAAGATGCTGACATGTGGTTTGCGGTGAACTATAACTCCCCACCTGAAGCTTCTACGATTGCTGCTCCTCCCACGGATATCACTTGGAGACCACCACCCCCTGGTTCCTTTAAATGCAATATATGAGCTTCCTGGTCCGCCTGTAACGATAATGGAGAAGTTGCTTGGATAGTACGTGATCCTGACGGGAATGTGCTCCATCATAGCTGCAGATCCTTCTTTTCGGGCTTCTCAGATGAGGAGAACGAATTACGAGCTCTGGTCTGAGCAACCGAAAGTATAAAGCATCTAAGGTATCATAATATCATCTTTGAATCCGACCTCGCCTTGGCTAGGAACGTGATGACGAATCAACGTACATTTCCGGACCATCAACAACTGATCTATGAGATATTACACTCGCTTTCTGATTTTGATAGCTTTAGCTGTGAACATGTGAATGCGGGCATGAACCAAGTTGCTATAGCAATAGCGGAAAGTGTCAATAGCTGCAAAAAATTTCAATCTTATGTCGCTGGAGGAGGCCCGCTTTGGTTACGACCACTTATGCTGAAGGAACAAGCGACCATTGCACCAATGCAACCTTCTTTTCGCCATCTCTCGGCTGTCGGGGGTGGCTAGGTTGACATTCCATCCTTTGTTTCAGCACCGTTCAACCTCTTCCCTCTCTCTTTTGTTAGTCTTTATGCCTACTGGCTGTGATGTTTTTAGTTTGCTTTCATACGTTTTCTTCATTATAGACCTCCGGTGAGGATACAGTGTTCTTGTTATCTCCCCTTTTGGGGATGGAAGAAATGAATGAAATACTCAGTGTTAAAAAAAAAGACAATTATTTTTCTCTTTTTCATTTTTTTGTAAAAGAGAATCAAAAAAATTTTATTGAATAAAGAAAAGATACAACTTGCATACATCCCACTATAAATTCTTCAGCCACATAATTCTACATTTCATTCAGTTTGATATTAAAAAGTCATGTTACAAACTTACGCATAGGTAAGAGAAACTATAGAAATCATTGTGATAACTGTATAGTACTTGTTCACGATTTCATGTTTTGATAATGTTGTTTATTACTTTTTATAAAATTTACTATTTTTTGACGTTTTCACAATTTTAAAACGTAATTCCGCTAAATATAACTAACACATTAAAATATAAATATAAAAACCAAAACGTGATTAAATATATTAGCTTTCCGACATTTGTAATTATTGCGCTGAAACTTTATTCAGTTCATTTCTTTCTACTAATAATTTTTTCTAATTATTTTGTTATTGCGCTATTTATCTGACATACTAGCCAAATCCTATGTCATATTCAAACAAAATCATTACCACTAAATTCAAAGCCCCAAGCTTCTCGTGTCTCATCCATTTATTTTTAATTTTTGCTATAAACTCTTCTGCCTTCTTTCTCAATTCATCGTCCCCTTCTTCCTTTTCAACCTCTCCCTCTATCTCAACTTTATGATCTCATAATCATCGGTAAAGAAGAAAACATGGGTCTTAAAAGAATAAAGTTTGCTTACATTTTCAAATAATGTAAAAGCAAAGTTGTTACATGTAAACTCTTTGTAATTTAATAATGAATAGAAAAACATACAAACTACACTAAACAGTGTTTCAGTGAACAAGGGAAAGAGAGCCAATCTCATCTTTCATAATATCTTTTGCTACATCTTCTCTAATATTAAGATTAGCAAATGCCATTAATTTTTTTTTACATATGAGCAAAATCAATTCAGATTCGAAATATACAGAAGCTAAACATTAAGCAAAAATGAGTTATTCACCTGCACAAAACACCAAATTTACTTAAAAATTATAGTTACTTACCGTCATTCCTCATAAATTTTGTACTTTAGTTATAATGAGCTCATCTCACTTCCAATGACCCTGAACCCAAATGCAGTGAATTTATTATCAATGTATCATTGTGTCTTGCCCAGAAAGGATATCCAGGCTATATGTTTTGTGCTTTCTTTGATTTATGCATCGTTTTCGAGTTGTTAATGTTATATATATATATACCTCTCTTTAGTGTCTTGGATGGTTTCAATCTCTTGTCGTTGGATATATTTGTCTATATTTAATGATCTTTGTAATCTCCTTCATTGTATCTCAGCTTGAATATAATTTCAAAACGTAGCTTACAATCATTTTGATTCAAAGAAGCTGCAATGAGAGCCAGATTGTTAGCAAATCCATTATCAATTAAAGTGGTTTCTCAACATGAACTTTGTGTCCTTTAATTATCTCGCTATAATTAACCGGATCTTTTCTTTCACAAGTTAAAACAGAAAACCAGAAAAACCGGATCGGACCATTTGTGTTGATGGCAAAACAAAGTTTAAACCTAAATTCCGCCAAACAAATCTTGTTCCTCAAAACCCTACAAGTGTAAAACCCTTCTCTTCCGTCAACAATGGCTTCCAAGGGACTGAATGTGCAGAAATCGACCAAGAGAAAGGATAAAGAAAGCTCCGAGAAATTCGATGCTCTTAAATCGAAGAAGCCAAAGCTGGTTTCGTCTAATTCCGACCATACGATTCAGAATCAAAAGACTGGAGAACAACCATGGAAGCCTAAACTTGGTAAACCAAAATCTTTCGTAGACAAGGACAAGAGTGTTACGCTGTCTAAGAAGGAGCGTCGTGTACATGCTAAGGTTTAATTCTTCTTCTTTTATTTTTTTGTTCACTCCAAGCTAAAACATTTGGATTTGGACTATGTTGCAGGAGCTGACAGAAGCAAGGAAGAAGAGGAGGAAGCCGCATTACACTCTTGAGCAAGTATGTAGCTTTAAGAGCATTGATTAAATACAACTGAGGATTTCATCAATATTGTAACTAATCACTCTCCATATTAGGAGCTTGCAACTCTCTGGGAGAAGATGAGGCGACGTGACATTGGCAAGGAGGACCGATCAAAGTTAGTAGTTTCCAATAAAGAATGCTTCTACTCTTTGATTTAAATCCATTCGTCTTATATCTTACTTGGTAAAAAAAAACTTACTTACTAGGCTGATATCAGAAGCTTTACAAAAGATGAAGGGGAAGATCCACGAGATTGCAGTTTCACATGTTTCAGCCCGTGTTCTCCAGGTGTGTGTTTTATGTATCATTGCTTTCCGTGAAATGCCTGCTCTATATCTTACAAGTTGTGCTTGTGTCACTTAAGACTTGTCTCAAGTATTGCTCACAAGCTGAGAAGGAAGCTATCTTCAAAGAACTCCATCCGCACTTTGTTACCCTGGCTTCTAATGCATATGCTGTTCACGTGTTGAAAAAGTTGTTAGATGGAGGTAGGAACTTCAAGCCGAACTGTATACGCTTGCTTCTTTATACATTTAGCTAATTTAAGTGAGTTACTATGCAGCATCTAAGCAGCAGCTGTCAGCCTGTATATCCAGCCTCCGTGGACATGTGGCTCCTCTCCTCCGTCACATGGTCGGATCTCTTGGTATGTGAAGATCTGATGTTTCAAAATATATAATTTTGAACGACTCATATGCATAAATTAGTCCTTATGCTCAATAAAGATGCCGCAGAGCATCTCTTGTTTCTTTTCGAAGCTCACTTTATCTTTTGTTTTTTTCTTTTTCAAGTTGTTGAGCATGCATACCATCTGGGAACTACAGCACAAAAAAAAGAACTCCTTGGAGAATTGTACTCTACAGAGCTTCAGTTATTCAAGGACTTGCACTCAACTACTGAAAAAACGTAAACTTTTCTGTTCTCTTGCTTGTCTTATTCTAGCGCGTAAGAAATCGAGAAGCCAATTCTTTCGACCGTTCCTTAGCCTTCATTGTTGATATTACTCTTTAACTGCCATGAATCGTTCGCATAATACGAGTTACTTAATCGGATTCAGGGTGGTAGACATCATCACTAAGCTAGGACTACAAAAAGGATCTGTTATTCGACACATGACAGCCATTATCCAACCAATTCTAGAGAAGGGAATAGTCGACCACACTATCATACACAAATTGCTGATTGAGTACCTGACAATAGCTGATAAGGTACTTAAAAAAACATATGTGAATGTTTCAGAGTATAATCTGTTTTGCTTTTCATCCTTCTAATTTTTACTAAATGGTTGTTTTGGGGCAGACTTCTGCTGCATTTGTGATTCAGCAACTGACAGGCCCACTTCTTATACGTATGGTTCATACCCGTGATGGTTCTAGGCTTGCTATGCTTTGTATCAAACATGGAGGTGCTAAGGTACATTCTCTAATTTTTTGTTCTATTAGTTATTCTTAATCTTTCACTCGTTAACTCATAATACAAGTGATTCACTCATACTTTATCTGTCTGAATGGTTGCATTTGTAATTTGTGATACTATTGTGTATATCGAAACAATCATAGAAAAAAATTCCATTGGTTGACATCTAATTTTGAAGGAACTGACAGTGGAGATTTCCTTATATAACTTCAAACTTCTGTTCCTTCTAAATCATATCCTTTGCAGGAGAGAAAGAAGATTATCAAAGCAATGAAAACGGATGAAAATGCTAAGGTATACATTCCCTAAATAATAGAGCCTTTTTCTTTTACTCATTAACTCATAACACAAGTGATACTTCTCATGCTTTATCTGTTTGAATGGTTGCGTCTGTAATTCATGATATTATTGTAAATACCAAAGCTGACGGTGAAGATTTGGAAATATGTAACTTTAAATCGAACTTTTACTCTTTCTAAATCATATTATTTGCAGGAAAGAAGCCATGTCGGAAAGATGGCTTGCGATCAGTTTGGAAGTATGGTAAGAAGACCTTTATTTATTTTGTCTTGGAGTTTTGCTTACCATTTATACTGTTTCAGTGCTGCTTTATATTCGTTCATCCTATAATCCCTTGTCTACTGTGTTCTCAGGTACTTGCATGTATTTTTTCCATTGTTGATGACACAAAGCTAGTGACCAGGGTAGTTATCCTAAACCAAATAAAAGATTTCTAGATTCTATGTGTATGTTCTGTGTCTTCTGAATCTTGTTCAATGTTGTGCAGATTATTGTTCGTGAGCTGGAGGCCACCTTAAAGGATCTTGTTATGGAAAAGGTCTGTGTACATTTATATTGAAAAGCATGCCAAGATAATGTTTAATGTACTTAGTCTTGTTTCTTCGGTCTGATGACATCCGACCTTCTGTTGGCTCCATGAATTGATCTAGACTTCTGCCCTTTGCTTAGGCCTTTCTATGACTTATATATTGAGATCTTCCAGTATTTGTTTTCTCTCTTGACGTATGGCTTCAAAATTGTGTCTACAGAATGGTAGGAGACCACTATTGCAGCTACTTCATCCAAATTCTTCACGTTATTTCAGTCGTGATGATTTGGCCTCTCTTGATATGTCTGTTCCATCACTGTGCTCAATGGTATGATGATAGACCCCAACGATCTACCTAACTAAAATGCTATCATTACTTTTTCTTCTGAAATTAGACTGGATGTAAAACCTGTATGTCTTTACGATTTACTTTCAGGAGAAGTCAGAGACATTGTCTGAAACAAAGGACTCAAATGTTAAAGAATCTGCTGAGGAGGCGAAAGATGAACAAGAAGATACAATAACTAAACATAGCGATCTTGAAGAAAATGTCACACTTTCAGGCAGTAAAAAAGATCCCCTTTTGAGAAGGCAGGAGTTGCTGGTCAAAAGTGGCCTTGCTGAGGTATGTGTGATGTTGCTACTCGTTTTTCTAGACTTCTTACCTCTCATGAAACATTCTTAATTTTGCTGGACAGCGACTTATTGATGTGTGTGTGGAGAACGCTGAGGAATTCCTCAAGTCAAACTTTGGCAAAGAAGTCATGTATGAGGTAACGGAGTCTTGGTTTCTAGCATCTTTTGTTGGAATGGTTTTAGTCATGTTATAAAAACGTTGGGAGATAATTAAATTCTTGTGGCAATCTGGCAACAAAGTATTTGATATCAGGGCAAGAAAAAAAAACAAATTCCGGTAAGCATTTAACTTATTACTACGCCATATTTGTTAGTGTATATGCTTGTATGCTCTGTTTAACCTTCAACAACAGATGCTAGTTTCAAATTGTCACATTCTGTATTCTCATGATTTTCTTGCTCGCAGCTATAGTCAATTGTTTTCCTAACTTTCAAGTTTATTTCGTATCAGGTTGCGGTGGGAGGTGCTGATGGTATTCTTTTGCCAACTCTGAGCGAGAAGCTGAGTGAGCTGTACGAAGCCATTGCCTCTGTAGCAGCACAGCCGAAACCCGAAGAATCCGAGAAGAATTCACAGCACATCCTGGAAGACTTTCAGTCAAGCCGAACAATAAGAAGGCTGGTCTTGGATTGCCCTACTTTTGCTTCCATTCTCTTTAAGAAGGCCTTGTCTGGAAAATGTCGGTTGTGGGCTCAAGGACACTGGTTAGCCTAATCACTCCTCTCACTATCCATTTTATCTGCAAGCAAGAAAGTCCTTGAAATCTGTATCTGTGTTGAATCTCCTCTCTTTTGTTTTTCTCTCTGCAGTTCAAAGATATTATCTGCTTTCTTAGAGACTCAAGATCTTCAAGTCCGCGAGATGGCTAAGGAAGAGCTTCAAATGTTGGTGAACGAAGGTGCTATAAAGATCCCAGAAACTAAAAAACCTGAATGATGCAGCCAGCATTGCTGAATCACTAGGCGTGTTGGGTTTCAGTTATATTCAAACAGGTTACTAGGTTTCACAGAATCTGTGTTTATGTCAAAGTTTTGTCCTTTCATCCTTCTATAGCTTATTTATCTTCATGCAACTTAAAAAATCACGGTTACTATGTACTGAAACTCAAATCTTTAGTTACATATGTTTTAATTGGATATAATCCTAATCGTTTGCGCCATTTCAACTTTACCAGACGCTTCCAAGAACAGTGACCAGTACATACCAATTTACAAAAACATGATGGAACTTTTAGTCACTCATTTCTAATCCCAACCACTCTCTTCACATCAGTTGTCATCCTATGTAAATGTTATATCACATTTTTGTTGTTGTTGCAGCTCAAAATACATTGATGTGTTTGTGTTATTAGAGGTGAAAGAAGAGACAGAGAGCAGAGATATCATCCATGGCAATGCTTCTTCTCTTCTTACGCCAAAGCATCATAGCTCTCTCCACCAATCTCTTTGCGCTCTTTCTTCTCTCTTTTACTCCTCTTACTATCTCCATTGCTTCATCATTTGTCATTACATCCCACATCTACATACATACACACATACATCATGGTTATATATGATGTGTCTATGTCCTGATTCTGATTAAAAAGTGGATATATTACCCCATCTGTGGCCAAGATGAGAAACTGGTCCTTGCTGGTTATCTTTCGGTATGTCACTTCCGGTTCTGAGACTAAACCAAAATCTTTAAGGCAGTAGTCTCCGAACGCTCTTGAGACAGCTAAACCGAGTGATCTGCCATTTGGCATGCCTACCCGGTACACTCCCGGTTCATCATCTAGGCAAAACAATCGTCCATCCGATTGTTTTATTCGTTCTGCTTCCTCTGTTTAACCGGGAATTACGACACCAATGGTTAATTCCAAGAATTTTCCCCTCTTAACCGTAAAACACGGGAAGGGTTTTAGAGAGGTATACCTGGAATGTTCGGTTTAAAGTCTACTGATAGCTGAACCGGTACTAAACCGTTTCCGTCTTCAGAAGTTGTTGCTATTACTGCTCGTGAGTCACCGGCATTTGCTATAACAAGATGATCACCCTTCAAAACCAAAAAATCATAAAGATTTATAGTTGGTTATCATGGACAAGATGAGCTATACTTTCATAGGTTTCGGCCATAAGGTCCACTTAAGAAAGAATGTTTTTTTTTGGTATGGTTACATGATATGTACCTGCAAGACGGCGGTGAGAGCGGTACAGCCGCTGCAGTAAGAATCAATGGATGGATGGATCTTGAGATCAAGATCGATGAGGGAGAATGTTTTCAGGCAAGATTGCTTCCAGAGATCAAACGGAGAGAAACATTCCGACGACGATGATAAGGATGCAAGAGTTTGTTGCCATTGGCAAAGCAGTGAAGATGGAAATGACTTTTTCACCCTTTTGGAAATCACATGTCCCCATGGTCCATGTCCATCAAACATTCCACAAAATGTTAAGTCTTCTTGGCACCCAAACCCCTATATATTGTATATAGAAATTTCATAAAATTAGTTGTAATTGATTAACTAGATCATGGTTCCATTTAAACATACACTTCGCCACTAATTTATAGACATCATATATGTAAAGTGTACCTCCCAAACAATGGCACGGTCTTGGTTGATTCCTTTCTCACCTCTATTAGAACAGATTGAGGTACATCTCTTAGAATTTTGGGAGTTAACAAAGCCAGATGCACCAAGCAAAGTTCTTCTTCGAATCTTTCATCATCGATTTTGCAATCTCTCTCCCTCCATCTTCATCATCTTCAGATAGATATTTTCCTTTCTTCATCAATACATTTCTCGCCAATCCGTCCAAAAATGCAGGCAGAAGCACCATTCTCTAATGATCTTACGATACTTACAACTCTATGTATACAAGTCACTAACACGTGATAAGATAAGTTAGGTTTATATAAACACAAGATTATTGCAGCTACTCAAGATGAAGAATAACAAAGAAAAAGAGAGTCGAAAGGTTTAATTACCGTTTCTCCAGTGAGTATTCTTGATCGGAGTTTCTCTGATGAATATTTTTGATGGATTTTACTACTTATAAGCTGGTGAATCGTCTCTATATATGACTCATCATCTTTCTTTTTCTCTCCTTCCACAATTCTAATTAGCCTTTTATTTTTATACATATACACGTACAAATACATATATACATTCTTTTATGCATGCGGATAAGGACACGTATATATATATGTTAATTGTTAATAAAGCATAAAGTTGATGACAATATTTTTATAGAGTTGAAAGCTAATAACGAATGGCCATCTTTGGTTAAATGATCAAATGCATCACATCCTATTTACTTCAAAGGAACCATGAACAATTATATCTAAAAAAAATTAGTCTTAAAACAGACCAATTCAACATAAATTTAAAATATACGAGGCTGAAATTATATATTATATTTTCTGACCAAACTATATATTATATGAACACGAGCTTACTTGTTAAATACGTAGACTCGTAAACGAGTTATAAGAGCCAATAAAATACATATGTAGGATGTACAAGTTAAAATTTACTTTTAAATACCTTTGTATGTCGATTTGGTGTATTTTACTTTAGAGTAAAAAAGTGGTAGTATATACGCCTATGTATCTATAAAATATGTATTTTCCGTCAAATGGTGTATTTTAGACTAAAATGGTATATGTATCTATACAATATATATATATATATTTCGATATTGGCTAATGCATTTGTTGGGAAAAAATTGCTAATGTATTATGGAAGTGTTTTTCTTTTTCTTTTTGTCAACATGGAAGTGTTAGGCGAGTGGAAGTGTCATTTCAACGCAATCATCAAATATACATGTCACATATGTTAATTTTGGGGTCAAATGACTCGAACACAACAAAAAAGCGTTACAACAACCACAGTGAATAACCAATCAAAACTTATCCCGATATATAATAAAGTCTAAGACCGACTTAAATGATTAAATATTAGTCGCTTAATACCTCATTATGATAGAGATGTCTATACTTTAAAATAGTAAAATGTCTTGATTAAACGTGGATGTGGAAAAAACCAATATATTAAGCAATGTGGTGGAAATATAAAAGTGATATCAAGTGGGGTTTGTTAAAACAATAAGCACTTGTCAATAAAAGTTGTGGCTGTGAGAGAGAGGCTCTTGAATCTAAAAGCTAATGGTAAGTGCTTTTGATCCATAATCTTTTAGAAAATTATTTTATTACCCCGTAGTCAGATAATACGCAGGCCTGGCTAAAAAAAACCCCAAAAATGCATAATTATAATATTACGAATATTTTATGACTTTTATACATGTCCACTTGCCTAGATTTCTTAGACCATCACAATAGGGATTTTTAAGCCCAGATCCTTAAAAAAAATTAATTAAATAATGTAGATCTTATATTAAGAGTTAAGAAACGGGATGATAAAATTCTTAATTAAAAACCTGCTTCTTACATGTAGCGCTGACGTGGCGCTTCTCCATTGTTTTTTTTTTTTACTTTTTGATTTTTTTTTCACATATTAAAAAAAAAATATATTAAATTTTTTTTTTTTAAGAAACTGAGCAGAGTAAAACCGTTGTACCTGCTCTTATGTAATCCATAGATATCAGTGCTTACGTCTTTATTTAAAATTAAGTTTGAATAATGATTAAAAGTGACGACTTATCTTAGGTAGTGATAATATATTGTAGTGAAATAAAGTTACATAAAAAACATGCTAAGAGATAATGTAAATTATTTTGGTGTAGTTGGAAATATGCTAAATGCATGGCCACAATGGAGGAAACTAACAATCCCAAAACTAAATAAATATGTGTACACACATACATTTAGTACATATTATGTATACTAATAAATCTGATGAAGTAACCAAGACATGTAGTTTAATAATTTATGCTTGGATTGCTACTGCGTCTTCATCCGAATTCAAACCCGTATAATGCAAACATGTTGTTTGGAAAAAGAAAGTTAACTAGAATGGAATGAAACCAAAAGAAACAAGTTATTATTAAACTATTACTCTGATCTATTCTATTAAAAAAATAGAGTTTGACCATGATACATAAAATGTTGTTTCCGAAAATTGCTCTTGAATTTATTAGGAATTGTATCCTTCATTAAGGGTAAAAGTGTAAAACAAAAGAACACTAATATTAATGATTACGATAGGAGTATTTTTGTACATATAAAAATACGCTTAATAATCGTGAGTATATTGGGCCTTACATTAGGAAAGCATCGTGAGTATTATCGAACCATCATAATGGGCTTGATACAATAATACTACACTAACCAATAAGCAGATATAATACAGAAACAAACTTAGAATTTTCGGAAACAATAAATATCAGTATCCATAAAATCATAACAAATTAAGGATATTAGAATTTCAACAAGATATAATCGTCTACGAGTATAGAAAATTATGTAACAATAAATTAAAAACTATAAATTTTTGGAAACCGTATATATCATAATCTAAACTACCATAACGGATTAACAATGTTGACATTTCGACCAGATACATCAACTAAAAAATCTTATTGGACTTCACAATTTACGGATTCACATAACAACTTAATAGGCAAGTTAATTTAGAAACCTCTTTAAATCATATGGATATCATTTCAGCATCGATTACGTTAACCAATTAGTTGGAAATTAGCATATCCTTCTAATAAATGGAATTCAAAAAGAGATTCCCTTGATTTTACCTAATTTTCTTGCGGCCTTATACATGTTTCTCTTACTCCTATATAAACAGTACACATCCCAAACCTATTGCTCACAAAATCCAGAAAACCGATTAGAAACCACAAAATAACACATTTCTTTTGAACATGTCGATGACTAGCAATTTTGCATACCTCAAAGACATCAAGCCTTTCAAGTCGGGATGGAGAATCCAGGTTAATGTTCTTCATACCTGGAAGCATTTCAATGCACATTATGGTGAGAGTTTTGAAGTCATCTTGGCTGATGAGAGTGTAAGTATATTTTCAAACCATTTATGCAAAATAATTTATGGGTCATCTTTTAAACGTCTATGGTAGTTTTTATTAACCTTATGTGTTTTTCACAGAGAAACAAGATTCATGCAACCTGCAAAAAGGCTTTTTTGCAGCGCCTAGAAAGAACCTTACCTGTTGGAGAGTGGAAAATCATCGAAAATTTTTCTCTTAGTCAAGCATCTGGACTCTATCGATCAACAAGCCATGTTTACAAGATGTCTTTTGTAAACAATACTTCAATCACAAAATCTTCTTTACGATCATCTAACATGTTTCTCTCATTGGTTGACTTTGAAACAATATTAAGTGGCAAACTTAATACTGCTTTCTTAATTGGTAAGTTAACAAAACTCTGTTATACTATCTAAATATTTTTATAAACCATACTAATTGTGTTCAATCTTTTATATTATTTTATGAAACAGATGTTATCGGTCAAGTCATAGATGTGGGTGAAATTCAAAATGTTCTATGTGGTGGGAAGGAAAGAAAGAAACTGGAATTCACTCTAAGAGACATAAAGTAAGTTCATTTCTATAATTATTTAGTTTTAGGTTACAGCTATGTTAACTGATTTATAATTATATCTACTTATTATGATAATTAGTGATCAGCGAATTGCTTGCTGTCTTTGGGGAAAATTTGGTGAGATGGTATATTCAAAATGCGAAGAAACAAATGTTGGAGTGGTTGTGTGTTTGATCAGGTTTGCTAAGATTGGAAAATATCGAGGTAAACATTTTAAAAAACATAATACGATCTATTTTAGAAGAATCTTAAAACGCTAAAACAATAAATGACTATTAGTTATTAACGAAAAATTACTTACCCGTAAATTTTGTTTGTAGAAATGGTTCAGATTTCGAATTCTTTTGATGCATCCTTACTTCTCATCAATCCTGAGATAAAAGAAGCCAAAGAATTGAAACAAGTGTAAGTCTAAAGTTTATAACTGAACTATTTTCAATTGTTCCAAAATGATGCAATGTATCTATAGGAATAACATAAACAGTGCATCTAATAACAATATAAATTTCACTTAACATATAGGTTTGAAAAGAAATGCAATGCTCTTACGGTATTTGAAAACAAGGAGGAAAAGCTAGCACTCCAAATGAAACAAGAGAAGTGGGACCAATATCCAGACATAACCATTGCATAGTTACTTACTTCGTCAATGGTAATATCACAATGTAAATTCCACAGACATAATTTTCTATTCTAATTAAATGCATCTAATTGTTTTATGATAGGTTGATAAATGCAAAGTACTGTGTACTGTCTATGCTATAGATGTGGATTGGGGTTGGTATTACTTTGGTCATGTTAGATACAACAAAAAGGTTACCAAAGTTATTGAAAATCCTCTTGAGCCTAAGAGACATGAGTTGTCTGTACCTCTTTGGGACTGTGAAGAATGCGATGATAAAATAACAGATGTTACTGGAAGGTACATTCTTTGACTGCGATTTACTTTAACATGAATGACCAAGCTATATATACTACTAATCCATTAATTCCTAGGTATAAGTTGCATATCATAGTGAAGGATAATTCTGGGGTTGCAAAATTTATGCTGTTGGACACAGCTGCAAAATCACTTGTCGGACATAGTGCTCCAAAGCTTCTAAATGGTTCCTTAGATGAGGTATCCAATATGTTGAGTTTTATTTTGGTCTAAATAAGATTATTTACTGTTGTATTTCTCTAACTACTAGACATCGTATCCTAATGAATAGATGGAGGATACATATTCCTTTCCTGATGAAATCATGCAAGTTGTTGGGAAAACCTTTAGGTTTGGAATTTGTATTGAAAAAGACAATGTCGCTTATGGAGGAGAAACCTACAAAGCAATGAAGGTATGGAGTGCTAACCAACTGGTTATTGCTGATTCAATATTAGAAACAGGGAGTGAATCAACCAACGGGAACATAATCATCACATATGAGGAGGTTAGTTTTCATCAGTATCTAAATCTATATTTTTTACCGTATGTTATGACCTATGTGAAAAAGGTTAATGGTTCTAAATGTATCATTCAGGAATCATATGATACTGACAGTCAAGAGAACTCTGATGCTGTGAAAACACCTTCTTCAAAACGTTCTAATGAAGAGAATGAGCAAACCCCTGATCTAAATTCAACCTCGAAGAAACAGTGCATTAAGATAAAAGTGGAAAAGATCACTCAAGAAGAGACGAAGTCAATGAAGAAATAAAGAACGAGGGCATGGATTCCGGTTATCATATGAGAACCGAGTCTGTTTTTTTTTTAATTTCTATATTCAAGGTCTTATTTCAGTTTGTTTAATTCAGTTTAAGGGATTTTTGTGTTTTGGTTTTTGGGTGTTTTGGACTACTGTTTTTGGTTTTATGATAGTATTCCTATTGGTTACTATTGCAGTAATAAAGTTGAATGTTTATTTCGGTATGATTCTATATAACCTTAGCCGTTTGTTACAAACCTAAAACAATATTCTACCAAACAATTACCATAGTAATAGGAAAATAATCAGGGAAGTTCGAAAATTAAACTATACATTTTATTATTTTAATATCCTAAAATCAGATAAATTGACTCAAAACGGGTTATTTTACTATTAACAATGTATCCTAATTTAGTTGTAACTGATGTACCTAAAAATATTAAAAATATGATACGCCTAACCTTGGTTGATGTTGAATGCTCGGTGTAGATCAGCATCGAGCTCAAAGTTCATAGTTTCCCCTTACTGTGTTTACCTGAAATAATATTCTACACATCAATGATAGAAAATATTAAAATTGTTAATTTTAAAATTATACATGTCAGTATTCTAATATCCTAAAATCTGAAAGATTTATTCAAAAAAAAAAATCTACACCGACTTAACAAACTATCCTAACTTAGTTTGAATTGATATGCCGCAAAATCTTTAAGATATTAGAATATTAGATTGGAAATAAATTTCCAAGCTTGGAAATTTGAATTTATAAAAATATTACGAACTTGACACATACAAGTAAACCATGTTCACCATAAATTTACATTTGCCAAAACTTTCAAGAAAATTATAACAAAAATGGACGAAAATAATCCGAGCATTAGGAGATCTCGGAAAAGGAACATATATGAAAAAGAGAATGCTTTAGAGAGTTTATGTCTGAAAACAACCTCACAACAAATAAATAGTTCGATTCCTTTATCAGGTGTATACTCTAGGGTTTTGCGAGATGTTACAAACACACCTAAGAGTGGCGGAATTCATAGTGAATCAAACAGAGAAGGCTATTCAACATATCCCTATGCATCACCTACAAGTTCCATCAATGGTAACATATTCCAAATCTGTAACTTTTTTATAAAAAGATAATCAGACTTTTTTGCTATCATAAGTTATGCAACCTTCGTTTGTATGATATAAACATATATCATCTTAAGCAGAAAATGCTAAACGAGCCCGAAAGGATCCAGGTCAAAGTCGTGAACAAAACGGTTTAAGCAAAGGTATACTATATTAGATAGTTCAAGGAAATGTTTAGGATGTCAAATCTATGTTTTCAGGTTAAATTTTTTTTGATATATATTAATTTTACTATGTTTTCAGTTTTAGACGGAACAATAAACACAGAGCTATATACCCAAGCACGCAACTATTCAGCACAAGGAAGTATACGTTTGCATTGTTTAGCAGATGGTTTACAATATAAAAAATATGATTTATCTTAACTCTATTTTGTAAAACAATTAATTTCCCTTTCATTGGTTTGTATTAGCCAACTCAAAATCAGTCATGGAAGGAACTTTAAAGAGCTCAATAAGTGACGTAAATCTGGGTAAACAAGACAGTGACAACACAAATGCTCCAGGATGTTCTACACCAATAACAGAAAGTCATTTTACGGTTGGTTTGATTGAACAAGAAGAAGATGACTATGGAGCCTATGAATATGAAGATCCGAGTACTTACCAAACATGTCTTTTATTT
The DNA here is from genome assembly GCA_030180135.1 of Orychophragmus violaceus. NCBI lineage: Eukaryota > Viridiplantae > Streptophyta > Magnoliopsida > Brassicales > Brassicaceae > Orychophragmus > Orychophragmus violaceus. The sequence continues at coordinate 90,890,708 of CM058234.1, forward strand.
TTAAAAGATTCATATACAATCATTCTAAGTATAATTTTTGAATCATGTAGGTTTGTCTGAAGATTACACTGATCAGGATTATGATTGTAGTAGTGAAGACAATGATTCCGATTCAGAATTATCATGCCATATTTCAAATTTAAATGAAGAATCAGAGACACAACGAGCACACGTTGTTTCAATGGCTGAGATATTTAAAAGGATGTTTCAGAATACAAATCTGAATAAGAAAGCAACGCCCAAAGAAAAAATGGTATTCATTTAAAAATTTTATATTCCCCCTTTATTTGATTAGTCTCTAAAATGATATCGGCTGAACTAGATGGTACTTTATAATGGACATCTATTAATCTTAGCTACTCTATCTGCAGATTATGTTGACGAAGGTGATCCTACTTGGAAATGTCAATATTGTGGAGCAATGATGTGGTTTAATGAACGTATCAACAAAAAAGTGAAGAGGAATCCCAAATTTACACTATGTTGTGGAGAAGGACAAGTTGAGTTACCGCTACTCAAACAATCTCCAGAAATTTTAAAGAAACTCCTGACCGGAGATGATGAGATCAGCAAATATTATCAAGAGAACACAAGACCAATCAATATGGCCTTCTCATCTACTTCGCTTGGGGGCAAAGTTGATCGATCGGTTCAAAAAGGAAGAGGACCACAAATGTTTGTTCTTCAAGGGGAAAACTACCATTTGATGGGCAGTCTATTCCCGCAACCTGGTGAAATACCAAAATTTTACCAGCTCTATATTGTGGACACTCAAAATGAAATAGAAAACCGAGATACTGTTATGAGGTAATATCTAAAGCCTATTAGGAAATTTCGTTTTTGATATATTAGCTATGCTGGTCTATGTGCTAAAATATATTTTTTTGTGATTTTCAGTAAGAAAAAGACTGATAACAAAGCTAAGAAACAAATTTTGAGGAAGCAGATAATTGACGCTATTATCAAGATGTTAGATCAAGTCAATCCTTATGTAAAACATTTCAGGGCTGCAAGAGAGAGAGTTGATCAAAATCCAGATGAAGGTTTTAAAATCAGAATTGTGAGTAGTCGAGAAAGAGATGGCAGAGTATACGACACACCTACAACATCTGAAGTTGCTGCACTAATCCCACAAGATTTCGATTTGGGTATGGGCGAGCGAGATATTATTTTAGAAGATAAAATAACAGGGAGGCTAAAAAGGATTAGTGAAATTCATCCATCATATCTAGCTCTTCAATATCCTCTCATTTTCACATACGGAGAAGATGGGTTTCGACTTGGTATAAAAAAAAGGTCAACTCCAGCTACTGAGAAGCACAAGAGGAAAGATATTAGCATGAGGCAGTGGTTTGCTTTCCGGATTCAGCAAAGAGAGAAAGAATGCCATACTCTTGTGAAATCAAAGAGATTATTTCAACAGTTTCTGGTTGATGCTTATACAACAATTGAGTCCAACAGATTACGCTATCTGAAGCTTAATCAGGCATCTTTGAGGTCAGATTCCTATGATTCAATCAAACAAGCTGAGAACGAAGGAGCAACGGATATGAAAGAACAAGGGAACAGGTATTATCTCCCATCTTCATTCGTTGGTGGACCAAGATACATGAAGAACCTATATCTAGATGCCATGGCGATTTGTAAACATTTTGGATTCCCTGATCTCTTCATAACATTTACATGCAATCCTAAATGGCCTGAAATCACAAGGTTTATGAAGGAGAATAATCTCAAACATGATGATAGACCAGACATTCTTTGTAGAATGTTTAAGCTGAAATTGGAGTCTTTGATGCGTGATTTGACAGAGAAACATATCTTGGGTAAAACAGTTGCGTGTAAGTGTAAATGTTTAGCAGTGTTTCCATTACAAATTATTAGTTTGGAAAGCGCCTTTTGATATGTATATGTATGGACTAATAATCTTTTTTTCTTAATTTGCAGCAATGTATACTATTGAATTTCAAAAGCGTTGTTTGCCTCATGCTCACATTTTGTTGTTCATGGATAGCAAATCAAAGTTTCCAACTACTGACGACATTGATAAGATCATTTCAGCAGAGATTCCTGACAAAATAAAAGACCCCGAGCTGTATGAAGTTGTTAAAGACATGATGATTCATGGACCTTGTGGAACTCTTAACATGAATTCACCATGCATGGAAAATGGTAAATGTTCTAAGCTATATCCCAAAATCCATGTAGAACGTACTACAGTCAACAAAGAAGGGTTCCCAGTTTATAGAAGACGTGAACATATGAATCGTTTTATTGAGAAGAATGGGTATAAGTTGGACAATAGATTTGTCATTCCCTACAACCGGGTTCTATCTCTTCGTTATCGAGCACACATTAATGTGGAATGGTGCAATCAGTCTGGATCAATAAAATACTTATTTAAGTATATCAATAAGGGAGCAGATCGTGTGACTGTTGTCGTGGAACCAACAAACCAGCCACCAACAGATCGTCCTATTGGTAAAAAACAAGATGACAAGGAAAAATTGAAGAACGAAATAAAAGATTTTTTTGACTGCAGGTTTGTGTTCTTTGGGCATCTAATCTATATATTTTTCAACAGTGCTACTAATATCTTTATTAGACTATTTACAACGCAACTTATTTTGCAGATATGTTTCCTCGTGCGAAGCTGCATGGAGGATATTCAAATTCTCCATACATTACCGATCTGTGCCAGTTGAAAAACTCTCATTCCATCTACCCGGGAAACAAATTATTTTGTTCAAGGATGATGATACTTATGAGGAAGTGACAGCACGTGTTCTTATTGAGCATACTATGATGCTGGCTTGGTTTGAATTGAACAGGGAAAATGCTTTTGCACGCACTCTAACTTACGCCCAGATTCCTATTCATTTTTCATGGAACAAGAAAGAGAAAAAATGGCATAGAAGGAAAAACAAGCGGTTCAGTATCGGAAGAATAAATTATGCTCCACGGTCAATTGAAGAAGCATATTATCTACGAGTCTTACTTAACATTGTAACAGGTCCCAAATCTTTTGAAGATATCAAAACATGGAACAATGTTCTGTATAAGAAATACAAAGAGACATGTTATGCTAGGGGATTGCTAGAAGACGACCAAGAGTATATTGCTGATATCATAAGGTCAAGTTTTACAAGTTCTGGGGCGCAATTGCGTCAGATTTTTGTAATTATGCTTATGTCAAATACTTTAACAAAGCCGGAAGAAGTTTGGGAAAATACATGGGAATTCCTTTCAGAAGATATTGAGTATAATATCAGGAAACAGCTAAACAGACCAGGTTAGTAAACTTGACCTTATGAGTATACTGACACGTTTTTCATTGATAATGTTTTACTTTTTATAACGAAAACTATGCTATTTATAAATATAGGACTCTGTTTATGCGATGAGGACAAGAAAAATTATGCACTTCTGGAGGTTGAAAAACTTCTGAAGAGTAACGGAACTTCTCTACAGAGATTTGACACAATGCCTAAGCCAAATACAGATCTTGCTGACTGGTCGAATGTTCTTATTATGGATGAAAGGAGTTACAACAGAGATGAGTTAAAAGAAAGTCATGATCTTGACATTAAAAAACTGACAGATGAGCAAAGACTAATATACAACGAGATTGTTGGTTCTGTTTTAGCAAAGCAAGGAGGAGTATTTTTTGTTTATGGTTTTGGTGGCACAGGAAAAACGTTTTTGTGGAGATTACTTTCTTCTGCAATAAGATGCAAGGGAGACATTGTTTTGAATGTGGCGTCAAGTGGTATCGCTTCTCTTCTCTTACCAGGAGGCAGGACTGCTCATTCACGGTTTGGAATACCTATCAATCCAGATGAGTTTTCAACTTGCAATATCCAACCCAAAACTGATCTAGGAAACTTAGTAAAAGAAGCTTCACTTATTATTTGGGATGAAGCTCCAATGATGAGCCGACATTGTTTTGAGTCCTTAGATAGAAGTTTGAAAGATATAATTGGTGCTAAAGATAAAAAAACCCTTTGGTGGTAAGGTGGTTGTTTTTGGAGGCGATTTTAGACAGGTATTACCAGTGATACATGGTGCCGGACGAGCTGAGATTTGTATGGCTGCACTAAACTCATCATATATTTGGGATCACTGCAAGGTATTAAAGCTAACCAAAAACATGCGCTTTCAAGCAAACAATCTGACAAAGGAAGATGCTAAAGAAATAAAAGAGTTTTCTGAATGGATATTAGAAGTTGGAGATGGAAAAGTTGGGGGTGAGAATGATGGCGATGCTACAATTACTATTTCAGATGAGTTTTTGATTATGGATGCTGAAGAGCCAATAAAGTCAATTTGCAAGGAAATTTATGGTGATGGTTCGAACTTGCACAAGAAGAATGATCCAAAATTCTTTCAGGAAAGAGCAATTCTCTGCCCGACGAATGAGGATGTCAACATGATAAACAACCACATGTTGGACCAACTCTCAGGTTAGTGAATATATTGGGTAATTATAATGGTTCATAACGGTTCTGAAAAACTAAAGGATCTGTTTATATAAACAGGTGAGGAGAAGATCTATCTAAGCTCTGACAGTATAGATCCGTTAGATATAAAATCTGCGAATGATCAAGCCCTCACTCCCGATTTTCTTAATAGCATCAAAGCATCAGGTTTACCAAATCATAGCCTTCGGTTGAAGATAGGATGTCCTGTGATGTTGTTGAGAAACATTGATCCTACAGGAGGATTAATGAATGGCACTAGACTGCAGATTACGGAGATGCATGATTTCATGGTAGCAGCCAAGATTATCACAGGAGAAAAGGTTGGGCAAAAGATATGGATTCCTAGATTGTCAATATCACCATCAGATGCAAAAATTCCCTTCAAGATGTTAAGACGTCAGCTTCCATTGGCGGTGGCTTTTGGTATGACGATTAACAAGAGTCAAGGACAGTCTCTTTCAAAAGTAGGATTGTTTCTACCTCGGCCGGTTTTCTCACATGGGCAACTTTATGTGGCTATATCTAGAGTCACTTCCAAAAAAGTTTTAAAGATATTGATTGTTGACGAGGATGGAAAACCACAGAAAGAGACGAAGAATGTGGTTTTCAAAGAGGTATTCCAAAATCTCTAAGATTTTCTTAAAGTTGGTTTACGAATTTGGGTTTTTAGTTTGGGACTTTAGTTCTTTTATTTTGCTATTACTATTTTAACATTAAACAGATAATGGTATTATTATTGAGACATTAGAAGACTTTGGAAAGCATCTTAGCATTATCATTATCATTACATTACAATTATACTACAAACAACCTTTTAACAAACGCATTGTTATCTAGCATGCAATTTACTATCAACCTGAATACCAAAATGCTTATCTACCATTTGTCAGTTCTGGTCCTAGCACAATACTATATTGAGATTACTTACATTTTAGTTCTGACGGCATGAGGTAAATTTGATGATGTCACACTTTACTGCGTGAGAATTCATTTCTATGCAACTATACTGTAAAAAAAAAAACAATTAGATGCATTAATATTAGTTACTCTAACTAACCACATTATAATCAAGTTTGAAATTTTGAGTGAATAACAATCACTCAAAATTCGGAAATGGTGGCTCATGGTTGTTGAACCCAAATATTGTGGTTAGTAAACCATACATGTTAGCTTAAAATCGTAGAGACAAAAAATTAATACTGAGGAATGCATTTAGTTTTAACTTACTTTTCTAAGCATATTGCTTATCATAAAGTATGAACTATTAAGGATGCCTTCTTATTTGAAATGTTGATATCATCCTACAAGTAATATAACAGAAAAGGAATCAATACAGATATAACAGATATATAAACCATTTTTAAACAAGCGCTTGTGTACTTATACATTATAAAAGAACAACTTAGCTTTGGATCTACCATAGTAATGTTACTGCTTTTATCCTTAGTTGAAGACACTATGTGTAGTTATTGGTTTGTTTATAAAAGGGAAATCATTAAAAAAAATGTTGATGGCTTGCGTTGTGTCACAAATGAATTGAATATGCTAATCTATAGACAATAAATTCATACCTGATCAATTGCTTTGAATGTGCATTTGAAATTTTAAGCTTTGACTTACTCTCCTGATACCTATAAAAAAAAATGAATAACCACTCATGAATTGCAAATCTTATTTGTCTGTTATTGTAAGTAAATCTAATCTGCAGTATAAACATACCAATATTATAGTTGCACTTTTAAAGATATTTGCAGCATACAAATAAACGTTTAAGATGGTCAGTGGTTTTCATCCAATTTTGAAAAGAACTCACTGTCCACGGTAAATCCTTATTAAACCCAACCTACACAATAACAGTAACAAGATTTTGCTCAATATACCATTAACATAACCACAATGAATATTAAATTGTAACCACAAAGTGTAAGCGAGAATTTATACAGATAAACAAACTTAATTCGCGGAAGGAAATAAAAGACAAAACGAATAACATTAGTATCATGCATAGGAAGATCTGTCAAAATCGGATAGATCTCCATAAGTATTCTGTGTATTATTCTTCTTGAGAAAATGTCTATCCCTTGATACAAACCGGTTGAAGTTCTCACCAAATCACAGAACACAGCTAAGACCAAAAAAAAAAGTTCTAAAAAAGGATTTTTAATAGCAAAAAACGAATTAACAACAAAGGAAAAGTTGAATCGACATACCTTTGGAAAATTTAAACAGTGTAAGAACCATCGATTTGGATCTTAGAAAAAATAAAATACACCGGCGAGTTTTAGGTTTTTTAGGTGTAAGGCCTCCACATCGCGACTTTGTTGGTAGAATCTACTTGGTTTTACTACACGATTCAGAAGAATCTTGGTTAAAAAGATTAAAATTACGGATTTAAGAGGATCGATTGATTTTGGAAACCTTTGATCTGAAAAAAACAAAAAATCACCTTGGATTACATTTGTTAAGGGTTGTCGGTGAGTTAAGATTCTTTGTCCGTCAATGTTTATGGGCCATGTTTATGTGGGCCAAAAAATGCCTAAGAAATTTTTGATATTTTTTGGGCCCTTTTAATTAGTGATTAATTTCTGATCATTATAATTAATTTTTATTCACTTAAAATTTAATTAATAAAGTACGATCAAAATTTAAATTTGGATAGTAACATAAAATATATTTCAAATGAGATAATTATTATTTGAGCTTTAAATAGTATTTTGTATACTGAAATATTGTAGATAGAAAATTACTGATCAAAATTTAAATTTGGATAGTAACATAAAATATATTTCAAATGAAATATTGTAAAGTTTATAAATAAATTAATTATATATAATCCTAGGTATCCACTGCAAGAAAATACAAACCATTAAAAAAAATTACTAGAACTATTTATTAATGTTCTGAACACAATCAACTTACACCTAAACACAAATTATATAATCTTTTCCCCTAATCATCAAAACAATTAATTATTTAACGACTATTTTCATTAGTTTACACATCTTATATTTTGAAATTTTAAAATTAATATTAACAAAGTATCATATACCCGCGCTTTTATAGCGCGGGTCAAAATCTAGTTTCAATTTATTCTGGTAACCCCTTTCAATAATATTTATGTGTAAAGATAAACAATTGACTACCAAATCCTCCACATGGTACTACTTTTTTTTTTTTTTTTGGACTGGGAAAATTTCATTTCAAAAACAAACTTAAGAGGTTACAAGTGGGAGATAGCCTATGGTCCTAGACCTTATGGCTGTCTTTGCAAGTGAGTCTGCTATCCCATTCATAGATCTTGGGATAGCAATGAACAAAACACTTTCAAACTTTTGTGCTATAACTAAGATGTCTTCACAAATCCTAAGTGCTTCTTTTGGGAATTGGTTAGTTAGCAGAGCTGTGATCACCGCCTTTGCATCTGAAGCTATCCTTATATGTTTGATGTTCATTCCTCTAGCTTGGGTAATAGCTTCCCTGATCGCACACGCTTCTGCTACAAGGGGGGATCCAATAAAGTTCACTGCTCTCTATCCCTTGTTCAAGATTTTTCCTGTTGCATCTTCTATGATCCATCCCATACCTGCCGGCTTGTCTCTTCCCAGCCATGATGCATCTGTGAAACATATTGCTTCTCGGGAGCTAAGTGGTACTACTTACTTTTCATCTTTTGAGTTTTCTTTTGTAAGTTGAGACATATATCTCACAAATAGATACAAGCAGTCTTTCATTTTTTGTTCAAAGATACAAACAGTCGGAACCAAAAATATGACACAAGAAAGAGATGCAAGTGGCAAAGACATAGATGTTTGATTCAGAGGCAAACAACAAAAAACATAAAAGCTCAATGTCACATGGTCTCTCGTGGATCTTGACACCGACATTATATTATTCAGTCTTCTTTCTCATAATTTACAAATCATGTGTGGGTGACAGATCTAAAGTTAGGTATAGTAAATATTTAACTTTTAGAAAATTGACTTGTTCCTTCTTTCTTTACCTCGGAAGAGAGCAACCAAAAATAACAAAATGGCTTCTCTTCCAACATCATACATATCCCTCCCTCCCTATACAGACATCTTTAATTCTCTCCCATAACCATATTAGCTGAATTGGTTAAAGATAGTAATGAAGTTTTTTCTTTCCGTGTCGAGCCATCACTGAATATATCCAAGATTTAAGGTATGATCTCAATGGAAGACTTGAGAGGAGGCGTAGTATTCACTCTCATTGAAGAAGGGTCTTAGATCTTCTTCGCACATGAAATCTAAAGGGAAAGAGACTAGATGTCCCTTTACCGACTTTAGTCTGTCCATTGGATCGCTTCTTTTGATGTCTCCATTGTGGTAAGACTCCAGCTTCTCCGGTGCTATTCCCAAGTCGATGGTTGTGTGTCCCAGTTTCTCCTTCCAATACGATATGCTTTGTCTGAACGCCATTCTGCATATATATCCAAGAGGAATCATGTTCCAGATCATCATGATCCCAAAATCTTTTGAGGAATTATTTTCAGGCTTAACATAATGATAGTGTCCAAAGCTGGAAAGGAGACAGATGAACCGGGATTGTACCTTGAATGTATGAGATCATTGGGTACACAAGAGAAGACATCTTGATATATCATTGTGTTTGTCTGCATTTGGACATATACAGGTCACAGGTTATATATCAGACCAGTGAAATTAAGAAGTTGATTATGGAATTATGTTTCTAACCTTTGCAGTTGCCATCCATATCTCCTTGTAGGTTGAATTAGCGACGGGATCAATTATCTGATCAATCTGGAAACAAAAATTCCAAGATCACATTATTGTAAATACTAGCACGGGAAGCGTTAAGAGTCTTGAAAACCCTCTTCAATCGCAACCATTGTTTGAAAGTTCAAGCTGGGGAGGTTTCGATCATCTTTCATCATTAAGTCTACGTACACCATTAGTTTCCATGGCATTTGAAGTTTTAAATCTGTTTATATAGTGAAATCTCTTTACTCCAATGGTTACTTTTAGTAGAAATGTCACCCCACATAGAGAAACAATTTAAGGATATGATACAAACCTCTCCACTACGAAGTCCAAGGTGTTCGGACCACAGAGAAAGCCTAAGGCTTAAAGAAAAATTTCCAGCTTTCCATGGCTTTCCTGCCATGCGCGAATCTACTAACTCTCTGTCTTCGATTAGTACTCCAATCTGATATAAAGCATACAAGAATGTTATACTTTTGAATATTCACCATATTCAGCATGTTCAGCATGTTCTTTATATCAATTGATCCCTAAGTATAACTCCGCTTTAACATGTTGAGGCACCAATACGTTCTGTTCTTTAAGAAAGAAACAAGGTCTTCAAGAGTAAACATGATCTTCATTCCCCCCCCCCCCCCCCCCCCCCCCCCCACCCCCTTCGTGTCAAATATGAAGTAGGATTATCGATAACCTAAGGAAAAATGGAGTATAAAAAATGACCTCAGAATCCCTTGAGCCAAGCAAACTCCGGTCGTTGATATTGGCAGATCCAATCAGTGCTGCACGGTCATCAATTATCATGATTTTACTATGAACATACACCTGCACGGGGAGAAAGATATATTATTCAGATTTTTCAGCACTCACTACATTTAAACACATGAAAAACATGCATCGTATTGGTTCTGAGCTGACTAAAAAGGAAACAATTAACCATGGATGATTAAGATGTTACCTGACTAGTGGCGACAGGTCCATCTTCAGAAAGTTTACCATACGCCCTTAGGCCGTAGAAGGAAATATAATCATGAGCCTTTGGGCCAATAGTATTGTACAGATTGTTCAATATTGAATTGTGTCCTCTGTACATGGTTCGAGACTGCCAATGCATTACGGCTCTAACAGATGCTGCACCGCTGTCGTCAATACCTCCCTGCCAAGCACATGAGCCAGTTATAGGACAAATGCATATCAGGGGGAATTCTTGTGAAGAAGAATACAGCATTCTATACGAAAACTAACCTGGAACCCCGGGAGGAGAGGTATAACAACAACAACCCTGAAACTTTTCTTTTCGTTATGGGCACGCAAAATCCTCTTGTATAACGCTTCTAAAACACGGTTCTTTATTGTGTCATCTCCAGAAAGGCCTGATATGAAAAACTGATTCTGGAGACACGTTGCACAAGATGCAAACCAAAGTCAGAAAAATGGAGCACAGGTGAACCTATGGCCACTACTCAATTTCAAGAACGAAATACTTGTATAATGCGAAGATGGTAGGTTGTTTCAATTAAACTCTACATAATGCTGTAAAATTGTGATTCTATGAAGAAAGAAAATCTTATAGCAAATACCTCAATGTAGATAAAATGTTCAGCTTTGTCAATGAGAGATTGGTAAGCAGAATGGATACTCTCTTCAACTTGGCTTGTTCCAGCAGACCACTGGCTGACACTTCGTATAATCTGAAAATATGTGTACATGTTGACGGGAAATTCTGATCTTTCTGAGAAAAGTTCAACGATTGTAAGCAAGGCAAGAAGAAAACAGTGAGGAACCTACACAATAGCATCTGTAAAATCTAAACTAGGAATGCAACAGGTCAAAGGTGTCTATAAACTTCCATAACACCCACCTGACAGCGGCATGAAGTTCTCGGACCGACTTGCCCAGTTTGATCTGGCGACCCAACCTGATAACCACGGTCTTGTGTTTCCCACCACTCTGAATCTACAGAATTAGAACCACGCTTTGTCACTGGAAGATCTAGCACATTACGATCATCTACGAATCCCCTCATAGGAGTATCTCCATCAACTGGTTCAATTTTGGATTTCCGGAAAGAGAATGGACCATTTCTATTGTTAATACCATTTGCTTTACGTCCCCCACTCGAACCATCCTCATCAACTGGCTCTTGAGGCAAAAGTAATGGAATGTCCTGCAAAGATGAACTAGAAGAAAATGAATCATCTCTTCTAATCCCTTTAATGCTGTCTTCATCATTCTTGCATTCAGTGTCCGCGTCCTCTTGCCTTCCCATGTAATGGGGTATAACCATGTGATGTTGGGGCATAAGAAGTGGAATTGAATCTTCGTATGGTGCTTTGCTTCTCTGAAATAATCAATGATTATTTTACGGTCATGACAAGTTGACAACTAAAAAAACCCGAAAAAAGTTCATGAAGAATGGATAAACCTTAGCATAGTTCCAGCGTTGAACAAAGTGCCTAGCCACATCACGGCAAGGTGGACCCCATAAAGCACAATGCACATCATGCCAAGGCATTCGTGGATATTTTCTACGGTCTAACTCATCTGTCAGAGCATCCTCCCAAGTGTTTGGTTCAGATTCTCTGCAGAAATTTAATGGCGTTCAAACAGTAATCACAGGGTAGAATTCAGAAAGAAGAAATATAGCAATCCTGGCTTGTATTGGATATCCAATATCTGATTGGTGGAAAGCCACCGCACGAACAATTTATCTTCAAACATCACAGCCAAAATTACTGGCAAGTGACAGACAATTTCTTCTTATAGAAAAAGCAAACTTGGTAAACTGAAAACGGATCCAATTTTAAATATTGAAAAAAAAAAATCAACTGTTTATTCTTAATAATAAAATCTGTTAATACTCGTTGCAAAAAAGAAATTGCCACCTGGGGTTGTAATAGTCCTTTCCAGGCCAAGCCACAGAAGGGTTATCTCCTACTTTATGTTCAAACGTGTCGTACCGGCCAAAACATAAGTCCAGCCCTCCAATAAAGCAAACCTGATGATCGACGATGATGATTTTTTCATGGTGAGACCTACAAAGACATGCATAAGTAGAAATCAAAGTCCTTCCCGTTTATTTTTGTGGTCAGATATGAGTTCTAAAGGTATAGTTATCTTTTGACCCCCCAAAAAAGGTACAGTTATCTACTACCAAACCCAGAAAGATAAACAATAAAGAAAAAATATTAGAACAGTGCACCATATCATACCACAGATAGACACCACTAGAGAAGTGGTCAGGATAACGAAGTACCCTCACATTCTCATGAATGCCAAGAAGCTTGCGTTTGCTATATACACTGTTGATCTTCAAAGCAAGAGCAACCTCCTTGTACAGAAGGATGTATATCTGAAGAGAGATAGTAATAAACCAATGAAAATTTGAGAATCCAAACAGTGCAATGAAAATTTACATGTCTACACTGTTGGAAAGAACAAAGGCAACCTCCTTGACTAGAAGTATATAAAACTCTTTTACTCATAAAAGTATAAAACTATGTAAAAGAGAATCTACGCGTCCAGACTAAAAGTGAACGAAATAAAGAAAAACGAAGTCAGCATTTAATTTATCCAAAGAGTTATCCCTGAGTATAACAAACATTGAATTAACTAAACTCGATCAAGTTCCATTAAAAGTAATGCGAATTGTTGGAGGAAATTATCATCGCCAAAACTATCTATGTTTACCAATTTCAAATTTTCACCAAATATAAACAAAAACTATGACTCATTTTAGCAAAATAAAAAATTCACTGCAAGGCCACACAAGAAGTGTTACAAGGCATGTTACCAAGAGAGCAAAGCCTTCAATGACAATCAGAAGAAAAAATTTATAAAATAAGAACACATGCTCATCCCTCCTACCTAGCAAGTAAGATCTCCATTGCCCACTAAAGACGCATCAAATCGAAGAAATAGCTACTAAGTACATACATGTATGTAGTACGTACCTGAACTCCTTGCTTAGCTTTTTTCTCCAACAAGTTATCAAGTCTGAAAGACGTATGAGACTCAAAAGGGCGCCTAAGATAGAGTTCTGGGCACACCCACCAGCCACAAATGAAAATCTACAAGACATATCAGATCAGTTGAATAAGTAAGAAAATCAACTCATCGTCAGTCTCCACACCCTGAAATGGAAAGTGACAGACCTCAGATTTAGCATTTTCAATGGATGCAGCCATGGCTGCAAAGGCTGCTCCACCATCCACGAACCACTGGGCCTGACTTCCGTCATCTGTCAAACCCCTCGGGGGTGCAAATGAGCCAAAGCGATGAGGGTGGCACCAACCCTCAGGAGGTCTAAGAGCAGCATCGTTAATACAAGCCACCCAATCTTTAACTTTTGCACTACCCTTCGCCCTTATTCTTATACTTCGGTTTCCACATGTTACCTGATGATTTTTTAACAAACTTATAAAGCAATAATTCTCCATATCGTTGTTGACATCTAAACCCAGAAAAAAAAATTAGCAAAAGGGGGCAAGACACTGAGGATGATTGAACTTTGAAGGTTATAAAAAGAAGGATTCTAAAGAATCCCACTTTAATTGAAAGCAAAAAGAATATCCTAATCTTCTTGGTTCTCAGTTTCCCACAGCGCAACTGATGCTCTAGTTAGTGTCCAGAGTCCAGGCATAATAGATACAAACTTAGGAAATCTACAGAAGATACCTTGGAGAGTTAAATTTAATTTCTATTTAGAAGCATTAAAGAACAACATCATAGGTTATTAAGCAAGGGTCGATAACAAAAATAATTATCAAGCAAGCTTATCAGATAGCGTAAGCGTAAATGTGTGTGTATATGTATATTCTAAAAAAATATGTTGGACAGTAACTGCTAACCTCGAATGCATGCCGCAGCGGATTATGATCCTTCAGTTCTACTGCTAGTGATACATCAGCACCATCATTTCCATTAGAAACCGGTAGGACATCAAAAACAATAATATCCAATAACTTTGCATCAAAAGGATCTTCCAGTAAGGCAAGAAAACCAGGCTTTAGTACCCCCCACACCTGTACTGGAGAGAAAAGAACTTTATGATCTATCTCACCAGTGTGATTGAAAATTCAGAAAATTTTGATTGTCAACACCTCTCCAATGAGAGAGTAGTGACAAATTTTAGCATTAGAAAAAGGAACTACTAAAGGTGAAATCTACTTCTTCTGATATATGAGTTCTTCATGGCATTCAAATATTCAATACGTTAAGAGACAAATCAAGAGTGGGAACGGGGAACAGAATAACCACATAAGACATAAACAAAGATCACAAATCATACCATAGGAAACTCCAGAGGTAACTACATTTCGATAGCAATCTACAAACTACACGAATATGAGAAAGAAAATTAAAATTTTCATACCTTTTGCCAACTATCATTGCAGCAACAGAACCAGCAGCATCCACAGCAACTATTAGAATCATCACTCTTTGAAATCTTCGGTAGATGTTTTACCATAACATAGTCTTCTTTCAATTTGGGCCCATACTCTTGTGAAAATGACAACATCGATACCTCCAAAAACCTGCACACCTATATTGCGCATTTAGCAATTAACTATGCATGCATATAGCCCTCAGAAATGGAATGAAGCTCAATGTATATGGGAATAAAAGCTTGAAATGCATTGAAACCTTCATCGTTCACTTGTTGTTCTCAGATTTCTAGCTAGAATAGAAAAGAAAACAGCCCTTGGAATAACTAAGTATAGACTATGATAGAGTAGTTAAACCACCAAGATAAACAGATTATGAAAATATACCTCCTGTGAATTGACAATATCAAGATTCCCTAGAAAATGATTAAGGTATTCTTGCATTGCATGCTTTCCTCTAACTGATATTGACTGTTGTCTTCCCAAAGGGCGAATGACTGGCAAAGCAGCACTTGAAGGAACATCTCTGGAAAAAGAGCCTAGTTGTAAGTAAATAATGACATCCGTTGGAAGAGTACATCAGTAACTTATCCAGCCAAATATTATGCCAGAAAGTCTAACCTATTTTTGGCACTTCCATCTTGATGTAATGGGACTTCATCAGCATCTTCATCTTGCACAATGGGTGCATGATCCCCAATTCCTAGATGTTGAAGCCATTCTTTAACCTTTAATGAGATATTCAAAAAGAAAACAACATCAAAACTCGGTTGAACATCAAGCAGGCAACTAAAAACGATTTAGAAACAGCCTAGGGGAAAGCCTATAATATGTTACCTCGAAAGGGAAAACACAAACTAGTAAAACATTTCTCGATATTTCAATTTTCAACACAAACCTGTTCTTGCTTCTCATGAATTTCTTCTATAAAAGCACGTTTCTTCAATGCAAAATGCAAATAAAATACTTCAGATGCCTTCTTCACAAGCTGCCACTTGAACTGTTACATAAAAGCGCTAAAGTTAGGACTAAAAATTTCAAGTATCTAAAAAGTCGAAATCTCCACTGAAATAAGCACCAATTACATCAATAGTGACAATGATATGAACCGAGCTAATAACTATAAGCTGCTTCGAAAACGTCGCATAATAGATGATTGGATCAGAATCTGATTTAAACTGGGTACCCGTGAAAACTTTGAATACCCACTTAGAACTCAGATTCTGATCCAAGCATCTATTATGCGAAGACATAATAACTCTGACCTAAAGGATGGACTCGCCTGCTTGTATTGGCACTCAATGGTGTAAGACAAGAGTACGGGGCTAATATCACTGGCATCAGGCCGAGAGACGGATACGATAACTGCTTTGGGTAATTCTTCAAAAATACGATTAGACTCCTGTGTAGGAGCCGGCGCGAAGGAGAATAGCGAGGAAACGATGGAAGGAAGTTGCTCTGGATGCATCTGAAAGTATCGTCCTCCACCTCCACCGCCACTGGCGGGAGACATCAATTGCTCAGATGTCATCCTACGATAGAATTACCCAGTTCGATCTCCGAATTTCAAGATAAATGCATAGCAGAAATTCTCCAATTTTCTACCGTCGCGTAAACCTTTCGCCCCTCGGGGTGTTTGTTATACCCCTGTGAATTCCGATTCGACCTGGACACCAAATCGTTCGGAGGATCCAGAGTGGAATCGATACGAAGGAAGATAATAAATCTGAGAGAAACAAAATTCAAAAGTTGGAGAGAAAGAGAGTGAGAGACGGTGTTGGTTTTTAACTTTTTTGTTTACAAGCAAAGTGACGATGACCGACGTCGACTTTGGCATTTTTCTTTAACCGGATAGTGGTTCGAACCGGATACGGTTTGTTTTGTAATTTTGTTATTTACATTAATAACCTTGTATTTAAGATAAGCTTATACAATAGAGTTCTGCTTATATGTATCATGTTTTTTTTTTTTTGTCAACAATTTCGATTAAAAGGGCCGAGGCCTTTTAAGTTATAAACGGGCCAAAGCCCTGCAAAGAAAAAACCAACACAAGTCCATGAAATCCAACAGAGTCCAATTCGAAAGATAAGAATACACGCGTCGAGCTCTACAACTCGGTATGGACACGTGTCAGCAAGGGAGCATCGCCGGAAACAGGTTGTATGCACGGAGGAGAGCGCCACGGTACCGAACCGGACCAATTCGTTGTAGGAACCAAGGAGCGTTTGCAGATCATGCACCTCCCGAAACCACCGTACTATCACCTGCAAGCAAAGAAGAACCGTCAACGAAAAAGCCACCGGAAACGATCGAAACCATGGAGGCGCCTTTGCGGATGGGATTAAGAAACCCATCGGACCACCGAGTGTTTGTCCTCTAAAGCTGGTGAACAAAGACGATATTAATCCTCAAGAATCAAACGATCAGAAGCTAATTAACGGAGACAACTCAGAGACAAATACGGCGAGCACAGAGAGAGGGAGTGAGATCGTCATCGACAAAAGTTGGAAAGAGACCGGCGAGCCGGTAAGGTCCGATAGCGGACAAAGATCAGCCTGCCATATAATCGAAATCGGACTTATTGGGCGAAAGCCCGAAACAAACCAATCCGATCAAAACCACTGGAAAAACCAACCATCCGGGAAGAAAACCAAATCAACCCCGATCGGAAACAAAACACAGCAAAACAAAAGAAAAGAGAAGGAAAGAGCCGCTAAAACCTCGTCGGAGACCCCTCGTGAAAGATGGAATCGAAGAACGAGGGCCGAGAGAGAAACCTCTCTCTAAAACGTAGAGAGAGAGAGAGAGAGAGAGAGAGAGAGAGAGAGAGAGAGAGAGAGAGAGAGAGAGAGAGAGAGAGAGAGAGAGAGAGAGAGAGAGAGAGAGGCTCCCCGTTGCTTATATGTATCATGTTTGTCCTTCATTTTTGAACTCCGATTTAATCAATGCAGGACCGACTCTAGCACAACCGGATGAAATAACATCGACCCCAAAAAATTATTAAGTTAATATAATTCGGTTTTGTTGCCCTCAAATTATAACACAAAAAAATTTAGTAAGCTTTACACTAAAAACATTTGTAATGATGGATATATATGAGAGTTTTTTAATTTAAAATAATGAATAAATAATAAAAGTAGGAGAGAAAAGGAGATGAATTTTTTATGAAGAATTCCAAGTATCTCAAATAAGAACTTCAATTTTTTCACTAGATACCCATAAAACATGTGGCTTTTGTCTAATTGGTTCAATTTAAAAAAAACAACTAAATTTTATTTATCAATTAAATCAACTTAAAAAATAGTAATATTAAATTGATAAGAACCTCAACTAGAGGTTTTTACCTTTATAGATGCTCTAAAATGTTTATAGCTTTTAAAATCTCAGGGCCGGCGATGAATCAACGATCAAACTTAATAAACAATTTGGCTGACAAAAAAAAGTGATATTGTAGAAAAAAATAGCCACTCACTTTTAGCCAACACATTAACATACTACCAGTTCTTCTTTACAAAATATTTTTCATAGATCTATTTTGATTTTTTTTAAAAAAAAATTGAAAAAAAATCATTTTATTTTTTTTTTTGAAAAAAAAAATGATTTTATTAAAACATCAGAAATTATATCTAATTATTTTTCAATCCAATATTAGAATTAAACTGTTTTCAACCACGGAACAATTGTTTCTAAATTTGTTATACATTTAACACATGATTTAATCGTGTGAACTACTGTACAAAGTTACTGTCATCGATATTTTTTTTGACACAGTCTTGTTTTAAATTCTAATAAAATACTTGGACAAAGTTCAATCCAACTTCTTTTTTTTTTTTAATTTGCTGGACAAAGTTCAATCCAATTTGTCCTTCATTTGCTGGATATGGGCCTATGGGCGTTGCTAATATTGCTCAACGTCCTTCACGTTTTAAGACAATGGAACGATGGATTAATACACAAAATAATGAAAGAGAGAATGCGAAGAAAAAAATTGATGGATTTAGAAATAGTAAAGTGAGATCCCAAACATGAGAAATACTTGTTGTTAAGGAAAGAATCTCCAAGAAAATATCTTGGAGGTAAACTCAAGATCGATGTACATTACAAGAAAACATGTTTCTTGCGATGAAATTTAACGTCAAATTTAAACCGACGTAAATTTTCGTCTGTTTTACGACGAATTTTATATTCGGCAGAAAATTAAAAGGTAATATTTTCGACGTAAAATTGATATAGTTTAGTTAATTTTGGGACTCACTCAGATTTGTCGAATTAATGTTTAAGTTTTATAGTTTTAATAAACGACGATTTAACATTTATTCAACATTTGATTTGGTAGATAGACATATTTTAATTTGGCATATCCGTTTTTTGGAACGTATTAAAACGTTATACATTTGTCACTCATTCAATGTAAATTCGTTGTTAAATAATTTGTTGTAAATTCGATGCATTATTTTGGTTGTTAATTCGTTGCTATTTTCTAAAAAAAATCTATAAATATCCTTTCATAGAAACGAAAAACCACAAATCAAACAGCAAAAAAAAACTTCCTTAGAGAAAAAAACACAAATTTTTCTTTTTCAAATGTCTATATATGAATTATGAAGTTAGATGTATCAACATAAGGATGCAGAAAGAGTGTTGATGAAAGAGTTTCAAAGCGGGGTGGAAATCTTTATATATCAAGCAAGCCAAACATCAATAACCATAGAAAGCGGTAAGATGTTCTGCCTCTGTCGAAAATGCATGAATAGAAAGGTTATCTCTAGTGAAATGACTTGGCGTCATTATTGAATAGAGGTTTTACACCAAGTTATTTTATTTGGTATTAACATGGAGAAAGCCATAGTGGGTATAATGCATGAAGTGGTAGTAGTAGCAGTAATTTCAAGCATGAAAATGAATTGCATGTTAATCATGATCAATTTGGCTATCACGGGAAGCATAGTTACCATGAGCATGATAGGATGCATGATATGGTTACAAATGCATTTTATGAAACAATAAGTAATGATCAGCATGTTGTTGTCAAGGAACCCAACTTAGATTCCAAACGATTTTATGATATGCTAGACGCAGCAAATCAGCCCCTCTACGATGGATGTAGAGAAGGGTTGTCAAAGTTATTGTTGGCAGCTAGGATGATGAACATTAAAATTGATTATACTTAGTTGAGGTTTGCATGGATGATTAGACGGATCTTTTTAAAGAGTATTTACCGGAGGATAATTTGTCTGCTGAAAGTTATTATAAGATTCAAAGAACGCTTTCTAAACTTGGTTTGCCTTCTGAGATAATTGATGTATGTGTTGATAACTGCATGTTTTTTTGAAAGAAGATGATAAACTGCATTAGTGTCATTTTTGTGGGAAACCAAGGTATAAGCCGCAAGGAATTGGACGGACCAAGGTACCATACCAAAGGATGTGGTATCTTTCTATAATGGAAAGGTTGCAACGTATGTTTCAGTCTGAAAGAACATCTTCTTCAATGTAATGGCGTGTTGAGCATTCACATACATATAGGACAGTCACTCATCCTTCAGATGCAAAGGCGTGGAAGCATTTTAAGACAGTACATCCCCAGTCTCCTAGATAAGCTGGAAATGTATATCTTGGTCTTTGCACATAGGTATTTAGTCCATTTGGTATGTCTGGTATACAATATTCTTTGTGGTCGGTAATATTGACACCTTACAATCTTCCCCAAATATGTGCATCCAAAGAGAATTTCTTTTCTTGAGTATTTTGGTCCCAGGTCCTAAGCATCCAAAGCGATCACTCGATGTATTTCTTCAGCCCATTACAAATACTTGCTAGCTTCAGGATATCTTTTAAACAATGTTATAAGTAAAACGTCGCACCATTGTGGATTGATAGATATCTCCAAAACTTTTGATTCGGTACAATGGGAGTTTCTTGTGAATACCCTCAAGGCGCTGAACTTTCCGGATAAATATATTTATTGGATAAAATTGTGTTTCTTATGCTACTTTCTCAGTTCAAGTGAATGGAGAGTTAGCTGGTTATTTTGGCAGCAAGCGAGCCTTAAGGCAAATATATTTGTTTGTTATATGTATGAATGTTTTATCAAAGAAGTTGGATAAGGCTGTATTATAGAAGAGGTTTGGCTATCACCCGAACTGTAAGGAGCTGCAGCTTACTCATCTTTGTTTCGTGGATGATTTGATGGTATTTGTGGAGGGAAATAAGAGATCGGTTGAGGGTGTTTTGGAATTTTTTGATGATTTTGCCACTCATTCTGGTTTGAGAATCAGCCTTGAGAAGTCTATCATTTATATGGCAGGAATCCAAGACGAGCTTAGAGAAGAGATCTTAAGTCAGTTCCTTTTTGAATTCGGCAGTGAGATATTTGGGAATGCCATTGTTAACTAGAAAGATGACATCAGCGGACTACCTACCTTTGATAGAGAAGATAAGAGTGCAGATTACCTCATGGTCGGCTAGGAATATATCTTTCGGAGGAAGATTGCAGCTCCTAAGATCAGTAGTTTTTGGAATTACAAACTTATGGATTGCAGCTTTTCGTCTCCCAAAGTCTTGTATTCGAGAAATAGACAAATTGTGCTCTGCATTCTTAAGGTCAGGCCCGGAGTTGAGTTCTAAAAAAGCTAAGGTCGCATGGTCCATCATTTGTACTACGAAGTGTGAACGTGGTCTTGGTTTGAAATCTATAGAGCTTACTAATAAGGTTAGTATGCTTAAACTTATTTGGAGACTCCTTTCTTCAAAAAAAAACTTTATGGGTAGATTGGATAAAGAAGTTTTTGATTAGAATGGATCCTTTTGGTCGACTATTGAGTCTACTACTCTAAGTTCTTGAATTTGGAGGAAGCTATTGAAATATATGGTTGTTGCAAAAAACCTATATAAGGTAGAATTGGGAAATGGATATTCTATCTCCTTTTGGTTTGATAATTGGAGCTCTCGAGGATGTCTTTATGATGTACTTGGGCTTAGGGGATGCATTGATATGGGAGTCTCAATTAATGCTACTTTAGGAAGTGTCTTGGATCGAATGAAAACAAGAAGGCAACGGTATGCGATGTTGGTACATGATGAGGACGAGATTATCCGGCTCCGAGCGCAGCAGGACTTGGGCAATGAGGATGTCAAGTTGTGGAAAGACAAAAATGGTTGGTTTGAGAGCAATTTCTCTTCCAAAGATACTTGGTACAACCTGCGAATATCGAGATATGGGCTGCCCGTAGAAGTTTTGGTTCCATCATGCCACGCCAAAGCTTGCTTTGTTGCTTGGCTTGCGGCAAGAGATCGATTGTCTACACGAGCAAGTAGTTGATTGATCCAATCAGCATTCCATTGACTTCTACCTGGAATCAACAAATCTTTAACCTTTAAGTCCGAATATAAATTAGCACATGGACCAGTAACAGTAACAGGTCTAGAAAGCTTTGCTGAAACTAGGGATGTTAAAATGGGTAATTGCTCAGATGGGTACCCAAAACCCAAAGAAAAATTCAAACCCAAAACTCTATTATTCTAACAGAAAAAGAAAAGGGTTTAAAATGGGCAGGTACCCAATGTTTATGGGTTCATAATGGGTTCACTTAATTGGGTTTTGGGTATCCATGGATTTTTAAATTATATCAATAATAATAATTTTTATAATTAATCATTTATTAAATTACATCAATGATCTTATTTTCCTTAAAAAAACTTAAAATTCTATTTTCCCGCCAAAATATAAATTTTTATTTTTACGCAAAAACGTAAAATTTTGTTTTCCCGTCAAAAACGTAAAATTCTATTTTCTCGCAAAAAACATAAAATCCCGTTTTCTCGCCAAAAACGTAAAATTATGTTTTCCGCCAAAAACACAAAATCTCGTTTTCCCGCCAAAAACGTAAAATCATATTTTTCCGCCAAAAACATAAAATTTTGTTTTCCCGCCAAAAACGTAAAATCCTGTTTTTCCGCCAAAAACGTAAAATCACGTTTTCCCGCCAAAAACGTAAAATTTTGTTTTCTCGCCAAAAAGTAAAATCTCGTTTTCCCGCCAAAAACGTAAAATCTCGTTTTCCCGCCAAAAACGTAAAATCATCTTTTTCGCCAAAAACGTAAAATCCTGTTTTTCAGCCAAAAACGTAAAATCACGTTTTCCCGCCAAAAACGTAAAATTTGTTTTCTCGCCAAAAACGTAAAATCTCGTTTTCCCGCCAAAAACGTAAAATCTCATTTTCCCGCCAAAAACGTAAAATCCTATTTTCTGCAAAAACCCGTTTATATTTAGACCCGTTTAGGCCTGTCTGGTTAGGCCCGTCTGGTTAGGCCCATTTAGGCCTGTTTAGACCCGTTTAGGTCCGTTTATGGCCCGTTTAGGCCCGTCCGGTTAAACTCGTTTATATTTAGACCCGTTTAGGCCCATTTAGGTCTGTTTATATTTAGACCCGTTTAGCCCCGTCTGGTTAGGCATATCTGGTTAGGCCCATTTAGGCCTGTTTAGGTCCATTTATATTTAGACCCGTTTAGGCCCGTTTACGTCCGTTTAAGCCCGTCCGGTTAAACCCGTTTATATTTAAACTCGATTATGCCCATTTAGGCCCATTTAGACCCGTTTAGGCCCATTTATGTCCATTTAAAACTGTCCGGTTAAACTCGTTTATATTTAAACCTGTTTAGCCCCGTCTGGTTAGGCTCGTCTGGTTAGGCCCATTTAGGCCCGTTTAGGCCCAATTATATTTAGACCCATTTAGGCCCGTTTAGGCCCGTCCGGTTAAACCCGTTTATATTTAGACCCATTTAGGCCTGTATGGTTAGGCCCATTTAGGCCCGTCTAGTTAAGCCCATTTAGGCCCGTTTATATTTAAACCCGTTTAGGCCCGTCCGTTAACCCGTTTATATTTAGGTCGTTTAGGTCCATTTATATTTAGACCCATTTATGCCCGTCCGTTTAGTTCTGTTTAAAAGTACGAAACCCGTTTAAAATTTTTTGAAAAAAAATAACGGACTAAACGGACTAAGGAAATGTGACAAAATGTTAACATTTAGTACAAAACAATATTAGTATCAAAGTATGGATGGGTATCCATGGGTATACCCAAAACTCAATAAGCTATACATGGGTATTACCCATTGACAAAAAAAAGTATTTGGGTTCATTGACAAAAAAAAGTATTTGGGTTCATTATGTTTGAGTTTTTATTAGTTGGGTTTTTGTGGGTTGGGTTATTTTACCCATTTTAACATCCCTACCTGAAACCCATTGATCTTTCCATATCCGGATACTGTTTCCATTTCCCATAATCTACTTTTCCATGCATAACTGCATTGCGCAGGCTGAGTTGCTTCAAGGAAATTAGTCTTATTAAATTCCCGCACAACCATCGGTGTTCTATATTTGCTTAATAAAAACATTCATGGTAAAATATTTCGTGGTAAATATAAAATGTAACGTATGATCCAATTGACATACAACAATCAACAGCATATAACGCACCATTCAAAAAAAAAACCTACACACTACTGAGCCAATATAGAAGAACACAAAAAACTCAGAAAGAATACACACACGTAAGGTCCATTTATGAGAGACGAAGCTGTATCGAGCAAAGAAATGGGGAGAAGATTATAAAAGATTTGAAGGGGTCTCTTTTGTTTCTCTTTGAAACGATGAAGGAAGTATATGAAAGATGGTCAATCAATCAACCAGCCATTTTGGTTAGGCGGTGAACGGTGCTTCTAGCGATTCTATTCCCGGGATCGAGCTTAAGAACCATCCTTAGATCTTCAGCTCCCAGTTTGTATTTCTCCATGCTTTCGTATAAGAGTGCTCGTTGAACCAGAATGGTCACATTCTTTTTGTCGTGGTCAAGCACCTGCAACCACATTTTGAACACAGACGATAAAGGAACATATGTTCATATTTCACATTTCACATTTGGTTTTGTCCTCAGTTTATACGAAATTATCTATGGAGCAAGCATATTATCAACTACCACATGTCACGATGCCGCAAGACCCGTATCAAAAAATGTTCTGTATTGTAATTTCTTCTACAATTTGACTCTAAACATAGCAAATCTAACCCGTATTATATCTTATTTTAGATTCCACATAACCCGAATACGTATAATCAACTTTCGTATACCCCAAAACTCTTATCAGTACAGATTCTAGCTAACGTTAATACATATACAACCCACAGCTAGAGAACTGGTTTATTAAATAAAAACTATGATGCATCCAAAGAAAAAATGAGCCTTTCATTTATATGCAATAATTAACACTGAGAGATCAACAAACAAACACATACCTTTGTACAGTCTGATACAGCCTTCTTATACTCTCCAACTTCTTTGTAACAAGAAGCCCTAGTTGAAAGAACTTCCGCTGATCCAGCTTCATCGCCAGCTCTCTCCATAAGAATCACAGCCCAAGAGAGCCACTTTATGGCATCAGCATACTGACCTTGTCTCTGGTTATCAATGCCCTTGGTCTTAGCTGATGTAGCTGATACACCCGGTGGAGGTGGTGGCAACCCATCAAGCTCGGTGGTGGAACCACCACCAGAATCAGCCCCACCGTCAAAACTTTCAAATCCCCAATCTTCTGTCTGCGTAGTAGCCTGTGCAGCTGAGGTATTGGAAGCAGAAAACATTCCCAATGGATCATCGTTTGCAGTTGAGGGTTGATGAACACTTGATTGCACACCAAAAGCAATGTTCGATTTCGCAGCGTTCTGGAAATCCCCAAAGTCGT
Organism: Orychophragmus violaceus; assembly: GCA_030180135.1. Taxonomy (NCBI): domain Eukaryota; kingdom Viridiplantae; phylum Streptophyta; class Magnoliopsida; order Brassicales; family Brassicaceae; genus Orychophragmus; species Orychophragmus violaceus. The sequence goes on from CM058234.1 coordinate 90,916,054, forward strand.
TGTTTTGGGTAGTTGATCCCGCAAAACCACCACTGCTAAGATTCGATTGGAATGAACTCTGCAAATTCCCAAAAGCATCGCTCTGTGCATTGTTGTTAGCCTTTCCGGTTTTGCTTCCAGAATTGATGCTTGCTGATGATTTGGATCCGAAACCAACCAAAGAACCAAACGGATCGTTGTTCGAAGGAAGACCAGAGCCACTTAGATTGCTCCCAGACATACTCTTCATCGAAGGACCTCCAAGATTTGGAGTCTGAATGTTGCTATTAACATTAACACCGGAATTACTACCTCCGGAGCTCGTGTATCCGCCTGAAAAACCACCCGGATTACTGCTATAACCCCAACCACCACTACCACTTTTCATCGAGTTACCCGTTTTTGGCAACGAATCGCCCAAACTCCCCATGGAATAAGAGCTCTTGTTCGAACCTGAAGCCGAAGCAGGCGGGGCTTTATTCAACGGCACGTTCCCGCTGGATTTTCCGATGGCTGATCCTACCAGATCTCCGAACAAGCTCGGATCCTTGTTCACAATACCAATACCCGAACCCGATCCAGAAGATGAACCCCACGTCTTACCGTGAATATCGCCGACCATTGAAGTCGGCCCGCTTCCGATCTCGGATCGGATCGTCGTCTGCTTCGGCGCCGGTTGATGATCCGTCCACGAAGGCTTACCTGGCTGCCACGCAGGTCTCGGCTGCGAATTCGAGCTTGAATAGGAAGATGTTTGGCTCTTCTGGCCATTCAGAGGTCTACCTTGGCTCGATCCGAGCCCAAGATCGAAATCAAAGCTATTGATCGACGACCCGGATGATCTCTTCCCGAAGTTCGAATTCATGATTATTTTTCTTTTTTTCACCTCAAAACTTTCAGATTTACGAAACGAAAACTGATACAGAATAAAACAGATCAGATTCGCTATCGATGAGATGATACCGGTGCAGATTCAGGTATCAATATCGTGAAGAACCGACCGTAAGAGACTCATCGAATCCGCCAGTAATATAGAGATCTCTTTTAGCCACTGATCCAGAAGTTCCGATCCAAAGAAGGAGAAAATAAGATAAATGTTTTTACAAAAAGACCCTTCTTGTTTGAGTTTCCATTCAATTTACCCCATTAGTTTTTTTTAACTCAACATCAACTTCATATTAACCGAATCAAAATATTACCTAGAATTATCCAACTGAACAACATGACAGAACCAATTTGACAATATAGAATATAAGTTAAGAGCATGAACATGTAAAGATAAAGCTTCTTTTGCTACTTTATCAGCCAATCTATTTTCTTCTCTACCTTGAAACATTACTTTTGACTTTCCAAAATTGTCAAGGAACCTTCTTATATCATCCAACTGTGGTCTGAGCATCAGAGAATTGTCGTCCTCGTTTATCAACCGGACTAGGCTTTGAGAATCGAATTTCATAATTTTTTATTTTTTAAACAATGTAACTTTTTAGTTTCATAATTTAAAATATAACATAGTTTTACATAATTATCTTATTACCTTATTTTTTCACAAATTAGTCGAATGTTCTATAATTCTAAAAAGAAAATTTAGACATACATATATATTTAAAAATATTTTATTTATTAATTTTGAATGATGTAGTGAACCAACTAAATTAAGTTTTAAAATCTATGTGAACATTTTTCATAATTATATTAACTTATTTTCTATAAGTTAATAGAATTTTTCATAATTCTAAAAAACATTATATGTAAATATTAAAATTTATAAACTTCTGTATTTTTGAATGATTAATTAGATCAATGAAATTGAGTTTTTAAAAAAAATATTATATAGATATGTTCAAATATATTTAGGGGGTCTTATTGGATTGCTAATTTGGAGGATTTCATTTTTTCACCTAAATATCTCCTTATTGAATTTAGTATTTATAAAAATTCTTGTAAATTCAAGGTTATTCGATTAAACATTTATGCAAATCCTTTCAAATCTCCCCTTATTGGAAAATAAGAATTTTATCATTAAAATTTATAAAAAAATTATTGTGGATTATTTGAAAAGTGATTTATAGTTAAAGTTCAGTTGATATCAAATACCATCCCGTGAGATGGTATTTGAAAAATTGAAAGATTATTTTATTTATTCAAAACATTCATGTAAAAAGAAAACTTTAATGTCGATAGAAAACAAAATGGCTGGACTTTTTGATTCGTGGTCTTCTTCTTTTTGATTTGTTTTTCTTGTATT